>JACGDI010005670.1:326406-394555 GCA_014898725.1 Jacaranda copaia
CTTAAAAATCTAGCAAGAAATCTTCAATGTGATTCCAGGCTGCATCTGGTCTTTCGTGGGGGGTGGGGGTAGAAACAGAAAGCCTTATCCACATTTTCTGGAGGCTTAGTCATGCTCAAAAAGACATGCTCTTGGGCTCTTGATTTGACTCATAAGGCCAGCAGTACTCCTCCTCAACCGAAACTCATTGCAAAACTGAGCAAGTCCACGGATACATTACATTCCTAATTTTGGACTAAGCATCACTACTGTAACAACATGTTATAAGCCGGCAGGTCCTCTATCCTGTGAACATCTTCTAACGACAATTCTCTCTCCAATTGGGTCCGTGTCACTTGCAGAACCTCCTGAACAAATGAAACAGAAAATACACAGATTATTATCTTGTCATTGGAATGGTAAAACATCTAGAGCTCAGAAGTTTTCTATTAACTTGTTTGGCTTCTATACAGTTAGAGGAAGAATACACAAAAAGTTTCAACATTCATATCGGCTACCTTCTGTCAAAACTAGGACGTGTAATTCTTCAGATATTAATAGTTAGATATTTATTCTATTTTGGAAACACAAGATTGAAATATTGTTTGCACAATGTTTTAGACAGATGCCCCTATCACCAGTTTTTTAAAGCAATAAAATTTTATAGGGAGTTTGGGTGAGCTATAAGCTCTTCTAAAATATCTTATAACCTGTTTAAAAGTTTATAAATATTATAAAGTGTTTAGTAATATTTTTTTATAAAGAAGCTTACAAGATTATAAAATAAAATGTTAGAATCCTATAAACTCTTTAAAAAAGTAAATAGATCCTAACTTATTTTCAAAATCTTAACAAACTCCTTTAAATTTAACTATTTAAATTACAAAATTGTCGTTATTAACATCTTATAAACTCAAAAATCTTATTTATCCAAACACCTCAATAACTTATTTTAAAAAAATAAGATCACTTAGTATCTTAGAAGCTTTAAAAACATCTTATACGATATAAGAGCTTATAAAATTTTTTAAATAAGCTTAACCAAACACCCTATTAGTCATACCTGTTTCTGAGTGTTGTGACACAATAGAGTTACATAGACACATGAGCATACACACACACGTGCACGCACATGCACAAGCAGGGGGAAGGGAGGGAGGGGGGAGGGGGGAGGGGGAGAGAGAGGGTACATTGAACTCCATATATGAAGCATGCATGGCAAGCCACTGAGCATCCATCATTGCGAATGCTATACAATAGAGGATATCAAAAGCATCCTCATCTTCTGCAATTGTGAGAAGCAAATTTCTCATTCAGAAACATCAAGGGGTGAAAAAGAAGGGGAAAAAAAAAGGTGCTACAGAGGAGATTCTTTGTAATAATATATCACTTTACCTCCTAATAATTTAACAAAATTAAGTCCTGGAAGACATTTTGGTTTTTCTGCAAAGAAAATGCAGATAGTCAGATCAGTATTTAATTGTTCCAAATTTTGCAACTTTGATAATATTGAAAGAGCTTAAACAAGTAATCCAAAAAGGTGGCCAGTTGTTAGTAGAGAGAAAAGCAAGATAGATACAGCTTTACCATTCCTATCATTCATCTAATCAGAGAAAAATTATTAGATAGAGATGACTGCAAAAAATTATTAGGACATGGATACCTGCAAATTGAACTGTTAAAACTCAAATGTACAAGCTTTAAACTGTTCATTGCAGAAAATCCTGATTGTAAGTGACCAAGATATCAAGGAAGTTACACAAACAACTTCGAGATTTTACATAATTGGAAAATAAATAATTAAAAAAAAATGATCAGTTGATAAAAGAAAGAATATTGTATAATTGTCCCCAATCAACATAAAACTAGTCCACATGCAAAACATCAGTGGCTAGCAGCGAAATGTTTCGTGTTCTCGTGTATGCAAAGCAAATATATAATCTAAACTCTTCAGGTGAAACTGTACATTTGACACACCTGAGTATAAGTCCAGCATCTGAATCAGCATAAAAGAAATATTAATGCCAGCTACAGCAAAGGGGTACTCCCATTCAGCACGTTTCCCACCTTGCTTTAGAAGTAATCTTTGGAAAGTAACCTTCAAATATTCCCTATTAGTGGAAAACCATCTTGCTATTCAAATTATGTAGAACTGCAAAATATTATCATACAGATTATTTTCTCTTGGAAGAAGCAGCTGATCAACCATACCGGATAGGCTCTGGCGAAAAATAGCAAGTTCTCAAGTGAAAGGAATCCACAGCCCCTAAGGCCAATAAGGAAGCACAATGAGACTATGGAATGAAGTGCACCATATAATGAGCATAGCATGGTCAAGTTTATGTAGTATTAGAAGTTATGAGAATACTAGCATAAATAACAGCTTATATAGCATTTGAACAGATGTAACTGACTATTCTGCATTTTTTTTTTAAGCAAGATTTTTTTTGTCTCCTCTACGTATTTAAGATAAACAGTTGCTAGGTTGCTACTTTCTTTATGAATGTGAAACCGAAATGTTCCTCTAATCCCATGACATTTTCGCTAAATAATAATACAAAACGAGACTTCTAGAAAGAGCTGTGCTGATGCAAGTGCCAGCATAACTCATCTCAGTAGCATAGAGAACTCCAAGACATAATCTTTTAATTGTTAATCCAAAGTTTTCAGCATATTATCACCTGACGGCTACTGGTTTTTTCACAGGGGATGGCAAAACTAGATATGAAAGTGCACCTGAAGTCAGTTGACGGATTAGCTCCTTGCCAGCCCATATCTTTCCACTGCTCAGAGATCAATCCTTTGAGTTTAACATTAGGAAAGGCAGCATTCCACAATGCCTGGAGAGCTTCCTGGTAATGGAAATGAACTATGATGTCATTAAACAACTTGAATCTAATGTTATTAGTCACAGTTGCCTCATCACCATATCAGATGTACTTGGAGAAAGAATCTTTATCCATAAAATATAAGGTGGAGCAAAATGAGAATTATTTAAATTCATAACAAGCACCATAGCAACTCGATGTCAATGCCACAACAGACTTTTTGGATCCTCAACACCTTGAATTATATTTCGCAAGTTTTCAGGAACTTAAGAGCCCATTTGTTTTCATTTTCAAATAACATTTTCACATTTTCTACTATTTGAAAATTAAACATATCATTTTTTACACATTTTCATCCAACGTATTTTCATTTTCATTCTTAAAAACACATTCTCCAATAACTTATATATCTTCTCCCAATAACTTGTATATCTTCTCTCTCCATTATCATTATTTCTATCTATCTCCACCTATAATCTACTAAACCCAACATAATTATTACTTTTTCAACAATATATCCAAATACAAACTCATTTTCAAATTATTTTCACTAACTACCTTTTCAAATTTCAGAAAAAATGAAAATGAAAAATAAAAATGAAAATAAAACCAAATGGGCCCTAAGTTTTTTTAGTTTTCTTTTTCTTTTCCCTTTTTCTGTGAATCAATTATTATGGGGAAGAAGAAGGAACAAGTACAAAAAATGTACTTGATGATCAATCTGAGTCTCGTCAAAAGGTACTCCTAATCGTTCTTGAAGTCTTTGTAGTCTTTCTTCCTGAAAGAATTTAGAACATGAGAGTTTATCAAGAAAGTACATACAGCATTACAGAATACAGTGAAAACCTACACTATTGAGATTATACAATCTTCATTTCATGCATAACAGTTAACAGATTACCAAAGAAAGTTTCCTCCTTTGAGAGGCCAAAAGAATCTTTCAAAAAGATATGAACAAGAATCACCATCTCTATGATTAAAACAACACATATTATTGGAGTTGGCGTACCAACATAAGCAGCAGCATTGTTTCTCGAGTGCAGGATTACAGCAAATCATCCAAGAAATATATTAAGGAGTAGAGATCCTAATCACCTGAATAGGAGTCAAAGTATAGTTAAGATATTTGTCACTTCCAAATCTTTTATTGCTGGATCGGCTAAAGAATCCTCCTATCCATGCTCGTGGTCCAACCATAGCATTAGCTACAAACAAGAAAAGCTGATTAGGAAATATAATAAACAGACTATATAAACTTATTGATTAGATAAGTTAGAATGAATTGTACAAGCTTACACATCCCCCACACTGCCTTTCCAAGCATTACAAAAGAATATACTAGAAGAAGAGAACAAACAAGAGAAACAGATCAACTAAACAGAAATTAAGGCAAGTATTTTCAGAAGCAGATTCCTTGATCAACTAAAACATCTGAACATCTGAAACTACTCAAATCAACCAAAATCCACACCATTCCTTTTTTCTTTCTTTCTAATGCCCACCTGAGAGGAGGAAGAACTAGGGAAAAAACCACCTTGGACTTGGAATGATTCCATTCTATTCATATGAAAAGACAATTTCATTCACAAGCTAAAATATCTGGGAATATTCTATCAATGATAGAATGTTGTGAACATTATGCATAGATGCACTAAATATGCTTCTAAAACGTGGCAAATGCAGACAGGGAGTGAAACCATCTACTATCTCCTCTATTTGTACAATCATATCGAGAATGGTAACTTCAATTGAAAGATCTTAATCCCAAACATATCAATCACTTTTTTTTTAGGTCTAGGGATGATGTGCTGATGTATCTGGTAAATAACTAAAATGCAAAGAGCTTTATTCTTTCAGAAATCACTTCTTGGATGCCGCAGAACAGTAACTTCATAAAAATGAAAAAGAAATTGTAACAGACCCAATGACTCTAATCTCCATATCAACTGATAATCAGTCAATTGCAATCAAAATACTTAAGGTAAAGGAATTTTAAAGATCTAAGTCATCTAATTTCTTATCAATTAAAAGATCATCCTGCATGTAAAAGCTCCATGATTGTACTGAAACCAGTCTCCCTCTCCATTAACAGAAATTTAAAAGTTGTTGTTTGGTAATTTTTCTTGCTAGCTTTTGTTTCTGTTTTTTTCATCCAGCAGTTATTGAACCTTGATGTCCATGGATAGGTTCAATCGATTTTACTTCCTATTACATCAACACACCTCAACATGTTTTTGCCTTTTACCATGGGGATGCAGATTTGACAAGTATTACTTTCTTACCTGCTAGCTGACATTTTATACAGTTTAGTACTTTTAGCATTCATGCATTTGTGCCTACACTTGTATTTGGTCTCCTGAACGCATAATTGCTAGAGTCTAAAAATAGATCTGTAAACCCATTGGTCTGCATAATTGGTTTTGAATTCAATTTGAACGAAGGACACGTAGAAACCATTATTATTTCCTGAGGAAGCAGGTTTCGTTCATCTTTTGTTTGTTTTCTGAAGGACAACCAACTACATTATCTAGCAGCTTATGATAGAATAGAAACTGAGAAAAAATGTTAATTATAGGAAGTAGGCAAGAAAAAGACATTCTACTTTAGCAAAGAAAAGCTTTTATAAGGTAATATCGAGAAGAATAAAGTCATAAACATGTACAAACATACATGTAATACAAAAATGAACTAAGTTATGTGCATGTGTGTTGTCTCTGCTTTTGGCAAGAGAGAGGAAGAGGGGATGGATTATTTACACAATAGAAGCATTGTTGCAAAGGAGTAAATAAATTTCTACTCACTAAAGCACTGAGCTAACTGTGATATTACGTGAGCAGAATTATGTGACCATGCTGATTCTTCCTCTCTCTTCTTTCCATCCCAGTGCAATTCATCTTCGTCAACCTGAACACCAGAACATCTTTAAACACAAAATAAAATTCTTAACTATTTTGCTACGTTTAATTTGGTATAAGAAGCTAAATAATATCAGGGCAGTCCCTTCTTCCTACATGGACCATCAACAGAAAACATCTTCCATCATTATCAGGAAGAAAGTAAAGTGGATCACCTCAGGAGAGTATAAAAGATTCAAGAGAATCATTAGACTGAATGATTTTAAAAACTGTGTTCAAGAAACACCAGGTTTGATCAATTATTTGAGCAGAAAAGAAGAATATGATGGAAAATGAAAACAACAATAATATATAGTAAAAACCAATTCAATCCAAGCAACAGTCTTATTGATCAAATTACAAAATCCCTTAAAACTTGTGAAGTTTAAAATCTTGCCGTTAGAGTCATAGAATTCTAAATATTGAATCAGCAGTTATTATTTCTAATAAGTTGTTATGGATATTGAAACAAATTAATCAGGGGGAAAAATTAGAAACTAAAACCAGAGAAAGATATTTAATAGATATGAAACTCAAGAGAACAGAATAACTTGAAAGAAAGGTTTCCTTTTGGAGACAGCATTAAAGCTCAAGCAAGGAAAATTATTGAAAGTTCTTATGATTTCTCTCTCACACATAATACATGACTTCTGCAAGAAAAACTCAAAACAATTATATGAAAGGAGGATTAATATCAATAGCTAAAAGTAGATAAACTCTAAGACCGTAATGTAGCTGTGAACAAAAGACAACTTGATTCTTCAGGACACTCTTGATACTGTGTGCCATACAATTCAAACATTTTTAAATACCCTAAGACCATGGACTAAGAATTCATTAACTCATCTGTACAAAGCTCCACTTATCAGAAAACAAAACCAGCGTTTGGAAGGTGATATCCAATAAGAAAAGGCATCATATAATTCAAGATGAAGCATTGTTCAGTGTAAAGCTTCTTTTTTTTTTCATCTCCCATTTGATTACCAAATCAAATGTTTTGGAAGAACCAAAAAAGAGCATAGAAAAGACTGTGAATATTAAAAGGGAGGGAACCTGCAGCTTACTCTTTGGTGAGAAGCACAAGAAGGTATACACTTTCTGCGCCTTAATTTCATCAGAGACAAAAATGTGGGAGATCAAATTCCCCCACCCTATGAAACCAAAAAGAAAAGGAAAAGCAATTTGACAAGGCAAAGTTAACCCAATAATTACACCCACCCATGCTTGGCTCCTCTAATTCAACCTCTCATCATTCCAAAAATTCTTTCTATTTTTGCTCTCTTAAATACAACCATTTAAATTTCCCACTCCCTGAAACCAGCGTCAAGAATTCTGAAACCCCGAAAGGGCAAAAATGAAACCAAAAAAAAAAGGAACAAATTAAAAAAAATTTGGGCTGTCACACGCAAAGGGTAAGATTAATAGCGCAATCAAAGGGCACTTTTTGGTGGGTTCACTTTATCATGGAAAATGAAATGATGGGTTTCATCTATTGAGATGCAATTGTGTGAAAAAGGCGTGGACAAAAAGTTCTCCAAAAGGAAAGAGAAAGGCATGCACATCATGTTACCATCTTTGCATGACAGGATTAAGACAAAAAGAATATACACAAGAAATAATCACGCAAACACACACACAGCACCGCAAATAAAGATGAAGAAATTGAAGTACCTGGAGTTATCTCATCTGAGAAGTCAAAATAAAAACCTTGATCTTGTTGTGGTTTCGTCGAAAGGGGAAGCCCAGTTAGAGGAACTCTGGGTCCTGATTCGAAGAAGAGAAAAGAAAAATGAGAAGAACATCGAGAAGAAGAAGAAGGAAGCTATGTGATGGCTATGGATGCAATGCTTTCCGAGACCAGCCATGTTGCAAGTACACCGCTCAATTCGTAGTTGATGTTTGCAATTATTAATGAAATTTTTGGAAAAACAAAAATAGTGCAAGAAATAAGACAAAAGGGATTATGTTAATAGATCCATCAAATAAATACGTTACGATCTTTTAAGAACTTAATGGCAATGTTTGGTTATGTTTTTTTTGGGTGAGATTTTAATTTGCATTTTGAGAGAATGGATATTAAAAATCATATTAAAAAATGTAAAAATTGTGTTGGGTAATATAATGAATTTTTAATTATATATTTAAAGAAATAGTTAAAAATTAATTTTGAAAAGTTTTTATATGTTAATTTATATTTTGGATGTGATTTTTTTTTAATATAACAGTTAAATCAATATTTGTGGGTTTTGGATGTGAAAGTAGAATTAAATTATTTTTTTTATTGTTATAATATAATAAAATATATATGATAAATATAATGGTTAATTAAAAAAAATTCCTAAATCTATTTTCATTTTAGTGTTCAATCTTCATTTGAACTATTACATACTAAACTCCTTATTTTTTTACAAAATTTAGGAATCACTTCCCATTTTTTTTAGAAAGACTTATATATCCTTGTAATTGAAAAAAACAACAAAAATATTTGATAAATGCATTTTTTTCTTCAAAAAGACGCTTTTCTTTTTTTTTTTTCTCCCTAAAATAGACAATTCTACAAGTGGCCAAACAAAAGGGCACGAAACCATTCATCTGCCATTGATGCTTGAAGAAGAAGTGGAAAAAGAAAAGATACCCAAATTTTTGTTATTTTTCTACGACAATGGAAAGAGAAATAGTGACAACAAGAAGCGAAGTACAAAGAGAAATGAACAAAAGAAACAAATGATTGTTTTTTACATTTACAGTTTTAAATATCTGTGATTTTTTAATGTTACACTTATTTGTTGTCTATTTTCTCATGTTTACGATTTTTATTCCTTTTTTAGTTCTTAAACATTTGAACCCATTTAATATATATATATATATATATATATGTAATTTTTGTTGTGAGATGGAAAATTTTTTATTTGTATTTGAAAGGCATGAAAGTTGTACTTCACAATGTTGGGGTTTATACTTCTTTTTACCTAAAATCATATGGTGAAATGGCATGAAATCATATGTAACTATAGTACATTTTAAAAACAAATGTAATATAAACATTCAAACTTGTAATACACATTAGGCAAAAGTATAGTATATAATCTGTACAACTGCAGTATATTTTAGAAATATCTGTAGAATAAAATATTCAAACTTGCAAATTAAATAAAATTATGGTATATAATCTGTGTATATACAGTACATTTTAGAAGTATCTGTAGTACAAAAATATTCAAACTTGCAATATATATTAACTGAAAGTGTAGTATATAATCTGTTTATCTACAGTATATTTTAGAAGCAACTGTACTACAAAATATTTAAGTCTATAGTATACATTAAATGAAAATGTAGTATATAATCTATATATTTGCAATATATTTTAGAAGCATTTGTAGTACAAAAATATTCAAGCATTTAGTATATATTAACTGAAAGTGTAATATATAATCTGTATATCTGCAATATATTTTAGAAGCAATATAATGGAAATGAAGTATAAATATAGAACAAACAAAGTGTAAATGGTATTATGTTGAAGTACACCTCTATTCAATTAAAATAGGGCAGTGAATTTGAGTACAATATAATGAAAATAAAGTACAAACGTAGAACAAACAAAGTATAAATGATGCTATATTGAAGTACGCCTTATTTAAATTGAAATTAGGTAATAAATTTAAGTATAATAAGATGAAAATGAAATACAAATGTAAAAAAAACAAAGTGTAATTGGCGTTACATTGAAGTACACCTCGTTTAAATTGAAATTGGGTAGTGAATTTGAGTACAATATAATAAAAATAAATTATAGATATAGAATAAACAAAGTATAAATAGTGTTATGTTAAAATATACTTCATTTAAATTGAAATCGGACAGTGAATTTGAGTATAATATAATAAAAATAAAGTACAAATGTTGAACAAATAAAGTATAAATGGTGTTATATTGAAATATACCTCAATTCAATTGAAATCGAGCAGTGAATTTGAATACAATATGATGAAAATAAAGTATAAATGTTGAACAAACATAGTATAAATGATGGTATGTTGAAGTACACCTCAATTCAATTGAAATCAAACAGTGAATTTGAGTACAATATAATAAAAATAAAGTGTGAATGTAGAATAAATAAAGTATAAATGGTGTTATGTGTTCAAAATATAAATGATGTCATGTTGAAATAAACTTCAATTCATTTGAAATCGGACAATGAATTTGAGTGCAATATGATGAAAATGAAGTACAAACGTTGAATAAACAAAGTATAAATAATGTTGTGTTGAAATATACTTCAATTCAATTAAAATCGGATAGTGAATTTGAGTACAAAATGATGAAAATGAAGTATAAATATAAAATAAACAAAGTATAAATGGTGTTATATTGAAGTACACTTATTGCAATTGAATAATTAGTCTTCAATAATTGTAGTGATGGTCAAGTATAATATTTTGAAATTATTGAATCAAGTAAAGTATGTATTTGTACAAGTGATAGGGGGGATATTATCGTTAAATGTTCATTTGTTTACATTTTTGAAAGCATAAGTATTCTTTATATTACTACGATTGACAACATTCATTCATTGAATATTAATGATTAACACTTTAAAATTTTAATATTATTTTATTCATATGATAAATATTACACACATTTTTGGAGTTTGGTTATTAATTACCAAGACTTAAAAAGTAAATTATGGATCAAATTTCAATTCAACAATATTAGTAAAAATATGAAGGAATGAAATACATAATGGCCAAAATGAAATGCAAATGTTATGATATCAAATATAAATATTTCATATTAAGGTACAAAAGCGCTGATATCTCAGACAATATAAAAAAATGCTAATTTCACGCTAAATCAAATACATATTTGCCAGAATGAAGTACAATTGTAATAAAATCAAAAATATTTCTCCTAGATCGAGGTACAAAATAACTAATATCTCAGACAACACACAAAAATGCCAATTGCATGCTAAATCAAATACATAATTACCGAAATAAAGTACAATTTTCATGTAATCAAATATAATTCTCCCAAATTATGATACAAAATAACTGATATCTCGGACAAACAGTTATAATTTTGTTGTTGTCATTTTTCTTATATTTAAATGACCGCAAAGTAGACATTATTTAATTTTTAAGCATAATTCTAAACTCCTAAGCATCCTTGAATGTTTGACTAGGGGTGTTCATTCGATACAAACCGAACCGAAACTTCGGTTAACCATTCGATTCGGCCAAAATCAATTTTTTTTTCGATTTGATTCAGTTAAAAATCGAAATACCAAATTTTAAATATAGATATTAATATTAATATATATATATATTATATTAATATATTAATTAACAATATATATTAATATATATTACTATAGATAATATTACATTAATATATATTTATATTATTAATATATCACTATATATTATATATAATATAATATATCTTAATATTATATATTAATATTCAATTAAGTAATTCAATTCGATTTGGTTAATCGGTACAAAAAAATAAAAACCGAATTGAATATTGAATTTTTTTAAAAAAATAACCGAATATCGAAATTTCAATTTCAATTCGATTTGGTCAATTTACCGAACTATGAATACCCCTATGTTTGACCCTCTACATATATGCAATTCCTCCATGCATCAATTGAGTTGCCAATTCATTATGTGATGCATTGGTTGAACCAATTTTTCCCTCGACTACATTCCTTGAGGTTGACAAATAAAGTACAATTTTTGAATAATCCATTAGTAGAATACTTGAAACTTAGATAATAGATTCAGATAACTGAAGTACAAGTTTAGATAAAATGAAGTATAATTTCAGAACACTTAAATAATAGAAATTCAATTAATAGAGTACAGGTTTAGATAAAATGAAGTATAATTTCAGAAAATAGAAGTATAATTTTATATAAAAAGAAGTACAATTTTAGAACACCTAAAGTATAGATCCTTAGCAATTGCAGTACAATTTTTGATAATTAATAGAACACTTGAAGTATAAAACTTAAATAATATATTCAAATAATTGAAGTAAAAGTTTAGATAAAATAAAGTACAATTTCGGAACACGTGAAATATATAACTTCAATGAATAGAGTGCAGATTTAGGTGAAATGAAGTATAATTTTAAAAAATAGAAATATAATTTTAAATAAATTGAAGTACAATTTCAGAACACCTAAAGTATAAAACATTAGCAATTTCAGTACAATTTTTGAAAATCAGTAAAACATTTGAAATATAAAACTTAAATAATATATTCAGATAACTGAAATACAAGTTTAGATAAAATGAAGTACAATTTTGGAACATTTAAAGTATAGAATTTCAATGAATAGAGTACAAGTTTAGGTAAAATGAAATATAAAATAAAGCATAATTTCAAAAAATAGAAATACAATTTTAGATAAAGTGAAGTACAATTCAAGAACACTTGAAGTATAAAACCTTAGCAACTGTAGTATAATTTTGGATAATCAATAAATAGAATACTTAAAAATGGAACTTCAAATAAAGTACAAATTTTGTAAAATGAAGTATAATTTCATATCAAAGAAGTACAATTTGAAAATACCTAAAGTATAAACCGCTAGCAATAGTAGTGTACTTTTGGATAATTAATTAGTAGAACACTTGAAGTATAAAACTCAAATAATAGAGTATAATTTTATGTGAAATGAAGTACAATTTTAGATAACTAGAGTATACATATGTATAAAATGAAGTACAATTTCAGAATAATTAAAGTATAAAATTTTAGCAACTGCAGTATAATTTTGAATAATCAATAAATAGAACTTGAAGCATAGAGACTCAATGAATATAGTATATATTTTGGTAAAATAAAGTATGGTTTCAGAAAATAGAAAGTACAATTTGAAAACACTTCAAGTATAAACAACTAGAAGTTGTAATACAATTTTGGATAATCCATTAGTAGAACACTTGAAGTATAAAACTTACATAATAGAGTATAAGTTTTGTGAGATGAAATACAATTTTAATTGCAATAAAGTATAATGTTAAACACTCCAAGTAAAGAAAGATTTTCAAATAAACAAAGTACAATTTCAAAATATTTCAAGTACAAAACTTTACAAACTGTAGTACAATTTAGATTCTATAAAAATATTACCTTAAAATATCACTACTCTTCTTTGCACTGCTGCTTGATTCATCCTTTTGGTTTACTAGAATATCAATAGTATTCATCTTTAATGTCAAATGCAGTAAAACCATAGTCATGACAGCATCGTCATTAGTCAAATTCACGTACAATTTTTGATGTGAAACTATGTATTGTAAACTGAAGAGCTCAACATTGATTTCACTCCATTTTCTTACGATATTAATATATTTGTCCATTAAAGTTATACTATCCTTAATTGACATTATATAGCGTTAGTTTTTGTAGCAGCAACTCCTCAACACTTAATTGAATACTCCATATTTATTATTAGAAGAAACTCAGCAGCAACTGAGAAGAATAAGAAGAAACCCAAAAATGATGAAAATAGAAAGAGAAGTAGAAGACAATACAGATGTCAGGTTGGTGGTTGTTGGCTCTGATGATTATTCTTGTTCCCGTCATGGAGCTTATTTCATCTTTTCTTTTCTTTCTATTTATGGTAATGAAAGTAAATGTGCTAGAGTTTAATCTTTGCTTGTGTGGATAATGAAAAAGTGAAAAAAAAATGAGTGAAAAATATTATACTTAAAGACATTTTTGTCAAATCAAGTGAGTAGGGAGTTATCTCTAAGATTAAAAAATGAGTGAAAAATTCTATTTTAATTTTCTAATAATGATTTTATTTTGGAATAATTTATGATTAAAAAATAATAATTTTTTATTTCTAATAATAATTATTTTCCAAAATTATTGAATGTATTTTGTTTATAAATATTATATAATATATATTTTAACTTATCAAAATTTACCATAATGTTTAAATTAGTAGCGAAACAACTTCATCTAATTAAAAAATATATAATTTTAATTTTTGATAATAAATTTTTCTAGTAGAATAATTTATGATTAAAAAATAAATTTTTTGTTTCTAATGATAATTTTTTCAAAAATATTGAATTTTTTTATTTATAAATTGCTTATAAAATATAAATTTTGACTTACTTATATTTATAATAAGGTTAAAATTAGTAGCCTAAATAATTTGTTCAATTATAAGCAAATAAAATTTATAATTTTAATTTCTGACCCTACATTTTTCAAAAAATTTCATAAATTATTATAGAATATTTATTTGTCATTTATAATAAAAAATTATAAAAGCTAAATAAATTATTCTAGAAAAAGAAATGGGGATGAGGGAAAAGTGAAGAGGACAAACAATTACAAGTACTAGAGCATTGTGAAATATATTGGGATTGTGATTAGTAAGGGTATTTTGGAAAATGAATTTTATGTTTTGGGGAGTAGGATTGGGGAATATATACTATTGATTTATTTAAATTTTAAAGGTTGAAAAATATATTGAGAATTTATAAACAAACAAGTTCTTAGATTTAACAATGTTAAGGGAAAGTAGTTCAAGAAGAAAAAGATTTTAATATTTTTTAATAAACTAACTTAATTATTAATTTTATTTTTGGTCAAATAGTTAGAGGTAGGGGTGTAAACGGATATTAAACGAATTGGATATACTGTTTTCATATTTATATACATTTAACTTTTCGAGTATTCGGATATGGATACAGATTTGATGGATATTAAAAAATGATATCCAAATTTGTATCCGTCGAATGTCCATCAAATTCAGGTATATCCATATTCAATTATAATTATTCAAATTTATTCATATTTTATTAAACTTATTCTTATTCAAATTATTTTTTATATTCATATTCGATGATAATTACTTAGATAACTATTTACAAATATCCAAATACGTAAATCTATGAACCTATAACAAATATATTTTAATTAATAGATGGAACTATACAATTGCATTAAAAAGAAAGCAATTAAACAATAGCATAAATTCTAATTAATAATTAACTTTATAATTGATTATTAGTACTTATTATTAATAATAATAATGGTATTTAAATATATTAATTATAAAGTTAACTAGCAGTAATTGTGTTGATTAATTTTATTCTTCAAATTTTTCTTTGTATTATAATAATTTTTTAAATTTATTCTTTTTTTCTTTGCAATTCTGTAATTATAATTTATATATACATATATAAATTATGAGATTTTTATTAAAAAAATATAAATAATATATTATTTTAATAATATATATTTAGAGCGGATATTAAATGGATCGGATACGCATTTACCATACCTTATTCATTTATAATTAGATATGTACTTAGTAGTAATTGATTAATAAATGTTGTAAAAACGTAATTTTATTGAAATTATTGACACAACTACATGTTAAAAGCATTTAACTAGTAATACTACTTTTTTGTGAAAAAAAAAGAAGAAAAATATAACTTAGAATTTAGTTATGGTGTAACATGAAATAAATATCACACAAAAATAGATATAAGTATATATAGTTATTAATAATTTTAAAATATATAATTTTAAATCTTATCATAATATATTGATTAAATCAACTACTTAAATATAATTTTAATGCATCGACTACATTAATCTTATTTTTCAAGAAGTATAAAAAATCAGAGTATTTGCCCATTTTTTCTCCTCACCTATAATTTTTTTTTTGAATATTTTCTTTCTCTAAATTTATTGTCTCAAACCTTTTCAAAAGTATTATTTAATATAATAATTTTGGGCATATATTTAAATAATTGATAAAATATGCTTTTAAAGTTTGAGAATATTATAATATTTTTGAATATTTATAATGAACATTTGGTGTGTAGCTTGTGGTAAACTCATATTTTTCCAAATAAAAATCACATGTTTGAGTCTTATACAGAGCAATTAGAGCATATTGGAGTCTCATAATATGGCTGTTGCTAGTAGATTAAGATGTCATTCAAGGAAATCTTTTTTGCTATTTAATTTAGCATGTTATTTAATTAATTTTTACGGCATCTTATTATGCAATCTAAAGGAATTTTTTGTGGCATTTTGACATCATTATTTGCATTTTTTATGACATGTTAGCATGTCATTTAAATTTTTTTTTTGGATATTTTTACATGTTATTGATTGTATTTTTTGTGGTGTATTATTTTATTATTTAAAGAAATTTCAATGGTGTTTTAATATGTCACTATATACATTTTTAGTGGCGTAATGGCATGCCATGTAAAATTTTCTTTATGGCACTTTGGCATGTTATGAAATACATTTTTTGTGATATTTTAATGTATAATCTAATATATTTTTTCTTATATTTTATTAATGTCAAAATAGAAGTAAATTAATGATATTTATACCTTTAGCTACACCACTTCAAGTGACATTTTTAAGAAATGCCATTAAATATAAAATTGTAACTATAATACTATTTGAATTGTACTTTCTGATGCCACTAAATGCAATTTTTCTTATAGTGGGATACGAATTCAAATATCATTATTAAATTTCCGTCAAATTCATATCTACATCTGAATATTCAAAAAATTAAATGGATAAAAATATAGAAATAATATATCCTATCTATTTAATATCCGTTTACACCCCATTCACACATCACTAAAATCATAAGTAAAAGCTTCATTGTGAAGTTAACATAATAAAAAAACAGAAAACAAAAAAACGAAAATACCATGGTTAATACTCATCATTCATTCTTTAATGAAAAAAATATCCTCTTGCAAAATTTTATTAAGAAATAATTATTTGTTTCAATAAAAACTTGATTTTTGTTATTTAAAAATTATATATATATATATATAGAGAGAGAGAGAGAGAGAGAGAGAGAGAGAGAGAGAGAGAGAGAGAGAGAGAGAGAGAGAGCGAGAGAGAGAGGAATGTTGTATTAATATATGAAATGTCCTAGGATACCTTAAAAAACTATTAATTTACATTTAGGAACCATTAATTTAGAAAGGACAAGCATTTGAGTAGAAAGGAATACTACACTGCGTCACTTAAAAAGAGAACTTTGAATAAACACTTACACCTATGTTTATATTTTTTGGATTAAAATTGTACGGACAATCGATTTGCTATTTAGGGAATATCCTTTCTTGGTTAATACGTTGTTTGATTGTGGGTTGAAAGTGGGTTGTGATAAAAATAGATTGAATTATGATGGGTTGGGTTTAGTTTGAAATGGTTTCAATAGAAATAAAAAAATAATTTAATTTATTTATTTTAAAATATTAATTTAAAAGGCCGTAATAATATTCATATTCCTTCTACACTCTATTTAATATATAGTTTTACAACATAATGAGATGAATTATTAAATTATATACTTATTTTATTAATTCATATTATAATATTTAATTGCATTAAAAATCAATTATGAGTAGTATTTCTTTCATGATAAAGTTAATTATGAATTATTCATATGTAGGTGGATGCTATTTTCAGTTGTTATATGTTGTGTAGTACAAATAGTATTAATTTGTGGAACTATTTTATGCTTCAAAATTAGAAATATAAATTATTATATATATATATATATATATATATACATAAGCGATGTAATTTTATTAAGAAGACAGTCATAAAGATACAATGTTCCACCAAACAACGAAAGGAAAATCAACACAACATAAACTAGTCTAATCTTAATTAGAGCAAGTAGTTAAGAAATCAACCAGATACTGAGAAGCAAATTGCAGTGTTTTCAGGGTAGATTGTAATCCCCTACCAAAAAGAACTTGATTCCACTAATACCAAATGGATGAACAACAAATTAACAAGAGATCAAATAGTCAAGCATCAAGTCTATGGAAAGTTGTGCAAAAACAACTCTCGACATCATCTCCCAAATGACAAAAAACTAAATGTGGCATGCTAGAAAGGGCCCAAAGTTGTCTAGAAAAATGACAAATATAGCTTTGACTTCATCGTCATCAAAATTAGCATAAATCAAATCCTCATTCCAAGTTCCATGAACAATAGTAATAAGATTATAAACATTGCAATCCCTAGATAAAGATGAATATGTAGAATAAACCCGAAAAGATGAAGACCCAAGAATCCAAGAATCATGATATTCACAAATAACTTGACCATTGCCAACTTTGCAGCACAAACCCTCAAGTAGCAAAAATTTAGCATCCCAAATGCTTTCCTAAGAAAAAAGAAGAAACGGATCCTCCAGATGCATCAAGAGAGTTAGAACAAGGATAACGCCTTGTTTTAAGTAACTTGTGAAGGAGAAGATGAGGATGAAGAAGCCACTATCCTTGCTTGGCCAACATAATAATATTGAAAGTTTGAAGATCTCTAAAGCTAAGCCCGTTGGCTTTTTTAGTATTTTCTAAAAAATCCCATCGTTGCCAATGAATATTGTGATTACCTTGGTTTCCCCACAAAAAATTAGCCATCATGGACTCAATTTCTTGAAGCAATGTAGTGAGTAATTTGAAACAACTTATGGCATGTATGGGAATAGCCTGTACCATAGATTTGAGCAAAACCTCCTTACCTGCTCCAGATAAAATTTTTTCACTCTAGCCCTACGTTATGCTCTACACTTGTTCCCTCAAATATGCAAAGACCTCCATCATTGATTTGCCAATTACTTCTTGAAGGCCTAAAAATTTATTAGGTTTACTCTCTATATGCATGGCTAGAATTCTATGAATACGATCTTTCAATGTTGATGATGCATCCTTGCTAAAAATAATGGTACATTTTAAAAGATGGATATGCTAACTAGAAGCCAAAACATAAGTATTTAACACCTCTTTAATAGTGTATGCAGTGTCCTTGGATGCATGACAAAAAATAAATGTGCCATCTGCAAAAAGTAGATGAGAAATATTGGGTACAGCCCAACAAATTCTAACACTTGAAAACCACCCTTATTGCCCTTAGAGTGCAAGAAAAGAACTCAAAGATTCTGCACAAAAGAGGAACAAATAGGGTGATAAAGGGTCTCTTTATTGGATGCCCCTTTTGAGGATGAAATAAGCTATACTATTCTCCATTGAGCATAACATAATACGAAACCACTATGATACATCTCATGATGGTGTTTATAAATGTATTAGCAAAACCAAGTTCTGACATCACTCATTCTAGGAAAGACCATTGAACCTTATCATAAGCTTTACATATGTCCAGTTTCATTGCCATAAATGCTTGTTGGCCTTTAGCTTTACATTTTAAAAGTGATTTAGCTCGTAAGCAATCAATACATTATTAGTAATGAGTCTAGAAGGCACAAATGCACTTTAAGAATTAGAATAAGCGACTCAAGAAAAGGACGAAAACAATTAACAATAGTCTTTGAAATAAGTTTATAAACAACATAACAAAGACTTATATGATGAAATTGACTTATGACTTCAAGTTGAGCACAATTAGGAATTAAGACAATATGAGTATAATTGAATTTTGTGCAATCTATTCCATGATTTAAGAAATCAATTACATAATGATTAATTTCATGACCTACAATATGCCAAAATATTTGATAAAAGAGAGCCGACATACCATCTGGTCCTGGAGATGTGAGAGGAGACATTTGTGCCATAGCTTGAGCAACCTTTTCCACAGTATATTGCTTTAACAATTCCTCATTCATTCTATGGTTCACTTGGTGTTCAATGGAATAAAAAATAGCATCAATGGTAGTAAAAAATGGGTGATAAGACTAGAATAATGATTGAAAATATTCAAGAACCACAATTTCCATCTGTTGTTTTGAAGTACACCAATCATTAGTTAAATTTTTTAAACCCTGTATCCGATTGAATTGTTGCCGAGAGGTTGCCTTCACATGGAAAAATTTTGTATTCTTGTCACCCTTCTTTAGTTATTGAGACTTATATTGCTGTCGCCAAAAATTTATTCCCAATTAAGAAGTTCCTCTAGTTGATTTTGTAAGTGAGATGTCCTCTGTTGAGAAACTTTGATCACTATGCCAAATTGCAGCTGATCAATTTTAGTCCTTAAAGAATTAATCTAATAGTGCACATTGCCAAAAGATGTATAAGTCCAACATAATAAGCTCAGCCAACAGTTCCTAATGTTGCTCCATACTTTAAAAGAAGCAAACATGTCTTTTTTAGGCTGCCAACAATGTTTTACAATCCTAATGCAATTTGTAAATTTATGCCACAGGGCTTCAAATTTGAATTGTCAATACTTTAGCGGAGAGAAAACTAAGTCTTTTGGAGAGAAAGTTAATAAGATAGGTTGATGATCAAATGCCCTTGCATGTATATGATGTACCTGGTGGTAAGGAAATATATTAATCTATGAGTGTGTAGGGCAACACCTATCCAGATATTTACGAATTGTAAATAGATATACACGCCTATTACACCAAGTAAAAAGATATCTAGAAAACCCAAGGTCAGAAAGTCTTGAAGAAGAAAGTACTTGTCAAAAGGCCTATAATCTCTAGTTAAGGACTAAGATGCTTCCTTGTTTCTCATTCTGACGTAAAATCTTGTTGAAATCTCTAGCACATAACTAAGGAAGAGTGGACTATTTATTAAGTTGTAGTAGCAAATCCCATAACTCTTTGCGGTGATTAACTAATGAATTGCCATATAATCTGATGAAATAATATTGAAAATTATGAGTGTTGTCATAAACTATGATGTCAATGTGAGATGTAGAAAATGTTCTAGACACTACATGAACACTTTTATTCCACATCAAACCCAGACCACTGAATCTGTCTACATAGAATTCTTTCCATATGCATTACTGATGGTTTTGTTTCCATGAGAAGTATTAGTTAGGGTTTATGTTGATGGATTAGGCTTCTAATCTCATGAACTCCCCAAGGATGCCCCAAACTTTAATAGTTCCATGATAAAAAAATCATGGTTCTCTGTGGGGCTGCAAGACTTTACCTGCTAATATACAATTTGCAAAATCAACCGTAGCTTTGCCTTGAGAATTCAACAACTCCCGAAATAAAAAATTTGTTGAAGAGGCTTGCATACCTTTTATTGGATGGTGTTTGGAATGCACAAAATGGTGTGACGAGTAGAGGTAGAAGCTATATATCATTTTTTAAAGCTAATTATGGAGTACGATATGCCCTTCCTAATTACCAATAAAACCTTGACTAATGATAATGAGTGATTTAATTCCATCTAAACATTTTAAGTTACTGACTTATCAAATGCTTCATCAACTAGATTTGGACATCCAGTAGTAGAAAACTATTGTAAGATAGTAATGTTATCTTTTGCTAGAGATGAAAGATAATGAGAAGTATGAATGAGCCTTAGAATACTTGAAGAAATATGAGATGCGAAAACTAATCCTGTATGTGCAACAGGTGTATGGGGGGGTGTATGATTATGTTTAGCAATAAAAAATGGAAGATCCTAATATGAACTCCTAAAAGAATTGAATACTATCAAACTATCAAACTATGCAAAGATACCTATGGAGTAGCCCATCAAAAGCTAGTGAACCCAAGCTGCTCATTAGAAGATGATCAAACCTATAAAGAAGAGCTAGGATTGTAGATAGAAAAGAGTGCTATAGTCATGCATAACATGTCCAAGAATTCTACACAAACAATAGAAATTTTGTAACCATTTACATTGAGTGGAAACTACTATTTGAAGCCCCATCAAAGTTATAATCTATGTAAGTTGAGGTAAGGGTTTGCAAACATTTAAACTAATTCTTCATAAAAGACATTCTTTGGTAGAAAAGTCTATAGAATCTAAATTAGCCTCAACAAATTGCCTAATCTTATTTCCAATATACTGTGTAATGTTTGGTGAACATTTGTAAACTGGAAGACTATGAACTTGTACATAAAAATCACACCAATCCAAATTAACTGTTAAGGGATCATCACATAAAAGAAGGCAAGAAAGGATCAATAAGTGTTTGTCAAAGAACCATGGGCATCTTCTTAATACCCACTCCTTGTTTTTGGAATGGTGAAATACAAACAACAATCATCCATTACCAACCAATTTCACATCCATACCTTTGCCCGAATTGAAAACCCTCATAACCATTTGGTAGAATGCCTCAAAATTAAATAGATTTGTTGTGAGAAGCCTAACAACTAACATGAGATCAAGATTAAGGGTGTTAGAAGACCAAGTATTATCCAGAATTACTAGGCACTTCTTCCCTGATTTAGTAAGGGCGAGAGAATTCTTAAAAATGTCACCAATTGACTCCATAGTCACAAAAACAGTGTTAGATAAATGAACTAAAGAGTGGAACACCCATGCCGACATTGAAAACCCTCATAACCATTTCGTAGAATGCCTTGAAATTAAATAGTTTTGTTGTGAGAAGCCTACCAACCAATGTGTGATCAAGATTGAAGGTGTTAGAAAACCAAGTATCATCTAGAATTACTAAACACTTTTTCTCTGATTTAGTAAGGGTGAGAGAATTCTTAAAAAAGTCACCAACTGACTCCATAGTCACAAAAACAATATTAGATAAATGAACCAAAGAGTGGAGCACAATGAAGAGCAAGAACGTACAAGTAGTACCTGTAGAAAAGGAGACACAGAAAAACTAAAGTAAAAGAGTTACTCCAAAAAAAAGGTACGCCAAAAGCATAGTAACCATAAACCAAAAGACAAGATAAGAATAAGACTAAAGGTGACAACTATAGACATGTGCACCTAAAAATAAAATAGGAGAGATAGATTTATTAGACACAAAGAAAAACGTGAGGAAATGGATGTTACCAGGATGACCAAACCAAAAAAAATGCAACTAAGAAACTATCAACAAGTGTTTATAGAAAGAAAACATGAAACATAAGTAAATCCATGATTAGGTTGAATGATCCATGAGAGATCCAAGCCCCTAATATAAGAGACAAAATTCCCAGAAGAGAGATAGAAAACTCCCAAAAAAGAGACCTATTTGTAAATTATTATTAAGCAAAATACTGTGTGCAGACTGTATTTGATGTTTCAATAAAAGCTTTCAAATTTTATGTTGTATGTGTTGAGTGGCTTAGAGATACAAGTTAGTTGACAAGAAGATATGTCATTCAGAGGAGTATTACTTTAGACAAATTTTGTAGAATGTTATGCATATGAGTTTAGCACTTGACACTTGATTTTATTTCAAGATATTTAATCCGAATTAAGATTTCAAATTATATGTAACTAATTTTAGATAATTAATTTATTAATACTATAAAAAGCCCAAGATGTATGTTCTAATTTTGTAATTACTAATAATCAAAAAATGTGAGAGTTTGATAAAAATAAAAATTGAAAATATTAAGATTTTTTATTACTAATTTAAAATTAATTTTATTAAATTTAATAAGTTTTTCTTAATTTTTTTTAAATAAACCCATTTTGAACCCACTTAAAACCTATATTCAACCCAAATTTGATACAACCCATTTAAAACCTAACCTGCTCAAACCTATTTATAAAATATTGAGCCAACCTAACCCAAAATCATATAGGTTGGGTTGAGCCCATGGGTTTTAGCCCAAATTGACACTCATAGTATGTAGTAAATCTTGTCACTTCCACCATTTATAGTACTGTTCCAATATTATTAATATTAGCGATCTTGGCATATTTGATGCATGCGCTAAAATTTTTATAGTATAAAGTAAATAAAATAAATACATTTTTTAGTAACATTTGATATTTATTTAAATTTTTACATAAATAATAATAAAACATTATAAATAAGATAATAATTGTAGGTGTAGAATATATGGTTGTAAATAGTAGTTATTCTATAAATTATAGTTATGAGAACTAGGGTATTTTAGGTACATTACACAAAAGCATACCAAAAAGAGATAGGTGCTTTATTAATATTTTAGATTATAAAGATTGAATTTTAATTCTTCATTGTTATAAAATCCAAGTTGAATAAAAAATTAAAAATAATATTGATACTACTTGGAGATGTAGTAGGTCCTTTTTGAAAGATAGCAGTGTGTCGGTTCGCTTTTCTCTAAAACACATACAAATAGACCTTTTCTTCTCAAAAGTTCTCTAAGTCTATAATTTTTTGTGAATAATTTCTTTTGCCCAAGTTCTCTTCGAGACTTAGTATTTATTTTTAATTTTGATAAGCCCAGGCCCATTAGGATTTTTTGATCCTCTCTATGGGCTTAGTTTGTCCTTTGGGCTTTTCGGCCTTATTACTTAGTTAATTTTAGGTTTGGCTCCATTTGTAATCAATTTACCAAATTACCTTTATGGTCAATTTTTAGCAATATCCTCAAGCCTCTCTATTTTCAGTAGAAAAAGTTTAATTACATATTGAAAATGTATTATAAGTTTAATTTGTTAATTTTTCCTTTATTTTAATTCATTAAGGTTTATTAGATAATTATCTTTGAGTTATGTGTTTACAAGTTCTCAACTCTTTCCTAAGTTGAGATTGATTACGTCTTAAAATCTTCAAGATTTATGAGGGGTACTTTATAAAGGTGGCTTTGTTGGCACCTAAAGAGTTAACCAAAAGAAGGAAAACTCCAACTTAAGGAGGGGAAGAGAGAAAGAGGGGGGAGAGGTTCCAATAGGAGTGTTAAGATGTGTGGTGTTTTTCTTTTCATTTCATGCCAAGTAAGAAGATTGATTTTGCTAAGATCCGTACTCATAGAATGGAAGGAGAGGCACAAGAGAGACTTATTGCAGAGTAGTGTCATAGAGAGATATTACTTGGTGGGCATTGTTTGCGTCCCCTAGGTTGGTGGTCGAGTGAGATGGGTGCTCCTTCAACACTAGCGATGTGTATGCATGTAATGAATGACAAGCTTGAGGTGGTTCCTTTTGGATCCACTAAGAAGCATGTTCATGGATTTACTACTTGCCCACAATTTGCTTGTCCTTTTCATACTGGCAAGGGAAAAGACTTATTCACTATAGGCTGTGGAGAAGTTGTCGAGTAGATTCCTACTAGGAGGTGAATGAGATTGCTTTTAGTGTTGATCATATGTGGGCTGTAGTAAATAAATACAATAAAGGGAAACTGAAAATATTCTCATATTCTTAGCTAACTGAGATAACTACTAGGGACTTTGTCTAGGTAAGTGTTTATTTCATCACTTTAATTTATTTTTCACCTTATTTTGTTCTTCATAGTATTGTATAGATTTTTAACTCTTACATGTTCTTACATTTTTTAGCATAGGGATTGACTTAGTGGAATAGATCTCTCATCAAGTAGGGAGAAAATTATTGAATTATATTGGTAGTATAGTCAAAAAGAGGAAGAGCTAGCTATTTTATTTAAGCAGCACAAGCATTTGAGATAAGGTATGCTAAGGAGATGAAGAATGGGGGAAATGCTCTTTGATTCCTCTACTAGGAGGACTTTGTAAGCCCAGATTATGAGGATGTGGTCAAGGAGTTCAAGGGCTTTAATGGGTTCTTTATGGCAAAAGAGACGTGCCATGGTGATCTATAAGCAGATTGTCTAGAGTTTTCATCGTGTTTTGAGTGAGACCAAGTGTTATCGTATAGAAGAATTGTTGATATTAGACCTCACTATTCTAGTTAACCTTGTTGTTGGGGAGCTTGAGAAAGGTCTTGAAGCTAGGTAGAAAGTTAAAGTGGAGAATTAGTGGAAATAGCTCTATAAGAATGAAGATGTTCTATTTAGGATAGCAATAATGAATGGAGTTTATGTTTATGACTTAACACTATTAAGCATTTTCTAGTTGGCTTGAGTAGTATTTTACATGTTTTTCTTTTCATATTGGTATTTATTTTTAAAGGCCAAGTGTTGGTAGGACATCTTTCTTATCTTCATTAGATGGTTTCAATAAAGCTTTTCTGGTTTTGCTTATTTATGTTTATGCAAACACTCAACCAATTGAATGACTATTGATCTTGTATATTTATGCTTTGAGAATTTAGGCATAGAGGGCAAGGAGGCACTATCATTAGTCACCTACAAAGGATGCCCATTTTAGGTGCATATGTTGGGTGCTCGACTTGATTGCCCATATAGGATACCAACCTTAGGCATCCATTGGGGACGCCTATCTTGGGCACCTAGTGTTTGGTGCTCATTTCTTCTTCTCTTTCTCTACTATTTTTTTCTAGTTATTGACCTTGGTTTTGTTTAGGCCCATTGTAGGTGTTGTGCTTTCATTGATCATTTGGACACTTAGAGAAATCATTTGATAAAGTCGTGTAGTCATTTAATTAATTTTGTGAGTTTTCATTGATTGTTGTAGTTACAAGCGTAGTATATAGTGAAATTTTTCTAAGGAGGTGCAGAATCCCCCTTTTATCAGTGTTTGTTCACCTCTTGCATGGTGAAATTCCTCAAAAAAAAAAGAGTTGATCTTGTGCTTACTTTAAGTAGTTATTAATATTAAAGTTCAAGTACCAAGGTGAAAGCAGGTGTATTTATGAGCCTCTTGAGGACTTCATAATAAGTTTGTAGTACTTAATGAGTCACCAAACTTACATAATTTCTTTTTCCTTTTTAAGGACTAAGATATTGCCATCCTTTTTTTCTTTGGGGACTTAAGATGGGCTTCTTTTACTTAACTGCATAATTGCCCCTAGAAGGATAGTGTAGTAGATCTTCTTTTAGAATGAATACCATGTGCCTCTTGCAGGGCCTTTAGTGGGTCTTGATAGAGGAGTTGCCACATACTCCTAAGAAAGTCTTTAATGAGCTTTTCAAAGAGGTTGTCACATACTCCGGGAGAGCCTTTAGTGGGCTTTTTCACAGAGTTGCCACGTATTCCTAAGGAAGCTTTTAGTAGGCATTTTCAAAGAAGTTGCCACATACTCTTAGGGATGCCTTTAGTGAACTTGTTCAGAGGGTTTGCCAAATACTCTCGAGGGAGCATATAATAGGCTTTTTTTGGAGAGGTTACCATATATTCCTGAGATAACTTATAGTGGGCTCTTTTAACTATCATGGTCCTTGGTCCTTGGGGCGCAGGCAATATGCTTATGGGATACTATGTACTAACGAGCCACACTGCGTCTTGTAGTCAAACCCTGTATGGGATTCTTAGTACTCTATTTCTATCCTTCTCGCATAATAGTATTTTCTATGCATATTTGTGTAATTATTTCTTTTTGAAACATATGTTGCTTATATTTCCTTAACTCTCATAGGATTAGTATCTTACAACTTTGATTAGGTTGAGTTCCTTTCAAAAGTAATGGGTATGGGTGCTCAAATTCGGTCCTTGTTTTGCTAGTATTGTTACAACATCTAAGAGCAAAACTAGGATTTGTTTTATTAGAAAAGAATTACTGAAAATTACATTATATTGGCATGTGTTCTTTCAATAAATATATGTTTGAAAAGTTGCAAACTAATACGAAAAACTGTAATTGCAGTTCCATGGATTGTAATATGTGATGCAATCTAGAATCATCGAATACAAATTAAAGTGAACTAGTCCCAAAAAATTAACGAGCAACACAAAAATTTATGTTTTGTTAATGTGCATACTTCCATGGATAGAAATATTACTTTTTTTTAATCAAAAAGCCAAAGTACAAATCAAGTCTCACAAATCTCACAAACATGCTAAACTCCCATGAATCTTTTCCCTCTCAATAAATCTCCACATTGATCTGTTCAAAAACTATGTTATGACCCCTAAAAATATATATAAAAAAAACTCAAAAAAGTGAGAAAATTTAATTTTGGGCATGAGGGTTGCAACTAGACTGAGTATGAAAGGCATTCTATTCAAAATACTCAAAGCCACATATATCCACCTAGACTTGAATTCTCCACTCATCATCTCTGTCTACCTAAAAGGGACAATTATTTCAGTATACAAATATTGATCAAATTCAAATAATGCTAAAATGTTATCCCAGAAATGAACTTCGTTATTATATTCACGAGATTATCCTAAGTCCCAACCTTATCTATCGATATAATACCTTGAGAGACCATCTTTGGGACAAAAAGATACTTGCCATCAATATGTTATCTCATGATATACATGATTCTTCAATAAGTTTTTCCGCAATGATTGTCACAAAATATCATAGTAATATCAAAACTCATATCTAAGTCCTTAATCAACCCTTCAGCTTAATACCTTATTTTAAGCCTTAGCAAAATCCATGTATTCAAATTCCATTGTAGTAATGCAATTGAAGATTGCAAAGTTATTTTCCAATTTATTGCACAATCATAAACATAAAACACATAACTTGTCATAGACTTTCTCCTATCTAAATCTCTGGCATAGTCTGTATTTATATAGTCAACAAGTCTAGCTATAAGTCAAGTTGGGTAATATATCAAATATTTATTTGTGGGTTACCTCTCAAGTACTTATGACCTATTTTATTGCCTGCCAATTTTTTTTCCTCGACTTATGCATATACTTGCTCACAAAACTAGCAACATGTAAAATAGATGGCCTAGTGGGCATTATGGTAAACATTAGAGTACCAAATGCACTAGTACATAGCTCATTCGGCATATACTCCACTTCTTCTTTAGTACCAAGTGATAACTCTATTTAGAGCCTAAAATGGGCTACAAGTAGCATATTGGCTAGCTAGACTTATCCATCTAAAAAATACTCTAGTACTTTCTTAATGTATTTTTGTTGAGATAAGCACAATAATCTTGAGTGTCTGCTTCGGATTCTCCACACTTAGTATCTTCTTTGGTTCACCTAAACCCTTCATTTCAAACTTCTCATTCAGTTGAGCTATTAATAAGTTAATCTAGAACATATTTGTACAGGCTATCAACAAATCATCCACGTATAGCAACAAATATATAAATAAGCAATCACCACACTTCTTGTAATATACACAACAATCATAAATGCTTCTAGTGTACCCAATCTTGACAATAGAATAATTAAACCTCTAATACCACTATTTGGGAGATTATTTTTAACCATATAATGAATCTTAACCATATGAAAGACTTCCAAAATGATGTCATGTCTTCTAATGTCAGGCATATAGAGAAAAGAGAAAATCTTTAGGGAAAACTATGGCGAACAATATGCTAACCTCTAGGATTAAGAGAGGAACTAGGGAAAAAATATTTGGATTCAATTGCTGTGATGCCATTAAATGATCATGATGTAAATAAGATGAGAAAATTTTAGAAATTTTATGTTTTTTTTCAAAGTTTTAAATAGGGCTTCGTGGTTGGTTGTAAACCTATCATAAGTGATAATGGATACCACTTAAAGGGTCCATATTGTAGAATACTACTTAATGCCATTTCAATTGACATAAATTACAATGTATATCTAATGGCTTGTGTAGTAGTTTGTTGTGAAACTAAGAAAGCATGGAAGTGGTTTTTGTGCCTTTTGAAAGATGATTTTTCCATACAAAGGGATTATGCATTTACCTTTATATTAAACAAATAGAAATGCCTTTTACGTATATCTGAGTTAATTTTCCCAAGAACTTATAATGAATTTTGTGCTAGACATCTCTATAGGAACATCAAAGCTGCAAGGTTTAATGGTTGGCTTATAAAAGAGGTTTGTTGAAAGCTACAAAAGCAAGTAATATTTCATAATTTAACCAATGATTATAGGAGATTGGTGAATTTGATCTCAATGGTCTAGAATGTTTACAAGACAAGCCTCCACCATAGTGGTCTAGATCACTCTTTAACACATATACAAAGGATGAAGTTTTGCTAAATAATATATGTTAATCATTTAATAGCAATATACTAGAGGCAAGTGAGAAAACTATATATATTGATAATGTTAGAGTGAATATTTAATTTGTAGGCTTCAACAAAATATAGACATATGGAATGACAAATCGGAAGGAAAAATGTTGTCTCCAAAGATAAAGAAAATTTTGGAAAAGAGTATGGATAAGGCAATTGACTACTATCCAATTAAATCTAATGATTGGCTTTATGAGATTTCATGTTACGATGAATCAAGATATAGTATTGAATTGAAGGTCCATGATTGCTCATGTACAAAAGTAGGAGTCGAGTAGGATTCTATGCAAACATGGAATGAGTGCAATATGTAGTTAAAATGTTGATCTTGAGGACTTTGTGCATAGTAGTTTTATTGTTGAGACCTTTGGAGGGTATATGGACTAGCTATTTGTCCAATAAATAGAACTGTAGTTCTGGGAGAAAATTGGCTACATTCCACCTATTCCATCAAATTGGAATAAAAAATAGGCCTTCAAGAGCTAGATGATTTGAGTTAAATGAACAACTAAGCGAAAAAAAGAAATCACAAGGCTTTTAAAAGCCATAGGAACTGAAAAGAGGATAGTAATATGTTACTTGTAAATTTTGAGGGGGAAAAAGCATAACAAGAAAAGCTATCAATGAAGGAAAATTTCTAGTTAAAGAGATAACATAAGACACCTAACATGTTCTAAAGATGGCACAAGATGCTCAAGGTGCTGAAGTTATCCAAGTTCATATGAAAGATGCAAATGAACCAAGAGAAAAACATAAAGAAATGAAACAAGCTAAAGATATCTCTCAATGACACAAGAGAAACCAACAAAGAGACATATGTGATATAAACTAAAGATGTAATAGGGAGCCATAAACTAACTGTACGTGATAAGGATAGCTCAATGGGCCCAGCCTACTAATAGTTGATCAGGTGATCAATTAGGCCCAAATCGTAATTTGGCTATTTCACTAGCTCAACACACCAAGATCTTCTCAGTTGACCTAAATGTGGTTGATTAGCTCAAGAATGGTTATTAAGCCATCGGTTGAAGGCCTTAAACCTAAGAAAGTCCGTTACCTTGACCAGAGTGTGGCAAAGATGACTTAAAAATAAAGAAATATCTAGCTATAGAAGGTCAATTGAAGAAACATAAAGCAGTCCTGTACTACCAGTCACAGTCACATTGAATGCACCATAACCATTACTTTGCCGTATTAAATGTACCGATAGGTGGCGTGCCTCCATATTTATGGTACATGTCTCTACTATACTACTATTTTACCTTCACATTAAATATAGAGATCTCATCTATGTCTTGAAGAAAAGGAGGAGGAGCCACCTGGAGAAGTATATAGAAGGCAAAAGACCTAAAAGTCCTCAAGTAAGGACAAAGGCCCTGTCTATACAAACAAGGGCATCATGGACATCTTAACATCTCAAGAGAGACTATAAATGTCCCATTACAATCTTTCAACAAGGTATGTTCATTAACCTTTAGCCCTCACTCTGCTATTCAAATGTTTGGTCAATTCTTTACCAACTTCAACATTGGAGTGCCTTAACTAGGGCCACTCAACAAGCCTAATGTGTGATATTAGTTGTAGGACTCGATATGATCACATACACCATTCAATTTTAGTACCTATTCTAGTCAACTACATTAGGCTTGAGCCCAATCCATCATTTGTGGGTTTGACCATCGTCATTTGGCATTATCTATGGGTTTTAGAGTTTGTAATTAGAGGAAATGGTAAACACAAGATGAGAAATTTTAGAAAGAGATGAGATTAGAAGGTCCTTGACCCCTTCTCCTTGTCCCTAGCAAGAACATGATGTGGCTGGACCTAGTTTTTATCTCGAAGAAGTGGTAACACTAACCATAGCCTAGTTTATGCAATTAATTAGTGAACATATATCAACTCAGATTTCAACTCAGTTGTCAGTTTCCTTTAATAAGCATAACTATCCCAAACCAGCCATTAATGCTACCCCTCACCGTTCATAGCATGAAGAAAGGCTCCCAAAGGAGGATAGGGCTAGACAAAAGACACGACACTCCTTTATTTGGCATGAGGATAGTCAAAGTTGATTCCTACAAGAAGAGACCTACCTTATATCCCAATGAAGAAGTGGCTGGTTTTGTGGATCACCTTGCTCAACCTATTTAAGCCCGGTAGTAGGATACGATTGGGTGATAGAAACCTCAATTGAATAAAAATATGTCACAAGCTAATCGAGAGAAATGGGAAGAAGTGTCACACTAGGTCCAATAGTTGAACAAATGCCATGAGGAGAAACATAAGAAGGAATCCCTTGTATGATAGTATACTTCACGCTAGAATCATCATTTATCCAGGAGATACGCATAACTATTGATGAAAAAGTTTTGATTGGTCTGCCTTGATATGATGGCTCAATCAACACGAATGAGCATTTGCTCAAGTTTGAGCACATGATGCAACCCCACTGGCATAATGAGTTTATTCGTGTGAAAATGTTGGTCACCATATCCAGGGCATAGCACTCGATTAGTTTGTTAAGTTGGAGCCAACGTCTATTTTTTCTTATGACTAGCTTTGCGAAAAATTCCTCTATCAGTTTGCTTGTTGTAGGAAAGCTAAACTCCGTCACACTTATTTGCATATAGTGAAATAGAATGAGGGAAATGTTTTTTTGGATTTTTTCACTAGGATTAACACTGAGGTGTTGAAAATTAATAATCTTATGATCGAATTCTAGATTGATGTACTTTTCTTGGTCTGAGACATAAGAAATAAGGTAGTCAATGAGAGATCAAGGTCGATGAAAAAGCTGCTCAACCTCACTGAGAGGTACATAAGATAAGAAGACATAAATGGTTGAAATATAGCAACCCCAAAAATGAAAGGAAGAATGCTAAGGAGAAATATGACAGACAACAAAGAGATGGCCATCAATCTTCCATCAAAAGGTTCCACAACTATACCCTATTGAACATTGCCAAGAAAGAGGTCTTATTCCTTATCCAACATGATAACCACCTCAAAAGGCCTAGAAAGTTGATCGAGATTGAGGCTATGAAGAGGTCTAAGAAATATTATCATTTTTATAGGCTGAAGGGGCATGACAATGAGGATTGTTTCAACTTACATGACAAGATTAGGTGTCTTATTAGATAGGGACACCTTAAGAAATTTATTGATGAAAATGCAAGATAAAAGATCAACTCGATTGATTAGACTCTTTGTAGAGAAAAGTCAGTTAGCCTGAGAAAACAAAATAAGGAAAAAAAGCTAGCTAACAATCCGTGCTTGTTTCTCAGGGGCTTGATCAATACTATTATTGGAGGATTGATGGAGAGAGACTCTAAAATAGCCAGAAAGCAGAACTAGAGGAGATTAGAGTCGACTAAATCTTTCTCAGTCAAAATAGTTTTTCAATTCTATACTAGTGCATAACCCATCTCTTTTTTTAATTCTGATCACTTGCACATCAAGCACCAAGAGACTAACAATAAGTTGGATTGCCCCCTCTTTGTGTCAATTAAAATTGTAAACTTTGAGGTTAGAAAGGCTCTGGCTGATAATTGTAGTTTAGTGAACATAATCTTTTTGTCAACTTTGAAAGTTGAAGTTTAAGGCAGTTTGAACTCTCTTGGTTAGGTTTGGAGGATCTAAGATCATTTTTAAAGGATCTATAAATTTGTCTACCTTATTTGGTGAAGCACCTTGAAAAAGGACACTCATGCTCAACTATCTAGTAATCAACGCACCATTTTCTTATAATATCATAATTGGGTGACTAGCATCGAATGATTTTAGGGCAATTATCTTGACCTACCATATGGAACTGATGTTCCCAATAGCTGCTAGAATAGGTGAGTTACTGTGTAATGTGAAAGAAGCCTGGCGATGTTACACAATCATTGTTGAGGTAAATGAGTAGAAGACTCTACCCAGACAGAAACCTTCGAAGGACATCCCAATAATAAAACCTAAAGAGGGGCAATAGAGTAAAAAAAGAAAATTAGAAACAACCAAGGTCGAATTGATGGGAGAATTTAAAACCATAGAGCTTGAGCTAAAAAATCCCAATAAGACTACAAGGATTGGGATTGATTTAGAAAGCAACATGGAATGTATAATAGTTGACTTTATTAGGAGGAATATTGATATTTTTAGTTGGAAAGTTGTTTATCTCCAAGGAATCGACCCTAGCATCATTGTCTACCACCTAAATATGGACTTTCATTCAAGTTGATCAAGCATAAGACCAGAACCTTCAATACTGAAAGATGCTAAATCATTGAGAAAAAGGTCAACAAACTTTTAGAGGCAGGCTACACTATAGAAATTCAATATCCTAGTTGGTTTTGTAATGTAGTTCTAGTCCTTAAGAATGAGGGTAAGTGTAGGATGTGTAACAATTTTACGAATTTGAATAAAGCTTATCCTAAAGACCCTTACCCACTACTTTGAATAGATTAACTAGTTAATTCAACAACAGGTTGCAATCTTTTAAGCATGATGGATACATTTTAGAGTTATTATTAAATCTTTATGGCTCCTAAAGATAAGGATAAAACCTCCTTTATGGTAACAATTATTTATACTATTTCTTAGTCATGCCTTTTAACCTCAAGAATACAGGTACAACTTATCAAAAACTTGTGAACTTTATGTTCAAGAATGAGATCGAGTGGACCATGGAGGTCTATGTTGATGACGTGATTGTTAATATAGAAAGAGAACAAAACCATCTAGCTGACCTTGACCATACCTTCTCAATACTAAAATCATTTGGCATGAAACTTAACCCTAACAAGTATATGTTTGGGTTAAGAGGAGGAAAATATTTAGGATACATTATTAGCCATAGAGTTATAGAGGCAAACCTACAAAAGATCCAAGTGATTCTAGATATCTCACCATCTCAAACAGTTTGGGACATATAAATACTGGTAAGAAAGATCATAGCTTTATGTCGGTTTATTGCTCGACTAGCTGAAAAAAGCTTACTATTTTTCAAAATCCTCATGAATACAAAGAAGTTTTAGTGGATGGAGTAATGTGACTAAACTCTAGTCGAATTAAAGTAATATTTGTTAGCACTATTGATGCTTGCTAAACTAGAGATCAAAGAGGTCCTCTATATTTGTCTAGCAGTCTTGTCATCAATAATTAGCTTTGTCTTGGTCTCAACTAGGCATGGATCTTACAGGCTAGTATATTATAGTAGTAAAGTGTTGCAAGGCCCAGAATATAATTACCTGGAGATCAAAAAGTTTGCTCTCACTTTAGTTATGGAAACTAGAAAATTAATGCCCTATTTTCAATCGTACTTTATCGTTGTCCTAACCAACCACTCATTGAAATAAGTATTATCAAAACCGTACATGTTGGGAAGACTAACAAAGTGGGCTATCAAGTTAAGTGAATTTGACATCACTTTTCAGCCCTAAGTTGCCATAAAAGCCTAAGTGCTAGCAGACTTTGTAGCAAAACATCTTAACCTTCTTGGAGAAATCAACCAAGATTCAACTATTTGGACCCTATATGTTGATAGCTCAACAACTTCTACAGAAGGAGGAATAGGAATTTCATTAGGCTCTTTCTAAGATGAAAAGTATGACTTTAACATTAAACTCGACTACCCTATCACCAATAATAAAGCTGATTATGAGGCCTTTCTTATTGAAATAAAGATAGCCATTGATAGGAGAGTCAAGCAGCTAACAACTATTATAGATTCCTAATTGGTTGTAGAATAGTTCGAAGGGAACTTTGAAGTAAATAAGACCACAATGAGTAAAGATCTGGTTGACGTTAAAATGTTGCAACAACAATTCAAGAGATTCACTCTCAACTAAGTCTGAAGATTAGAAAATGAGAGGGCAGATGCCCTATCTAAGTTTGCTAGCTCGATGAAAAGAACAAAACCATTACATTTCTAGTCTTCAACAAATCCACTACAGGTGGTCTCAACTAGAACCTAATTAAGCAAATCCAATAGTCAGATCTCTCTTAGCAAGACTAAATCAAAGCCTACCCAAAGAAAGGAAAAGTGCTAGAAGTATGTAGGCTCAGAGGTCTAGTGGCAATGTTCATCCTCATTGAGTATGGTAATCAATATAGAAAGATTTCTTTCTGGATCAACATTAGGTACTTGACATCAGAGTAGATTCTGGAGGTCTTATAGGAGATCTATTCGAGTATTTGTGGTAATTACTCTGGAGGACAAACATTAGCCCACAAAATCATCAAACATAGATATTTTTGGCTGACCTTACTATAAGATGCAATCGACTTAGTCAGAAAGTGCCCCTTCTACTAGGTCTACTCCAATATACCTCATTAGCCTACATTAATATTGGTGCTAGTTCAAATCACATGGCCATTTGATTAGTGGGTAATAATATAGGTGGTTTTTTCCCAAAGATTACAGGTTAAATAAAGTATATAATTGTTGTGATAAAGTATTTTATGAAATGGGTCGAAGTAGAAGCGATCTAAAAGATAACTAATGCTGCCATTGGAAATTTCTTGTGGAAAAATATCATCTGTCATTTTAGTTTTCCTTTTGGTTTGCTAAAGGTACTGATATCAAATAATGGAATGTAATTCCAAAGTAGAAGCAGGAGGAACTGGTGTGAAATTTTGGGAATACAATAATATTTCACCTTGGTTGGAAATCATTAAGCCAATGGACAAATTGAAGTCACAAATAGGACCATCCTAAACTATGTTAAGGCTCGACTAGAAGGATCTAGATCAAGTTTGGCAGATGACCTTTATGCGGTACAAAACTACTATGAGAACCACCATAGGGCATATTTCTTATAATTTGGTCTATAGCTTAAAGGCAATAGTTCCAATAGAGTTAATATAACACACAATGTGGGTGATCCATTACAATTCGATTAAGGATTAATCTAAAAGACAACTCGACCTAAAAATAATCGACAAGTTTTTTCGGCGGGCATACACTACAATATAAAGGTATAGGTCGAAGATAGGTCAACACTACAATAAAGGAGTTAGACCAAGAAGTTTTTAGGTAGGGGACTTCATCTTCATGAAAGTTGAAGTTTTGAAAAATATGGAAAAATGTGACCTAAAATGGGAGGACCTTTACTCGATAGTCAAAGCGGCGAAGCACAACTCTTATTAACTAGAGGATATGGATAGGAATGATCTTCCTTGACCATGGAATGTAATAAACTTGAAAACATTTTATGTATGGTTTCCAAACTAATAAAATCAATCTATATTTGTTTAAAGTCAACACCGTAGTCGACCACAATTTCATGTTCAAACCACGACTGTAGCTTCTAACCTAATCATTTCATAATGAGAAAATCATTAAAAATCAAAATTGACCCCTTAGTCAATCATTACCTAGGCTACAAGCTGCTCAACAGATGCATAAGCCACAACGCAAGAATTGCACAACAATTTAAATTCAATTCAATAAAGTCGACCTATATTCGAACATGGCTTTTAATCTATTCATTTTATTGTGATGAAAATATTTTAAGTTGACCTAGGAATCGACTATAATGATTATCTCAAAACCATCCTTGAATGGATTAGATTGATATGAAAATTCTTAGATCTATTTGATTAATTCTTTTAAAATTGATTTTATAGTCAACCATTAACTTGGTTATAGACTAATTGAATGTTCATCCAAAGACTGCACTAATCAATGAGTTAGATTGAAGAAAAGTATTATTTTTAGTTATTTATGCAGTTACATTAAAGAATTGAATTAAATGGAAAATAGTAAAAGTGGCGAGTCGACAAAAACTGAACAAATAGTTGTGCTATAAAGTAAACACGTTGAAGTTACATTAAAAAACTATTGTTAGATTACATCAGGCTATGTACCATACCTCGCAGGGTGGATCAATTTAAATAGAAATGAAATAAACAAAGATACAACAACTTCAACTCAATCCTATCTCTTTGCCTCCAACACCCCGAGTAGTACCCATTGCCACCTCATGACCTGATCAAGCTTGTTGCTTGAATTCGCTTGCACAACCATCAGAGGGCCATCGATCTTCTACTTGCTTGCATGGCGAGATGGGCCAACCCCTCAGTCAAGAATGTATAATTAATGGGAGGAAAGTATGTTGCTGCGTCAACTTTTCTCTATTTTATGTCGAGGGCAAAGTTACTCACAAAAGAAAACTCTTTCATCATCTCAACCACCCTGGGTGGATTAGAGTTTTAGCCCTCTCTATATGTGCATTCTCTTTGATAGGTGCAGCATCAGGATAGTCCTTGAGCTGCTTATTTTGCAGCACATTGAAACAAGCTTTATCTTTAAGGCGAAATTGATTGCCCAAAAACTCAACCTGCTTCATAGCCTTCTTAAAGGCCTATTTTGCATTGTTGACTGCAAAGATAATACTAACATCTTGAAAAATAGGGCATAGCAAAAATTGTTGAACTGCCTCCTTGCGAATGCTCGGTAGTGCCATAAAGAACTCATCCCTGGCGTATCAAGTAGCATTGTTGTATCCCAGTACTCGACTAGAGTTATGGGCTGCTTCCACCTCCAACCTCACCTTTCTCAGTAGCTCATCCAAGCGACTCTTTTTAGCTACGACGACTAGCAACTCCACATCTTTCTCTTCAACCTATTTGGTTAGCTCACTTATTATCAACTACAATGACTCCAATTGAGTCTTTGTCATTTTAGTTTGCTCTTGCTCTTTCTAGAGCTCCTCATGATCACTTAGGGCTACCTTAGTCCTTCAATAAAAATTATAACCCAATTGACTAACCTACAGAGAAAGGTTGGTCAAAAATTGAACATAAATGATCAATTTCTAAAATAAGTAAAACGTGACTAAAAACTTACCATGTTCACATAGTATGCGAATGCTTTAAGGCCCCCAACTACCTAATATCCAGTATTTTCTTCTGTCAGACATAAAGAGCCCAACCATTAACACTTTTAGAGGGCCCACTCCAACTGACCCTGTTTTTATCATTAATGCCATATTCTAGATCCCAATGTTGGGCCTAAATTTAGGGGACAAAAAAGTAAACAAAGAAATAGTTCATCATCTAGATGAGGACTAAAGAGGGAGCCCTTCATTGTTTTTCCCTTCTCTTTCTCTACAGCAGTTCTCTTCGGGTTGGTGGGAGCTTGCTAGTCAATGACCATCATTCTCTATCGAGTCATAAGGTTACTAGCCTTAATTGGAACTAGTTAAGTAAGAGGATGTGTAGACTATGGTGCTCGTTGTACAAGAGCAGCTCTCATCGAGCTACCATTTCCCATCACTCTTATGCTTTCTGCTAGCATGTCATCACTTGTTGTCGAGTACATTTCATAATTTCTGCTCGATTTGAAAAAATCACAAAAATAGATACATCATTATCAATCGAAAAGTATAAAACTAAAAATCAATAGAAATCAACAATAGTACTAACCTAGTCGAGCATTATCTAGCAAATAGAGTTGAGAAGGCAATAAGCCTATTAACACCAGACTTCTTTCCTCGATATGACTTGAATCCTTTATTACTCCAAATTCATCTAAATTTTTAATAAATGTGTTATTTTAGGTAGGGTTTTCATTCCTTGGCATCTCAACTTGCCCGTTAGCCATCTCCTAGGGATATTGAACCCAACCTCTCCTAGAGCTCAAAAAAAAAATATTTTTTTTTAGGTTTGGCCATGCAAATAGTAATGAGTCATTAAGATCTTTCTACAAGGGCGAGTAGTGAGATAATAAAGGCCCAACTCCTTGGTATTACTTGACTTTTAAGACATCAAAAGATGGAAAAGGTTACTAAAGCCAATGAAAAAAGAGAGTTGGTCATGTATAAGCATCAAAATAACAAAACTATACAAAGTCAAAAAATAGTTAGGAAGCAATTGAGTAATTCAGACCTAAAGATCGATGAGCAAGTCGACTATAAGCTACGCTATTAGGAATCTAAGCCCACACTTAAGGGCATCCTCAAAGATGGTTATGCAACTTGAGAAGGTCGATTCATCCTATTATTAGGCTTAGGAACGATTAAATTAAACTTTAGCAGGATATGGTATAGATGTTTAATCAGCTCAAGATCTATATTCTTGATCTCAAATATAATGACACTATAATGATCAGCAATAAATAATATGCCTCAAGACAGCAAAGATTGACTCGTTTTGCCAGATGGCCTAGCTTTACCCTCGACATTAGCCCTTTCACCACTTGAATTATTAGAGGACCTAGAACAATTATTAGAGGACTCACTAGTCCCATTGGTCAAGTTACTCACTTTCCTAGTTGAATTTGCTTTTGATTGTGTCTCCTCGTCCCTCTATAGCTACTTTCTCTAAAAACACTAAGTGTCTTTGCTATAACATAAACTAGTCAAAAATAACATATTAAGACTATGTGAGGTTGAAAGAAACTTACAATGCTAGCAATAAAACAAGAGACTATAGTAAATTTGTAGAGCACAACCTCTTAATATTGCGGTAAAAGTGAAAAATGGGAATTTTTACCCCTATTTATAGTCTCTATCCATAGGGTAAGTCAACCGATTAAAATGACCAATTATCGATTACTTATTACGTAACTGCTAGGTAAGGAGTTCCACTACCTAATGTAACTGCTGCAACTAATGTGCTAAAACCTTGGTCAAGGTTTGAAATTCAAAAGATAATAAGTGCGCTAGACGCTTGGTCAAACATAATTTGGTTTTCCAAGTCAACTACTCCCTATTTCTTTTTGTTGAATAGCTTAATCATGACTTAGGAGTGGGGGGACTCATGATATGGGATAGCCTAATAGGCCCAACCTACTAATAGTCATCCAAGTGATCGACTAGGTCTAAATCTTCATTGGGACATTTTACCAACTAAACACACCAGCATCCTTTTAGTTGACCTAAGTGTGGTTGATCAACTTAAGAATGGTCATTAAGCCCTCAGCCAAAGGCCTTTGAACCTAAAAAAGTCATGGCAACTTGATTAGAGCATAACTAGATGGCTTGAAAATAAGGAAACATCTCGACCATAGGAGGTCATCAAAGAAACACAAAGTAGTCGCATACTACTAGTTACAGTTACATTAAATGTGCCACAACCACTACTTTGCTGCATTAAATATGCTAATGGGTGGTGTGCCTCTATATTTATGGTGCATGTCTGTACTATACCACCATTTTGCCTCCACATTAAATGCAGAGATCTCTCCATAACTTGAAGAGAATGAGGAGGTGCCAACTAGAGAAGTACACAGAAGGAAAAAAGACCTAAAGGTCCTCAAGTAAGGACAAAGGCCTTCTCTGTACAACCAATGGCATCATGGATTTCTTAACCTCTCAAGAGAGACTATAATACCCTATTATGATCCTTCAGCAAGGTATGTTCATTAATCTTTAGCCCTCACTTTGCTACTCCAATTTTCGATCGATTTTTTGCTGACTTGAGCAAATAAGTGCCTTAGCCAAGCGCCCCTCAACAAACTTGACATGTGCTATTGCTTGTAGGACTCACCCTTATCACATAACACCATTCAGTTTTAATACCTATTCTAGTTGACTACACAGGGCCTAAGCCCAATCTATCATTTGACAGATCTGACCATCATCACCAATAATTAAACTCATTTAGTTTTTTTTAATATATTGAGTTATACTTTATTTAATTTATTTGATGCAATTGTTATGTTAAACTATTTTCACAAGCAAGGAAAAGGATAAGCTTTGTATAAAAATCATTAGAGAGAGGAAAAAAAGAAATTGCTATAGATGTAAGTGTCTAGCATGTATTTTGTTTTCACTTATTATTATGTTATGTTACTTTACATTTTTTGTGTTTATTGGCCAATAAGGAAACACCTCAAAGAACTTAGAACAAATAGGATAGAGGACAACACTACAATTGATGCAGCTGTAAGTGTACAACTGTTAATGTAAGTCTGTGAAAATGGTCTTATGTTTCTCTTGTTTGTGTTGTTGTGTTTTAGGTTTTTCTTGTGTGGTTTAGTATTCCTTATGTAAAAACTAGGCAACAAGTGAGGCCATCAATTGCTTATCATCACCTGTGTAGCATATTCCAACACCAAGACTGCACAACAAAGTGAATATTGGAGGCTTGCACTTATAGGTCCTTATCCTCATTTTATGAAAGAGTTCACTCCCAATAATTTTGGGCAAAGTTCTACCTTTCGAGTAACATTAAAGATGGAAAAAAATATATCAACATGTCCATCTTGAATGCTATGGTATCAATGTCAGCATTGACAAAAGGAAATAAGAAAGATGAAAGAAGAAAGTAGAATTTGCATAGCTATGATCAAGTTTTTATGGTTGTTTTTGGTAAGATTTATCCATAAATAAGAATTGTTTGTATTTTTGGAACATGAAGTGGTTCTTTTTCATGGATTGATTAATGTTTTGCAAAGGAATTCAAGTGAAAAGTACAAGTTGTTTATATAATTACTAGAAAGTGTCAATTTTGTTTATATTTATTGAAGCTTGTTAGTATGGGTGGCAATTTCTAACCCGGCACAAGATGACATGAAATTAGTTGATTTGGGTTGAAGCTTATGGAGTCGAGTTGAAATCATGTCAACTCGAAATAAACTCAAAATTTTTGGATGACCCATCAACCCAACCTAACCCATATAATATATATAAAAAATAAATATAAGTTAGATATTTAAACATTTGAATTTATTGACTATAAATTTTTGGATCTATGTTTCCGTTCATTTTGTGTAATTTGTGATTTCAATTCATGGCAAACTAGAGCTTTAGCTTTTGAATTTTGGTTAAACTGTGTTGTAATTAGCAATTCTTGCACTAGATTATCTATTTTGCTTTGATTGGAGAATCATGACAATTTCTTTTATCATATGCAAATATCAATGTATATTGCAAAAAATTAGAAAGGTTTTGTGTGTGGTTTGTGATGTAAACAATATACACCTTCAAATCGACCAAGTTTTTTTTTTAAAATAGGAAAATCCACCAAGCTAATACCTATTGAAATATTATTCATGTCGTATAAGTGTTCATGTGATGTACTTTATTCCTACAATACACAATGAAAATGAACTATAGAAGTAAATCAATAAGCATTGCAAAAATATGATTTATATAATCAACCTTTTCTTTTCCATTAAGAAGCATGATTTTCGTAATGAGTTGGGTGGATTGTGTGTTTTCTGGTTATTGGATCAACCCAATTCATAATCAAGTTAAATTAGGTTGACGTGATTTGTAGTGGATTGGGTTTTAATTTAGGTTTATTAGATTGAAAATTAAATGGGTTGGTTTAGATTGAGAAAATTTAAGTAATACCCATACCTTGACCCAACCCATACCTACCCAACCTATCTGAATTGTTGTTCCTACCTGTTGGTTATTTTGAACCTCAGATTCTTGTTGAACCATAAGTAGTTGGGAAAATTGCTTAGATTATTGTTAAATAGTCCAAATTTTATTGGAGTCACTCTCAATATAGTTTCAATTGATCATATTGAAGCTTTTTTGTCATTTTGAAGCTTCTTTTGAAGTTTCAATTTAGCACTCAAATTCTATAAATGAAGGACCATACATTCCATTCCAACTTTACCTAATTTTACATAGCCATTCAACTCCAAATCAATCCTCAAAGCAAAGCATACATAACATTGAACAAAAATTTTACCATTACATTACTCATTTCAATTTATACTATATTATCAATTCAACATATCTTACACAAAAAGAAGAGAAATATAATAGAGAAAAAATAGCATACATCCAGATGTGTTAATAAAACATGGCACTAGTTTCCCCATAACATTAAGCTTCAAAACAAGAGCAAAAACTACTCAAAACTGGCACTTCAAACTTTAGGCATCCAATACACTAGCAATATGCAAGGTAAATATTTCTCCTCGCTGGGCATGCATTTTCACCCCCCCAACTTAATGATTCTAAGCTTCAAATTAGAAAGTTGACCTTCAATTTCACTAATCCTTCATAATAATCGAGGGATTATAGAGTTTGTCCTAGCATATATGGGCTTATCTTTCTGGACAATAATTTCACAACATTTCCTTTGGTAGAATTTGCACAGACCAAAAATCTTATTTTAGGATTCTCATTTGTTTATAAAGTTTTGAAGCAGAATTGGCTTCAACAGTAGTATGACCTCTACTTGTGTTTGAGGATGAAAACATGGTAGAAAATTTAAAAAAAAAAAAAAATAGTGAAGGAAGGAAATGAGTAAGAGAAAGGAGAAAGGAGAAAGAAAGGAAATGATAAGCCTAGGATTTTCCCTTCATTTTTTGTTGGCATATGGATTCCCTCTAATTTTTACTTGTCTAAGTTGGATTCACTCCTTTTTTGATTTGCATAGAGTAGATAATTGAATGTGCACATACGATTCGCATGCTTATACCCTCTAAAAGTTGATGGCATGACTAATTTTGCAATGGTTCTATAATATACAAAATCTAATTTGGTTACCTTAGAAAGTATGGTATTTAAGTTGCAAATAGACCTAAAGTTTGAGACTAAAAGTGCAATTTTTCTAAGAATTTGGCATATGAAGTTATTCGCTAAAGAGTAACTCCAAGACAGTAAGACTACCATATAAACAATGCAAAAGATATGGAATATTGGCACTTGTAAAATTGTATGAATCCCAAGGTCTAGCCAACTTAATTACATCTTGGATAATAGGGAGATACAACAATGAAGCTATTATGTTGTAGTAAAGGTCAACTTAATTTGTAGAAGAAAATAAAAATTGTTGGAAATAATTGCACATAAACAATTAATATCTACATAGAATAATATTGAAATTAGTAGTTTAGTGTTACATTTTGATCAATGAAGTTTCACAACTACCACCATGGATCAAATCTAGCCTACAAGCCTCAAATGCGTATAAAATCTATGTCCGCTAACCTTGAATAACTTCCTATCAGTCTCTACTCACCTTGTGGGGTTGCTACCAAAGCTTCCATAAACTTACACACTTTAAACCCCTGGAAATAATTTGGTGATACTCCAAGAAAGATTGAGAGAGAAAACTAATAAATATGAAGAGGATATGTGGAGAGCAAACACTTAAGTTGTATTTACCAAAATTTTTGGGAAATGACCTTTTTATAGGCAAGTCTTTCAAGAGTTTAACCTGACTAGAAGTATCAACAAAGCTATGAATAAGGATTCAGACTTATTCATCTAAATATTGATGAGCACTCCCTATTCCCTATACAAGGAAGACTTTTAATTTGACAAGGAGTGTTGTCCACCTAGATGCAGATTGATCTTCCTACACAAGGAAAGTTCTAGTCAAGCAAAAAATTTGATTTCCATCTAAATGTATAAAAGATCCATTCAAAAATGAATGGCTATTATGAAAAAGTTCGAAAACCCAATCCAATTTGTGATAGAAACAAAGTAGATGAGCGATTTAGACTCATATGATGTTGTAGTATATTTCTTGGTTATTAAATCGTCCAATTGCTTTAATATAAGTAGTATAATTGCCCAAATAATGTTTATTAATTGACAAAGACTAATTTAAAGATCAAGGAGTGAACTAATGTACCTTGTCATCTATAGCTTTCTTGTTTAGATTTCTTCCATCATGCACCTCAATATTACAACAATATATATGCATTTTGAGCTTAATAGGTCAACATTACCACCCCAGTTTGTATGACCCATTGCCTTTTGAACTCAAAAATCTACAATGCAAAATTTTTCTCTAGATCTTTCTTTATTTGTAATTTAAAATTCACAAAAGATCAATCTTAATAGATCAATAATTAAATATAAAAATATTGGCTTTATTTGTGTATGTTTGTTTATATCAACTTCCAACTCCAAAATAATTATAAATACGTACACACATTCCAAGTGACACGGAAGACTGCCTATCACACTTTTAGCTTAGAAAGATTGGAAGATGAAAGCTATCTCATTCAACTCTTCCAACTCCAAAATAATTATAAATACGTACACACATTCCAGGTGACACGGAAGACTGCCTATCACACTTTTTAGCTTAGAAAGATTGGAAGATGAAAGCTATCTCATTCAACTTGAGACTTGCTCTCTTGATCCCACTTGTTGAAGTACTATTTGTACTCCCTTACTCTAGAAGAGATTGTCCAAATAGCCACATTAAGATATGATAACAATGAGAAGGTTTCCAATTATTATCATATAGCAATTAGTGAATGGCAAGCAAGCTCTAAATTCATTATCAAAAAAATATTTTTTCCCCTAAAATATCCTCCCAAAATATGTTACTATATACATATATATAACAAATCAACCACACATATATACACATAACCAATTAATCATTATATATACAAAAAAATTTCACTTTCATCTTACTAATTTCAACAAAAATTTAATTGATATGGCATTTATAATAAAATTTATCTCATCTCAAAATATTTTTGATTAAACTACTTCATTTCAAATATTTTCAATCAACTTTCAAAATAATAAAAAAAAAAATCAAATTCGTCAAACTTACTGTCAAAATACATTCTCTAAAACCATTTCTTCAAAACTACTAAAACATAATCAAACAAACTCCCATAGTGAACAACTCAGCCGGATGGATCACTAGGATTAAAATAGTGGAAGTGTTAAGAAATTTTAGAATTGATTCTCTTCATGTTGTAATTTCATTAGTCAAGTATCTAACGGTCTCTTCAAAAGAAGAAGGAGAACAATTTACTGCATTTAAATAATTTCCACAATAGTCTCTCATGGCTAATTAGGCTATGCAGAAAAGAATTAAGGAAACATTAATGAAGCATTCATATATGACTTTCCTCATTTTATAGAGAGGTAGCGATTAATTAGATTTTTCTCTGTTTTTTGGATAAAGAGCAAAAACAGCACTTCTTCCTATAATCAAAACCTTCAGTTGAAGGAGCTTCAGTGCCTGATATTGTGTATATACATGCTACAACACAGACGTGATGCTATATAAGTAAAATCTCTAAAGCTACATTCATTCCCATGGCATTGCAGGAGATAAAAGCCACAATTTTTCAAGGCTTCACTTCCTTCATCCAGCTCAAGCACATAAATGCACGCCTATTGCGATTCCACCTTCATAAGAATCATGCATTATCTCCTGAACATGATCTTAAAATCTGTCTTCCATTTCAACCACTTGGACTATGCCGTAGGCTATATTTAGCCAGATAGATGAACCTAATATTTACTCATACAATACTATGATTAGTGGATTGGTCTCAAACGATTGTTTTAACCAAGTTATTGACTTTTTCTACTCCATGCGCAAAGAGGGATTTTTGCCCAACAATTTTACGTTTCCTTTTGTTCCGAACTCTTGCTTGCAGAATATGGATTTTGTGTTGGGTATCAAAGTTCATTCTTTGGTTGTCAAAGTGGGGTTTGATAGTGATGTTTTTATGAAGACCGAGTTGCTGGGGTTTTATGCAAAATTGGAGAGTTTGGACGATGCCCAAAAAGTGTTTGATGATATTTATGCAAAAACTGTGGTTTCTTGGACTGCAATAATGAGCGGCTATATTGTGGCTGAGAGATTCAGAGAGGCAGTTGATTTATTTAAGAAGTTATTGGAATTAAGTTTGAGGCCAGAAAGTTATACCCTTGTTCGATTTTTATCTGTGTGTAGTCAGCTAGGAGATTTGGAGACAGGTCAGTGGATTCATAAGTATGTTGTGGACATAGGAATGGGAATGAATGTTTTTGTAAATACTTCTTTGGTAGATATGTATGCAAAGTGTGGAAGTATGGAGAAGGCTCGTGCTGTTTCTGAAGAGATGCCAAAAAGGGATATTTTTGCTTGGGGTTCTATGATCCAAGGTTATGCAGCAAATGGACTTCCAAAAGAAGCTTTGGAAATTTTTCATAGAATGCAACAAAAGAATCTAAGACTAAATTACTACGTCATAGTTGGGGTGCTATCTGCATGTGTAAGGGTAGGAACTTTGGAATGGGGAGAACGGGCTAGCAGCATGATAGACAGGAATGAGTTTCTGTCGAATCCTGTTATGGGGACTGCTTAAGTTGACATGTATGCTAAATGTGGCAAGATGGTTGTAGCTTAGGAAGTTTTCAAAGGGATGAAAGTGAAGGATCTTATCATTTTTAATGCGGTGATATCTGGGCTGGCTATGACTGGCCATGTGAAAGCTGCATTTAGTTGTTTTGGTTTACTGGAGAAATGTGGATTCATGCTTGATGGGAACACTTTTCTTGGTCTTCTTTGTGGGTGTGCTTATGCAGGCCTTGTTGATAATGGTCGTAGTTATTTTTGTGCCATGAGTGGCTTGTATTCTTTAGCTCCTGTAATTGAGCACTATGGAAGCATGGTTGATCCTCTTGCTAGGGTTGGTTTGTCAGACGAAGCCCATAGAATGATCTGAGGTATGCCAATAAAGGCTAATGCCATAGTTTGAGGAGCTTTGTTAGGTGGATGTCGGTTGTACAGGGACACTCAATTGGCAGAATATGTACATAAGCAGTTAATTGAATTAGAACCCTGGAGCTCAGGAAACTATATTCTTTTGTCAAATATTTACTCAGCTAATTAGAAATGGAATGAATCAGAGAACATCAAGTCAATTATGTATGAGAAAGACATCCAAAAAGTGCATAGCTGTAGTTGGATAGAGATAGATGGAATTGTTCATGAGTTCCTTGTTGGAAATACTTCCCACCCAATGTCGGGTGACAAATATGCAAAACTCATTGAGTTGGCCAAAGAACTAAGAGCAGTAGGTTATGTCCCTACCATAGAATATGTGCTCTTTTACATGAAAGAGGAGGAGAAGGAGCACCTCTTGGGATGTTAGAGTGAGAAGTTGGCTCTTGGATTTGGTCTGATTAGTGTCAAAGCTAATGGTGTCATCTGAATAGTTAAAAACCCTCGGGTTTGTGGTGATTGTTATACAGCCATCAAACTAATCTCAAAGTTAATGGGCAGAGAAATAATCATCTGGCATACTAATTGATTCCGTCATTTTATGGATGGATCATGCTCATGTAGGGACTATTGGTGAATTATAGTCAGGCTGATAATGAAAAAGGGTTAAGTCGCTTTGCCGCATAGCTTTTTGTCACAATATGTTAGTCTAAGGACAAATTCCCACCCGACACACACACACACACACATGCCCCAAAAAAGGGGAACAGAGAAAAGAAAAATAAAAGGAAAGAAAAAATGTGGACACCAAGTCGCTAGTTTAGAAAAATTCATTGAGGTCAACATAGTTGTAATTAAGGAAGAGCAAGATCTCAAGGCTTGCATCACGACAATGCAATCAATATTTATTGTTCTAGAAGCTCTTGGATATTTTTTATCCCATGCAAACTTTGGTGAAGAGAATATAAGTTGACCATCCGGGCTATGTAAGCTGGAATATTGATATTGAGCTACTTGTCAGTTGGAGTTAGTAGACATATATTCCGAAGGTATATTTTCTTGTATCTCTACTATGTCATTTGAACTGCATATATTCATGTTCTTTTACATTGTTTTATGTTTGTCTCACCCTAAAAAGAGAGGAAGGGAAAAAAATATGGAAACCAACTTCAGCTGTAGGAGGCAGTTATACTTTTCCTTTTACAAGGGAATGCTAACATTGAAGGTTCAATAGCATTCACTCATGCTCTTTAAGAAGCTGCCGGTACCTAACACGCCTGTATATTTGTTGACTCTCAGATTAGCTGGCTGGCAGTACAGGTGATATAGATTACCTTGAAACTAATTGCAGAGACAATTTCAAAATTTGTGTTCATTAGGAGGATTTCAGAGCTTTGCTTTTTGTTTTATTTTTGTACTTCTAAATCTTATGATGAAGGCTTCCGGTAATTTTATTTATAGCAATTCATGCATAAAATAAAATGAACCAATTTTTCTCTTTTAAGTCTTAGGCATAAATTTAGATGTCCTTTTTGTTAGAACTTAGCATCGTTAGTTACAAGCAGGTGCCGTTCCCGTTCTTTAATTGCATGTAGAATCGTACATGCTCTAGATGCTAATCAATATGCTTTTATCACTTAGTTTGGAAGGTGAGTATGATAGAGAAGGTAGAAGTAAATTTGATATTGTAATAATTTCTACACTTTTCTTAGGTGAGTGGAGTTGGCAGGTTTTCTGCATGGGATTATGCAATCGTTAAAATTTTTGGATATTTTTTGAAGAATATTATGCCATTTGTTGACATAGATACGGAAGATGCTAGATGACATATAGGCCTAAATACTGAAAATTATTGTAGATTGCTTTATTAGATAAAACCAATCTCTTGATCTATATGATAATAATTCACATTCTTAGGGATGAATCCAGAAATGGGAGCATGGGTGCATAAGACATAAAAATTTGTATGTGATTTTCGTAATTTGTAAATCTAAAATGTGCATCTTCATTGAAGTTGAGTGCAATGCTCTTTTTCATTATACAATTTATTAATGATTGAACCAATTTCAAAATTTTTAGTAATATTTTTCTTAATATAAGTAGTTAAACAATCGAAAAAAAGTTATATTCTATCTTATTTTGAAGCGTGTTCTTAAGAATATTAATAGTGGAATAAGTTCCCACACTTGTACAAAGAAAAAATTTTAAGAAGAAAATCTTTGAGTACTCATTTTTATTTATCTCTTTATCTCAATCTATTGAAGTTTGAACGACATATTTTAATTGTTTCGTAAGTCCCTTAAGATTTAGGCTTTAACTCACATAAAGTTTTCTCAAACAAATAAAATGGAAATGTTTCAATAGGCAAACTTAATATTCCTTTTTTCATTATTTGGTTGTAAATATGGATGTAAAAATTTATTTTGATTCTAAAAAAATAAAATAGGTAAAGATTTCATCACTTGATTTTAATTTTTATCTGTAATTAAAAATAAATTAATTTAATTCAATAAATATAGATAATTAATTTTTTATTCGAAGCCATAATGAAAGTTTGTTTTAAAAAATTAATGAATGAAAACTAAAATTTCTTCTCTTAAATGAATTATTTAAATGAATTATTATTAAATTTTAATGTGTATATATATATATATATATATATATAAGTGTATTGTACTAAACCTAGGGTGGCAATTGCCCCTGCTTGCCCCCCTAAATCCGTCCTTGCACATTTCTATATGTCATATATATTCAGCATATAACATTCGAAAAGATGATATAGAATCTCTTGATGGCGAATCCGGAGTTTCTTTGGTAGGTTTCCTATAGAAGTGCATTTGGGAGCCCAGTGGTCATGCAAATAAAGTTTAGGTGATAAGGTGCAACTTGCTGCTCCGACATCCTCCTTTTCTCCTGTCCCCAGACATCTGGCTTGTGTTTTCATATTCTATATTTTGAGTTTTTATGTCTTAATGAACCCTTGTGAAGCATGGTTTTAGCTACAACGGCAAAGACTTCATCTATTGCGGTCTCTTCCTAGGGTAATGTTTGGTTACAAATTGTATATTTTATATTATGTGTTTTAGGAGTGTGATTGGGGAATTTGAAAGTTGTATTGAAAAATTTGTTGGATGTTTGTTTATATTTTGGGAAATAGTTAGAAAATTATTTTGAAAAACTTTGATATATTTTAGGAGGAGACAATTTTTACTATAATAGTCAAATCAATGATTTGATTGGATTTTTAGGATGAAAATAAAATTGAATCATATTTTCTATTGTAATAATAATAATAAAATAAATATAGTATGTATATGTGATAAAAGAGCCCTAATGAGACAAAATATATCAAATCATGGACTTGGCGAATTAGAAAATGGGAGGGGTTTTGGCCTTTTGGGGATGAACCAATTTGATGGGGGGTGTTTCAGGGAATTCCTAACCCTAAATTCGGAGACAAAATAGGGGGATGTTTGGGATTATATTAATTACAAAATTATCAATACTAACATTGTATAGGTTTTAAAATCTTATTTTATCCAAACATTTTATGAACTTCGAAAAAGATCTAGCATTTTGTAAGCTCAAAAAACAATCATATAAGATGTGAGAGCTTATAAAATCTTTTAAATAAATTTATCCAAACACCCTCTTGATTGCATGTCCTACTGGTCTTTACATTTCTGGCATGTTTATCGACTTTTGTTATATCGTCATTAGTGAACTTGTGCTGCATCATTTGATGAGTGGTTAAGCATACAAAACAAAAGATGATTATTAGTTTAAAGGGTTCGATTGAGTAGTAGAAATTGTTGATTAGCTCCAAAAGGGACAGAGAGCAGGATGTGGTGGTAATGTGGGAAAAATGATTGTGAAAGGTCTAGGGGGACTTAAAAGATCATGGGCAATGGAACTTCAAGAGGATACGCACAAACCAGATTAGCTTCTAACTCCAAAAGTTTTATTAAATAATTTGCAACGTCTCGTAGATTTTCATATTTTGAGGAGTTCATAAATTTATTCATATATTCTTTTAACTTGATACGTTTACTGAGAATTGAACCGTTTTATATTTCATATGACAATAAATGTAAATGCAACAATCCATCTTAATGCCTATTAGGGAAAACTGCATATGTTTGCGTATCTTTATAATAGGTATTAGTTAGTAACTATTAATAATAATCATTAATCATTAATTGATTATATACGCTAATTGATATTTCTGATACAACAATGACGTATGTTAATCATTTCACTAAAATAGAATAACTGTAAAGCTAGCAAGATGAAAGTGTTTGGACTTTGTAATATGGATTGAACTCATAAATCAATTAGATTGGCTTTTAAACTGAAGCCAAATATCCAAAACAATAATACTTGCAAATATATAATTCAATAAAATATAAGTTTTAATATCAAGATATAGTTTAAAAACTTTGAGAGTGTTTGGTCATGTTTTGTCAAAATAAAATTATTTTGTCAAAACATAATCGAGCATAAATTCATTTTCACTCCAAAATACTAAAATAGATTTTTCCAAAACATCCTCTTCTATCTTTCATTATCCCAAAACTTTCCCATTTCTCCATATATATACATATGTGTATATATATATATATATCATATGCATATATATACTTTATTATCTTTATAATACAAGAAATTACTCAATTAAACCTAACCAAAAAAAATATTAATTTAACTACTATAGTAAAAAAAAATATCTCCCCCAAAACACAAACAAATATACCAACACTCTCTAAAACAAAATTCTAACTATTTATCAAAATATAAACAAATATTCATTACATTCTCCAACACAACTTTTATATTCCCCAACTCTATTTCCGAAACTTAATCCTCCAAAACATATATTATAATCAAATATAAAACATAACCGAACATCACCTTTTTTATTCTGACTGCGGCATATGTAGCATTCACCCTTTTAAAACTTCAAAATTAAATTTACCCGCTTTGTTAGTATTGCTTATATTGATGTTAATTTTTAACTGATTTGGTATTATGATGCAGAATTAGACAAAACTATCCTTTGCTATAATATGCATTAATTTAAGAGTGAACTATTTTTAATCAAGCTTAATTTATTTCATGATAATAATTTTGTGCTTTAATTTCATCTCAAATTGAATTAGGATTTAATTAGTTAATTACAGTGCCAAACCATCGCATATCTATAATGAATATATTATTGCCCGCGCTTGCACGCAAATGTAGCGGAAAATTGCCATTTTTTTAGTGGATCTGTATGTTAAAAGATGTAGTTACAAAAGAAAATTGCTTGATCCAGCTAGAATTAGCTCTTTGCTACACATGAGAAGCTTTGTCTATATTTGTTGGGATTTGAGTCAGTTTTTGAGAGATTAAATTTGATTAGAATTAGAATTCATTCTTGCATTGGTTTTTTAATTCTAAGTAAAGTAGTCAATTAATTTTCTATTATAAATTAATTGAGAAAGAGAACACTCATAGAACTCATGATATGATACTCATGGGGTAGTTATTGTGAGTACGAGTAGAGCAATACAAAGGGATGGAGTAAGTATCTATTTAGTAGTTATGATAGTTGTTGTATAAGGATTTTGTTTTTTTGCTTGAGTTTGAGCATATTAAATTCAAGGGTTGGTTTATACTGGTAAAAATCTATTATAATTGAAGAAAGAAAACTCCCGTTGAGGTAGGTGAAATTTGTCGAACTACGTAAATCCGTGTTTATTTTATTTTTCTATCTGCTGGCTATTATTTTTGTTATCAATTTTGTGAATGTAATTAATAGATACTTAAAAAATGAAGTATCATGCCTAAATTACTTCCGGTGTGTTACAACAATATTGAAAGAAACGAGCCAGAAATAAATATTAAAACAAGTCGCTAAAGAAAAAAAAGTTAAGAAAAATTATTAAAGGAGGACTTTTATACGTTACAGATCGAGAAATGAAATTAATTTAACACTAGATAGTGTAAGCGTGGCTAATTTATGGTATCATACTGTCATGGAACAGGATATGACTTGTTGTGGCACATGCACTTATAAGCCATGGGGCAAGTCTCAGCCTCTTCAAGTGACGAGCAAACAAAGCTAACCATGACCAATCTGCATGGGGTACAAGATCCACAGGCATGGGTACAATCTGGCAAGCTTGACCCGGCAACCTGCAGTGTATCAGCCCTTTTATGCATCAATGGCTTCACATTCACCCGGTATGATGCGGGTTTCACTCCCGAATCCTTTTCACTGTATTGCGATTGGTGGTGATGACCATGATCTGTGAGAAAGGAAGAAGAAAAATACCAAAATTACTTAATAATTACTTGGGAGTTTTACCATTATTAATCTTGAAATCTACTATAGACTATTGTACCAATAATAGTTTAATTAATTAATTAATGATTTTAATTTCTTATTATTGTTTACAAGTGCACAATCATGCATGCTGATCAAAAGGTGCAATGTATAATTGCCAATTAATTCTCGTATTATTATTTTGGACTCCTAATTTTTATTTTATTTGCACATACACACTCTAAAAATTTATTGAAATTTGAACCCTAAACCAATTGATGACCACTTAATATCCATTGTTCATTCACATATATCTAATTAAGGTTGTCGAGTATACATCCCCATACATGTATGCATACTTGCCTAATCACATTAATTACTTTGGAGTTTGGAGAATATTTGAATAAGTTTATACACTTTGCAAAATATATTATAAAATACTTTGAGAGCTAATAAGATATATGACAAATTCATTAAAAAAAAGGGGCTCATAAGCTCTCACAATAAAATATTAAAATTTATAAATTTTGTTTTTAAAAAAATAAAAAGGTCCTAACATATTTTTTAAAGTCTTAATAAATTAACTCATTCAATTTAAACATATAATTAAAAAATTATTATTAATATCAATATTTTATAAGCTCTAAACTTTAATTTATCCAAACAATTTAAAAGTTTTAAAATAAAATTTAACATCCTATAAATTCAAAAAAAATTTATAATAAAACTATTCTTAATATTAATATCTTCCTCATCTGTTTATAATCAAATGCTGCAACATTGGCATCACAATTAGAAACAACTTAAAAAAAAAAAAGATCGTAGTTGTATTTACGTTGCATATCTAAGCTTCTCATGTATACATCATCAATTAATTACATCTACCGATATTCATCTTACATCATGCCTTTTTTACTGAATTGCTATAATACTCCCATAATTTCGATCAATCCCCTCCCTCAAAAGAAAAAGAAAATGGTACGTACATGGATGTAGGCTGCCGAGGTTCCTTGCATGCATGACCACCGGAAGCAAAATCATAATACCAACCGCAAATATTCTTGATCTGCAAACAGACCCTTTCATCATCGATCTTGTGGATACCTTAAATTAAGTTCTCCTCGATCCCCTGTTTTGACTTATAATCCAGTGGGAATATCTATTAATTCGGGCAGAAGCTGCGCGCGAAAACCTTGTTGGAGGAGATGGAGGAAATTAACAGAGACATGGTACGTTTTATATAAAGGAAGGGCGACGAGAAAAATATAGTATTGAAGCAAGTCACAGGCAAGAGTATGAGATGTGAAGGTGTCACATGAAAAGAAGTAGATATTTCAGAGAGTCACAGGGGTTGGTTGAACTCTCTTGAGCGATGGTGTCTTTTGGAAAGAATGTTGATAATGGAGAATTTACTGAGGAACCCCATAGTGCGCTGCTTTTACGTGACTGTAATTCAACTGGAGAAACCCCATTTTGGGTGTCTGCATTTAATGCAACTTTAATTATATATATGCTGGATTCCTCTTTTTTTTGTTGTTTCTCAACTTTAAAGATGCATGAAATTAATTTTGTATGCATGTTGATCGAATCTAGTGTGAATGCCATTAATGCCTTCATATAAGGCCCACAATGTCTAGGGATGAAATATATATTTTTTATTAGTGATTCTTTTTTATATTAATTTTGTACCAAGAACAATATTATAATATTCTTGATGTTGTATGGAAGTGGAACGAGTTCCTTTTTGGTAGGTAACAGTATTTGTTTTTTCTAAAATATGTGCAGACAGATTTTTTGAAGTTATAGGATTCTTTGCAATGATTTTTTATGTTCAAATTGTCCTCGAGCTTAATATTTATAATTTATTTTTGATGGGTATAAGCTCATTAGTGTTTTATTGTCCTTTTTTATGGGCTTAAATAAATTAGAACTTTCTTATTCATTTTTATTTAATTAATCAGTTTGATCTATTGAATCTTTCTTAATTTTTTTACTAGCTATTTTACATTTGTAGACTTAATTATACCAATCAATTAATTCTCAATATTTATTTTTGCGTATCTTGAATATAATTTCTATAAAAAGTTCGGATTCTTTATTTCATTAAATGTTTTATTTTCTATTTTATATTATAAATAAGTATTAAATATATTAAAAAATTTTAAAAAAATATTTAATTATAAATCATATGCACTTACCAATATATCATTTGAGTGACGTAGGTATAAATGTCTCACACATATTCCATAAGAAATAAAAATGTACAATATGCTAAGAACATTTGCACCGACTGCTGGATGCAGCTTCAAGAGCGGCAATAAAAGCTCACGTTATGTTATTCTATATTTTTTCAAAAACAATTTCAATTCTTAGAAAAATTTCAAAATAAAGGCACATTCTTCAAATTTTCTTTCAAAACACTCAAATTTTATCCCCAAAAATTCCTCCCAATTCATAAAAAAAAATCCTATACTCTAAAAACCACACCTACTCTCTTATTTTCTCATTCCACATATTACATCATTCATTTATTTATCATTATCTCATTTCACTCATCTATATATGTGTATATACTTACACATATGAAAAAGATTAAAATTTTACTAGTTAAAAAATTTTAAAACTTACGTTTACAAATTTAATTAAATTAATTATAAAAAATATGAATTAAATTTAATTAAATATTATTTATGTTATTACTAAATAATTCATTTATTGAATAACATATTGAATTAATTAAATTTACTTATTAATTAAATAATGTATTAGTTATATTTAATATTTAATATATTAATGAAATATAAAAGTTGTTCATTTAATAAATAACTTATGATGTTTTAATTTGATATAATAAATAAATTAATCTTCTAAATACTCTTCATTAAATATTAATCTTTACATTTATTTAAAATTATAATAAAAAATTTGATTATAGGGTGATATTTATTTAATAATCTATTAAGTTTAGTAAATTAATATTGATATGATTAAAGCAATTGTTGAGAGAATTAATTAAATTTATGTAAAATTATTTGATTATTACTAAGTATATATTTATTAAATAATGTATTAATTAAATAATAAGTTAAAGTAATTAAATAACTTATTAAATTTATTAAATTAATTTATTTAAATAACTTGCAATTTATATATTAATTATTGATCAGGTTGAAAGTCGTTTGTAGTGAAATGATAGTGTTTGGGTAAATTCGACTTGAGAGGTTGAGTTGTCCAAATGATGTTCTTCTCGAGGTCTGAGATCTGCAACAGCAACACACGTTAAACTAGTCGAGGTGCCCTCGGCTAAGGTACTCTGACGCTCAAATCAGTTCTGGTCGAAATATGATAATCGAACAGAATATTGAGAGATTATAATGTATTTGGCATTACTTGGAGTGTGGTTTGTTATCAGGTATTTATAGCCTTCTTCTAGTGTGTGATTTGTCAAGAGTGCCCCTATCAGGTATAGTAGGTTTTAGTCATTGCCAGGGGGTTAATAGTCATTTCAGATCTTGGTACTATTCTAAATGGCACAATCTCTTATTTTTCAGGGTGAATAGTACCTCTGATAGGTGTTTCCATATCAAAGATGGTGGCAGGGTTGACGGCAGCAACTGTACTGGCTGTCACACACCATTAATGCGGAGGCATGCTACTTGTCAGAATAATAAATATGGTATGGAACTGAGTAAGTGTCGGATTGAGTCACTTGGTTGATACCAGTCAAACGGATAGGGTTGGTCAATTAGAGAGGTGGTCGAATAGGCTAGAAGGGATAACATTTCCTATCAAGCGCGATCGGTAACAACATACTTAACTAGATAGTTATTGTCAAATAGCTTAGCCTAGAACTGATGTTGGGCCTTGCAAATTGAATGGGCCTATTGGGCTAAATAGACCCATTGAGTTATCCCATATCATGAGTCCCCCCTACTCATAGTCTTGCTTAAACTTGTCGACGAGCAAGAGCAGCGAGTATATAGGTGGTTGCAGCGGGTATTCACATTCGACTAGGGTTTTTGAATTCTTGAGCAAGGTTTTTGAATTCTCGACCAGGGTTTGTGGCAGTTTTGCTGTATTTAATGTGTTGGTTACTTCACAGAATACGAAGTGTATGGAGGAAGGGTGTAATTATAACTGACGTTTTGGTTCTCACGCACAAACGCCTATACATAATGGGGATATAGGTATTCATTTACACTTTTACTGAAACTATATCTGGTCGAATCCTTGCCTTTGAAGTTCTCCAACCTTTTTTCCTTTAGAGTTTGTAAGATATCTACTATAAGTCACTTTGCCTATTTGACCTTTTTTTCCTCTTTCTTTTAGTATGCCCTGTCTCGTCCTACGACCAAGATTGAAAAAAATATTTTTTCTATGTTTGGGGGCCAGGGGTTTGTGCCATTCCAAAGGGTTGGTGGAGGGGGTCTATGGAGATACCTGGGAATCAGACACTTAGTTAGCTTAACACCTTTGTCAGGGATTTGATCAAATTTGGGCACATGGAAGCCTTAGTTCTAACTGAAAAAAGGTGTTTGGTGTTGGTTGGCGATACTCAACCTGCTGGCGGGTGATCAACTAGGTAGAAATTTTTGTCGACCATTTTAATTATGATTACTTATCTTTCTGCTCGACTCTAATGCTTGCTTGTTTAGTTTGTGTCTGCAGACTGGGAAGAGATAATGACCAAAAGTTGAACTGAAGCTCAAGTTAGGGCTTTAAGAAATGAGGAACGACATTGAGCTATTGCTGCTCGATGAGAGAAAGCTGTTGTTGAGCTAGCTGGTTTGACACGATCAACCTCAGCATCTCCACCCCCACAAATCAAATAGGCTTTGAAACCCTAATTCGCTCGTTGGGAGGAGCTTGTATAAGGCAGCCCCATGGGTCAGGGAAAAAGGCAGATTGTTGAGTAAGAAGGCTTGATGCCGAAGAAGGTCGCAGGAGATAAGGGAAAACAAAAGACTGTGACAGGCTACGACCTATTTGGAAAACCTAATGATAGAGTACTGTTCCAACTCCACCGACTGGCTCCGCCACATTTCGCAACCAACCTAACCCATGACATAACTAACTCGACCTCCATTATCTAAGGAGGGATGACCAGCAGTAATGCCCTAAAGTGGTTGACCTTAAGGCTTTTCTTACCAGACTAGCAAAAACTGATAGGCCTTAGCCAGGTCGGGGTTCTTTGGGTATTGGCTTACCACTGTAATATTGTAAGCACGAGATTGATAATTTCTCTTTGAATTTCTTTTTCTTCTTTTCTATTGTAGCATTATAAATTGACAATCTTATGTTTTAGGTAGGGCAACTGGGCTACAATGTCTACCGCTGATCAGAGCTAGCCTTGGCAGATAGGGAAGAGTTGCAAGGAATAGGGTATATGGAAACCCTCAAGGTGTAGCTCAAGTCTTCCAAACTCTAGGTCGAGCAGTTAAATAAAAAGGTGGTTGAGCTCCAAAAACAAGTGGACTCCAAGGACCAACAATTGGTCAAAGAGGTCAAACAACAGAGTTGAATAAACAAAAAAATAAAGAAGGTTTACTTAGACCTGTAGGTAATTCTGGTTGGGCTTAATGCCACGCAGAGGCTACTAATGAGGCGACGGAGGCCTTCAAACTACACCTCTTGATGATGCCGCACGATGAGGTTGAATAGTTTATCCTAAGCCCTGCTTTTTAGGATGCGAGCATGATCATGTCCCTCGATGATGCTCAAGAGGCATTCCATAGGGCTGTGAAGCAGCTCGAGCACTTGGGATATGCTTTCTGTCTTCATAATAAGAGCAGGATAAGCCCCGCACTAAATGAGAAATTGGAGTCTTATCCCGACCCTAAGGAGGGTAGAGTTAAGTAGGCTTCGCAAAAAGAAACTACAACCGCAGTGCTAGATGAGCCTCTAACTGAAGCTCAGAAGGAGAAGGCTGAGGTCGACATGAGGTTAGAACAATTAGTTGAGGAATTTGCATTCATGGAGGACTTTGTGGTGCAGTTGAGGAAGGAAGAGGTCGATGTGGCACAGTACGTGCTATGCTCGACCAACTTCTTAAGCGACATCACTGGGCCGTCTAAACTACCTTAAGTTATTTTGCCACTTGCGTACGAATTGCCAGAGCGGGACTTAGAATTGCATGAGGGTAACCAGGCGGGGATGAGCTAGAACTAAATTAGCCTTTCTTGGCTTTTTTTTTTTTGGTGTAATGGTGACCAACTTCTTCATAAATAAAAGATGTTTTTCATTTTCATCTTGTTACATTAAAGATAGCTATTGAATCTCATCATATGCAACTTAATTGTCATGGCAATGTGGAGAAATCCTGATAAAACCTTTGGTTATCACCATCATGATGAAGAAAATCTAACAACGCTATTATCAATTTTGTTTAATGTTGATGGACATGTAGTAATAAGAAATCCCAACTGCATCATCAATTTTTGATACCACTTGGTTGGCTATTAAATTTAGACAAAAAAGCTCATGTTTGCAGCTTGTAGCTATTTAGCATTGACTCTATGGTCGAATTAAATTTTGGTAACTAATCAAATGGTGTGAAGCTATTTCTTTGTTGACTACAAGATTGATGTGAATCTGGCAGCATAATGCTATTTATCCATCAATTACGAGGTTGATGGGAACATATGTTGCAGCATGGAGTTGTTTAAGTGGCAACGAGGGGCTGCTAATTCATCGACTATGGGGTCGACTAGTTGACTAAGGACTTTGTGGTATGAAGCTGCTTGAGTGGCAGCTAGGGGTTGCTTATTCATCAACTATGGGGTCGACTAAAGACTTGGCAGCATGAAGCCGCTTGAGTGGTAGTGAGGGGCTGCTTACTCGTCGACTATGGGGTCAACTAGAGACTTGGCGACATAAAGCTACTTGCGGAGTATGATTATAATAATGCCTACAACTTGTAGCAATACTGTTGGAACTTTATTCAAGCTGGAGAATACAAGGATAAATACAACATAATTTCAAATGTAAAATTTTCTTAGGTTTACGGCATTTCTCGGGTGAGGGAGTTCTTCTCCTCGCATATTGGCTAGTCTATAGGTATTGTGCTTTGATACTTTAACAACAATGTATGGTCCTTTTCATTTCGGGTCAAGCTTGCCAACATTCTTAGAGATTTCTACCTTCTTGAGAATGAGATCTCTGACCTTAAAATGGTGCAATTTGATCCATTTGTTATAATTCTTGGCCATCTTTGGCTTGTAGCATTGCATAGTATTATAAGCTTCTTAATGATGCTCGTCAATAGTTTTGAGGTCGAGTTTCCTCTCTAATGTGTTTCTTAGTAGATGGAAGTGAACGACCTGAGCCGTATGCTGAATTAGCTTTGAGGGAATGATTGCTTCAGACCCATAAATGAGATTGTAAGGGCTATTACATGTGGTTGTTCGAGGAGTTGTTTTGTGTGCCCATAACACATCGGGGAAGTCGTCTACCCAATTTGAGCCAGTATCTTGTATCCTAGCTTTCAAATGGTCGAAGATCATTTTGTTGGTTACCTCCGTTTAGCTGTTTGATTGAGGATTGCCCACTGAAGTGAAGTGTTGTGTGATCCCCAAGCCTTCGCACCAACCTCTAGTGCTCTTGCTCTAGAATTGAGTGCCATTATTTGAAATAAGAACTTTAGGCAGACCAAAATGGCAGATAATTTTTTTCCATATGAAACTCTTAATGGCTGCATCTGTTATCTTAAGAAGAGCCTTAGCCTTGACGTATTTAGTAAAATACTCGACCACGATGATTATGAATTTCTACTAACCTATTGATCTTGGCAATAAGCCTAACATATCGATTCCCTACTAATAAAATAGCCAAGAAATTTGGACGTTGACCATTGGCGTTGCGGGTTGCTGTGGCAAATTTGAATGGACTTGACATGATGTGGATTTGTGCACAAAATCCACCAAGTTTTTCAACAATGTTGGCCAAAAATACCCATGCCTGATTATTTTGTGGGCTAGGGATCTTCCTCCAAAATAGTTGCCACACATACCTGCATGAATGTCTTGTAATACCTCTAGAGCCTGATCGGGATTTAGGCACCTCAAGGGGGGTATAGAGATTGACCTCTTGTACAACTGACCATGCTCATTGAGTGCAAATTTGGAGGCTTAACTTTGAAGGTATCGAGTTTCATTCCTATCCTCGAGGATGGTGCCTTGGCTCAGATACAACTTTATTGGGACTTGCCAAGAAGCTACCGTCTCCTTAATGTTTGTTATCAAAATTTTCTCATGGGGTCTAATTAATGGTCTATCAGCGATAAAAAATGTGATCTTTCTGTCTCTTGTGCCCCTGGTCGAGCTGGTGAACTTCGAAAAAGCATCTACTCACTCATTCTTAGATTGAGTTACCTGACTTAGAGTGAACCTTTTGAATAATTATTGCAACTTTTTTACCACAGCCAGGTACCGACTTATTGTCAAGTCATTAGCTTTGAAATTCTTGTCCATTTGTTCAACTACTAACTGGGAGTTTATGATGGCGACCAGGTATTCAATACCCCAGTCGAGCGCTATTCTCATTTTCGCAAGAAGGGCCTTGTACTCTGCCTTATTATTCGTGACTGCATAGTTCAGTTTTATTGCAAAATCATATTCCTCTACATTTGGGGAGTAGAGGGCAACCCCTACTCCTCATCTAGATATGGTCGATGATCCATTGACGTGCAGGGTCCAAATAAGAGGGGCTTCAGAATTCTTCTTGGGCAAGTTGACTCGCTCAGCAAGGAAGTCAGCCAGAACATCTATTTTGATGGCCGTTCGAGGCTAAAATGTAATGTCAAATTCTCCCAGTTCAATTGTCCATTTGGTCAATCTTCTAGATGTGTCCGATTTTATCAATACTTACTTCAATGGTTGGTTGATTAGCACTATAATAGAATGAGATTGGGAGTATGGTTGCAGCTTTTAAGCCACAGTCACTAATGCTAAGGTGAATTTCTCGATGTCCAAGTAATTATGCTTTAGCCCATAGAGTGACTTATTGCAACAGTGGATCAATCAATAGTTGTAATCTCGAGTCAAGACCAATATTGGCTGATCGATACTTTGGAGACTGCCAAATATATCTAGAGTACTTTCCCAATTCAAGTTATGCAAGCATGGGAGGTGCGACTAAGTACTGCTTCAACTTGACCAGCGCCCAATCACAATATTCACTCTATTGGAAACCCGACTTCTTGGCATTTTTGAGAATTTTGAAGAAGGGTAGACTTTTGTCCGTCAATCTTGCAATGACCCTTCCCAAGGCTATAATCCTCCCAACTAATCTCTGAATGTCTCTAATTGTTCTCGAAGGGGTGATGTTGAGAATGCTCTGAATTTTCTATGGGTTTGCCTCAATGCCTCGTTAACTGACCATGTAACCCAAAAATTTACCTCCACGGACCCTGAATGTACACTTATTTGGGTTCAACTTTAGACTAAATGCTCTCAGGATTGCAAAGGTATGATGAGGTCGAGTAACTGGTTTTGGGCTTTTTCTGTTTTTACATTCATATCATCGACGTAAACTTTCATCGATTTCTCAATCACATCTTCGAACACAAGTTGATGAGCCTTTGGTAAGTCGCTCAGGCATTTTTCAATTCAAAAGGCATGACTAAAAAGCAGTATAGCCCATTAAGAACAACAAAGGAAGTTTTATCCCTATCCTCGGGAACTATAAAAATCTAATGATAACCTTGAAATGCATCCACCATGCTCAAGAACTCACAATCAGTAGTTGAATCAACTAATAAATCTATTCAAGATAGGGGGTAAGGATCTTTAGTGCATGGTTTATTTAAATTCGTGAAATCATTACACATCCGCTATTATCCCTCATTCTTTAGGACTAGTACAATATTACAAAGCCAAGAGGGATATTGAATTTCTATAATATAACCTGCATCTAGGAGTTTTCGTATCTCCTCTTTGATGATCTCCATCCTCTTAGCATTAAATATCCTCGTCTTCTATCTGACCAGTTTGTATGAGGGGTTGACATTAAGGCAACATACAATGACATTAGGCTCGATTCCCTGGAGGTCAAATGCTTTTCATGTAAAGATGTTAACATTATTTCTCAAGAAATTAACCATAAGACACTCTAAGTGAGGGCCCATGTTTATTCTAATATAGGTCATCTTGTCGGGGTTTTCTTGTTCTAGCTCAATGGTCTTAAATTTCTTGACGGGCTCCACCCCGGTGTCTTCTAACGTTCACTTCTTGTTGGCCTAGTCTCCTTGAGTTCCACTACAGAAGTGTCCCCCGAGGTCTTTAGCTGTGGTCGAGTGCTCTATTTGCTCGACTTGACTGAGATGTTATAACATCTCCAAACCTTTTTCATGTTGCAAAAAAGCTCCCCTATGCCTGCTGGGGTCAGAAATTTAATTTTTATGTGGTAGGTCAACATAATGGCACGAAAGTTATTGAAAGCAGGTCAACCTATGATGATGTTGTAAGCAAATGGGGCATCGACCACTAGATAGTTTACCATCAAAGTTCTCCTTCGAGGAGCCTGTCCAAATAATGTTGATAAGTTAATAGATTCTTCCGAGATTATTTCTAACCCCCCAAATCCGACTAGCGAGGTTCACACAGGTTTAAATTTCAGTTGGCCCATATTTATTCTTTTCAAAGTGGAGAGAAAGATAATGTTGTCCAAGCTGCTATTATCGACCAGGACCTTACATACTTCAAAGTTGGAAATCTCAACAGAGACTACCATAGGACAGTTTGCTTTATGGTTGACATTCTTTCCCTTGAGATTTGTCAAGTCGCTGTCAATGAATGAGATGGGCTCTACACTCATCGTAAGGTGGAATGTTATCTCGACGGGCGAGACTTTAGTCAACTCAAGCCTCTTTTAGGTTTTTCTTTGGGCAGACTTTGAGTCTCCCCTAGTGGGACTTCTCGCAATCATGTCAATCACTCATCGGATGGGCGAGTGATCCTCATGGGCGGTTTCTTTCCTTTATCCTCCCTTTTAGGGCTAACCAACCTTTCTTTACAGGGAGTCCAGTCGATTTTGTCCCTTTCGCCTTGAGTGTCTATGGCTATATAATTCTTGAGGTGGACCTGCCTGATCAGCCTCTCAATCTCATCTTGAAGGTTGAAGCACTCATCTATGTCATGCTTTTTCTATTTATAGAAGTGGCAATATTTCTTAGATTTTTTCATTACTTCAGTCTCTATCAATTTTCTCGATTTCTTGAGGAGGTTATCATATTAGATGGCATATATGACCTCTTTTCTCAGGATGTTCAGGGGTGTATAGTCATGGAAACATTTTATGGGAGATCGAACTTGAGTTTGTTCATCTCCTCTTGGGTCATATACCTTTCAGCCAGGTCCAGCAACTCCTCTATCGTCCATGGGCGCTCATGCACCGAAGCATTGTCGCATTCTTTATGTCTGAGCCCCAGGAATAGCACGTCTATCAGAAACTCAATCCTAGGATTATCTATTTTGAGGACCTCCATGTTGAACCTAGAGAAAAAATCATAAAGGGACTCCCCCTCACTTTGTTCAACAGTTTGGAGATGGGTATGGGGGAGTTTCGCCTTCCTAAATATTTATCGCACAGCTAGTCATAAGAGTAAATCGATGATAGCTTGAGCTTCATAAACCAGTTGAGCGCAATGCCCTGGAAGGTGGTCACTAACATTTTGACATGGATGTATTCATTATGCCCATGCAGCTGCATCATGTGTTTGAACTGCATTAGGTGCTCGTTGGAGCCCATTGAGCCATCATATCTTGGTAGATCGATTGGGACCTTTGCATCGACAGCAATGCGCTCATTGATAATATCTTGGATGAATGGGGATCCTCTCTCCTGATGAGATCTCTGAAGGCCTTCTGGATTAGACGCCCTTTCGATATTTCTCCTCAAGATCTTGTTGAGGTGCTTATTCAACTATTAGACTTAATGGGACACTTTCTCCTATTCCTCTTGATCCATCAAAGTGGCATTTTGATCGAGACATGGCTTTGCACGCTCGATCCTATTGCACTGTGGGGTTCGAATAGGCTAGGTTATGAGATCTGCAGATTCTCCCATGTCTTCGCGATAGTCACGCCTGAAGCGTTCAACCCTATAGTGCTATGGGGCTCGATTAGGTCGAACGTGATCTACTGAGTCTGCAATCTCTTCATGCAATTCTGGTCGCCTCTTCTCCTCTTGGGGGCGTCTAATACTGGCTTCATATCGGGTGGGCGGCCGCTTGGATTCTTGGCAACCATAGCTGTCTGTGGGGGACCTGTCTTCTGGGAGAGGCGGTTATAGGGTGGCACTAGCTGTATGGGCGAGCAAAATGGTGTGCCTATTCAGTGTAGCAGATAGTTGGGCTGAGATTTGAGCAAAGATCTACTCACTTATCAGCTGCATCAATTGGGGTATAGTTAATATCACTACTTGCTCCTAGAGGCACTAGGGCGTGGAGTGTGTGCACCTTGCTGGGACGAAGGGGGAGGTGGAGATGTGGACCTCCTATTCTTCTCCCTTCCTAATGTGGCTCTATGTGTATTTACCATTGTCTCATTACAATCTCAAGTTTTCCACAGACAGCGCTAAAAATGATGAGGTCGTTTGTAGTGAAAGGATAATGTTAGGGTAAATTTGACTTGGGAGGTCAAATTGTCCAAATAATGTTCTTCTCGAGGTCTGAGATCTACAACAGCAATACACGTTAAACTAGCCAAGGTGCTCCCGGCTAAGGCACTTCGCGCTCAAGTTAATTCTAGTTGAAATATGATAATTGAATAGAATATTGAGAGCTTATAATGTATTTGGAATTACTTAGAGCGTGGTATGTTATCAGGTATTTGTGGCCTTCTCCTAGTATGTAATTTGTTGAAGGTGCTTCTATCAAATGTAGTGGACTTTAGTCATAGTTAGGGGGTTAATGGTCATTCCAAATCTTGGTACTATTCTAGGTGACACAATCTCCTATTTTCTAGGGTAAACAATATCTCTGGTAGGTGCCTCCTTATTAAAGGTGGTGGCAGGGTTGGTGGTAGAGTCGGTGGTGGAGTTGGTGACAGCAACTGTATCGGTTGTCACGTGCCATTAATGTGGAGGCGTGCTGCCTGTCAAAATAATAAATGTGGCGTGGATCTGGGTCAGCACCGAAGTGAGTCACCTTGTCGATACCAGTCGAATGGATGGGGTTGGTCGATCGGAGAGGTGGTCGAATAGGCTAGACGGGATGACACTTCCCGTCAAGCATGGTCGGTAATAGCATACTCAATCAAATAGTTGTTGTCAAATGGTTTAGCCCAGAACTGATGTTGGGCCCTGCAAATTGAGTAAGTCTGTTGGGCTAAATGAACTTGTTGGGTTATCCCATATTAATTATGTTTCATAGTTTATGTATAATTAAATATTATGTTTATTTATTAATAAATAATTGAAGACGATGTAATTTCATATAATATAATATTATTTATTTTTTTAATTTGATGAATTGTTATTAAGTCTTGTATATATCAATTATTAAAAAGTCATTTCATTTAAATAAATTCCTAAGTTTTACTTATACATAAATCATAAGTAATAAATAGTTAAATAGTTATATTTTAATTAATAAATAATAATTAATTTATAATTGATGTACAGTAATTAAATTTTTTTATAAGTTGATATTAATAATTATGATATAAGCTAATTTTTTTATAATTAAGATATAATTATGATTTCCTGAATAATCAATATTATTAATATATATTTTATTTCAAATAATACATCATTTACTAATGTTAAATTTATAAAAATATAAATTTCAAAATAAATAACCAATTAAATTAATTAAACTTATACTTCAATCATTACAAATATATATAGATATACACATCACCCAACTATACATATACATATATATAATATATAAAAAAAATCATTTTCATCCTACAAACCAAACAAAAAAGTAACTGATTTCATATCTACAGTAAAATTTGTCTTCTCCCAAAATATAAAGAAACATACAATTCATTTTTAAATTATTTTTTATATTTTTTCAAAACAAAAAAAAAAAAAAA
>JACGDI010005670.1:394591-406486 GCA_014898725.1 Jacaranda copaia
CTCCTAAAAATTCATTCCCCAAAATTTTTTCTATAAAATGCCCAAAACATAAAATAACATAGTTGATATGTTTACTTGAATTTGTATATGTTTACTTGAATTTGCCATTGGAGGCCAATGGCGGTACGCCCCTTTCAAAGTGAAAATGAGGTAAGGCAGCACAAGCCTTCAAAAATTTTGTTTTGTTTTTTAGTTGATTTTCGAAAATTTGACTTTCAGCTTCTCCATTTTCTATACTTTTCAGCCATGTTTTGAAAATTGGACTGAATCAGTGATCGGTAGCCAGTCCAGTCCGGTTAAAGTATAAAAATCAGTGAATGTCAAAATCGGTCAAAACCAGTCAAGAACCGATTGAACTGGTCAAAACCGGACATGTTCAACCGGTTCACTTGATTATTATTATTTTTTTTTTGAAAATTTTACATTTTTTTACAAATAAAAAAAAGTGAAAAAAAAATTATGAGTTAAAAATTATGATTAAAGATTTTGGATATGTAATTTTTTGAAATATGAATTTATTTTCTTGAAATTTAATGAAATGATAGTTATATATAAATGCTTATGTTTAATTTGTTATTTTATTTTATTTAATATTTCTTAAATTATGTTGAATATTTAGTGTAGAAGAATGTATTTTTATTTTGAATTGAAGCAAGAAACAAATGATTACTTAAATCAATATGAAACATTATTTTTTATTTATTTATAATTAATGAATTGTGAAATAGTATTATTTTCTAAAAAATGTACTTAAAAATAGTAAAAATTAAGTAAGTTGAATTTTTTTCAAATAATATTCTTTTTATATCAATTGAAGGTTTTATTTTTTTGTAATATTAAAATATTATATATTTATAAAATCAAATATAATTATTACATCATTATAACGTCATACCCGTTCGATCAGTGGTCGAATCAATTGAACCAGTAACTAATAGGATCATCGGTTCATTATTCGGTCCGATTTTGAAAACGTTGCTCTTCAGTCCATTTTCACATTATAAAATGATTTTTGAAAAATGGACATTGGTGCCCTTATAAACAGACATAGAAGCCCAAATAGATCCATAAAAAAGATATCTTACATATGAAATATATGAGCTCATCAAATGGGCCTCCAATTTTAAAACTACTGTTGTTGTGTGCCTACAAACCCAATTCTCCTATTATAAAAATGAAAATTTACTGCGCAATTAAAGTAAAATAGGCATTCATTACCTAAATTGAGAACATGCTTATTTAATTTCATCTTTATTTGAGTTAATATTAATTTTATTTCTTTATGTTTTGAAAAATTATTTTACTGAGAAAAATATAGTTTCATTATTATTATTATTATTATTATTATTATTATTATTATTATTATTATTGTAGGACTTGATGAAATATTTACTACAAAAGAATTTGTAAGGTTTCTATGGAGCCACTAGATACTTTCAAATGTTTTTCAATGTTATGTAATTTAGAAAGCCACAAAGATTATTTACATATATTTCGTTATACTAACTGTGTTATATATTAATTTTTTTTTTTATTAATAGTGTCTTGATTATAAAATTTTATAGAATCTTCAAATTACATTGGGATGACAAAAAAATTTATTATTATACATACTCAATTATAGATTATAGATATATATTTCAAGTGTCGATTAACTTTTATCATAGGGAAAAAGAAATACGCACAAAAATTAATACTTTAACATTCAAAGGCATTTACATGCGCATGTATTGCATGTGATAGAATAAAGCGAAAAGGTCACTTTATTTTATCCTAGAACTTATTCATTATATATATATATATATTATTGCGGACGCCTCAAAATGCCGGTCTATGTTTTAATATTAAAATTTTCTAATTAAATATATTTTATCATTTATATATATAGCAGTATGTAATACATCACGGGCGTTTCATGTATTTTATTAAGAGTAATATTATGAACACACACAAAGCCCAGAGTGCTTCAACACGCAGGGAAATAGCCCCAGTCTGGTGCTCCCAACAGACCAAAAAGCAAACCATTCATTATGTAAAATGATAAATAAAATAATAATTGGAGTAATATAAAAACAATCGGGCGCGTTTGCTTTAGTATAATTAGGAAACTAATCAAATCAGTCTTGTTGCCATTATAAATTATTATTTATACTTAATTCGACATGCCGTTCTTGTGTCGTATAAGACTTCCATTTGAATAAAAATATTGTTATTCCTATTTACATTGACCAAGAAAGTATTGCTGGTCTACAGTCAATAATTGGCGGCTTAAGACCAAATTAAATAATTTCATTACTTTTCTCAGCCTAGTAAGTAAGTAGCCTGCCGAATAAAAATCTATCCCCACTTCTTATCTGCCAAAGACCAAGCTGGCCGCTGGCCAGAGCAATGGATAGTTCTCGAATTGCCAGTCTTCTTTGACGTCATATGGGATCCAATGGGATTTAAGTGAATCTTTTTCCTTTTCTTTTAATTACTGTTTTTTTCTTTAAAACATAAATAAATAAATAAATAAATCTATGTAAAACCAACACAGCGTTAACCAAAATTCTCCAACCTAGCATCAAACACTCCCAAATGGTCGGGTAGAGAGCCCGTATGATCATATCTCGCGGAGGCATAATTTGAAGCATTTACGTTTCAGTGTTTTTATATAAAAATATTAATTAAAAATTATGTCATATTAATAGCCAACCACGTTTTAGGCTAACTTAAGATAGTCATTATTGTGTAGGTATGAAACACTTAACACAAACAAATATTTTTGGTAACTCCTTTTTGACACACAACAAAATAAGATTTTATTTTCTTAAAATCGAAATTTGTTGTCAAAAATATCTTCTTTAAATACTTGTTTTAAGGATAATGTTATAAAACAATGTAAAACTTATATATTCAAATTCTATTGAAAGTACAGCTATATTAGATATATCATTATTTTAATTTGAGACGCAGGAAGTATACCTTTTGGATCTTTGGGTAAGAGACGCCACGCTGTGTACTGCACCCTCTTGGAATACTGCATCCATTTCCATTGTTGACTAATTAAACGTAGTAATATAATATGGTACCACACCATTTGCAATGACGCTTTGAATGTAAACTTTCCTGCCGCCCGCCATTGTGGAAAAAATTGAGTTTAAACAGATATTGAATTCACATCATCCACATCCGTATGCATCTCAACTTATATATAGGAAAAATCTTCCATTTTCCTTCCATACTTTTAAAGGCTACTAGAGCCATGGACACAATTTCAAGAAACCTCACAGTCCGTTTTAGCCGAAAAACAGAGGAGTACAGCTATGAGGCTGAATCAGGAAAAAGAGAAGGCCACCAGAATCACGGCTGGAGAATTTTTTCGACGCGGCGGAGTAACCAAAATCTCAACCATATGATGAGTTCTATGAGTTATAATCGCGACAGGGCTAGAAAAAGGCAGATTTTTCTGCGGACGTACAAGTTGGGGTCGATTAGTTCTAGAGAGAAGTTGATGAGAAGTCAGAAACTGAAGAAAGTGGTCGTCAAAGTGAAATCGGCGGTGGCGTCGGTTCTATCGTTCATGCGCGGTGGCGCCTTGAGATCATGCAATTCCCGGTCAGCCATTCAGGCATCATCTCCTATACGAGTAGTAAAGTTTTGCTGATTAAAAATGATCATATATATATATATATATTTGTTTTCTTGATTTTTAATTAATTTCATCTATACTATCGTGTTTAGTTTCTTTTTCTTTTTCTTTTTCTTTTTCCTTCTCTTTCTTTTCCTCGTATATTGATATGAGATGAGAGAAATTAAAGATCAATTCTTCCTTGTTATATTCTTTTACCTGCTATTTATTTATTGAGGATTACTTTTCCAAGTAATCCTATCAATGTTGAGAAATATTATATTTTCTAAAATAAGACCTCCCAGCTAACTTTTAACAATTTGTTTTGAAAATAATAGTGTAAAATATATTTATAAATAGTTACTCTTTTAATTAGGTAATATCTTAAAGTTGATATGAGCTCAAATTTCCTTATTTCAATAATGCATATATTTCTCAAATATATTTAATATTATAATAGGGACTGCAAGAGATCGCCCCTTTGTAATTTGTAATTACCCATCTTTCTTTTTTTTCCTTGCGTACCAAATGCTACATGTACTCCAACCACACATATGTAACAAATTTTTTATGCAATGGAGAGCAATCTCCCCATTTGTAATTTGCAACCCATCTCATGTCTAGTTTTCAACAGAGAGGAGGAAGAAGGAAAAAGGATCTCTCCTTCTTCTTCTCCTTCCTCCACAAAGTACGCAAGTCCACCTCCACCTCACTATGCCATGCTAGACAGCAACCAGTATTACGGCAACAGCGCCTATCCGCCATCCTCCTACCACCGCAACGTCCCCGTTACCCCTCCAAACACAGGAATTCATGTGTAGGAAGCTGCTGTAGGTGCTTTTGTTGCTGCTGTTGTTTCCTGTTTTTCTTCTTCATCATTATACTTCTCATGATTTTCACTATGTACCACGTCTACTATCCCAAAATCCCTACTTACAAGGTAGAAGGCGTTGGCGTGAAATCCTTTGAAATTCAGCCTGATTCCAGCCTCACAACTTGGTTTGAGGTGACCGTTAGAGTTATAAATCCCAACAGAAATATTGGATTCATATACGGCAATGATAGCTCAGTAGTGTTAACCTATTCCAACGTCAATCTTTGCAATGGAAAGCTCCCAACTTTTCATGAGGGCCACGAAAACACCACCATTATGAAAGTTGATTTGGGAAGGAAATCAGAGTTCGGATCAGGCCTCCAACAGGCTTTCACGAAGAGCCAAAACAACCACAAGATTCCATTGTTTGTGAAGGATAAAGCACCCGTCAGCGTTGTGCTGGGAGAAATCCCACTAAGAGAAATCAAATTTGATTTTCACACTAAAAATCATCAAAAAAGTATTGATTTGATTGCTATAGTAAAAAATTTTCTCTTTCAAAATATAAACAAACATATAAAAAAACAACTTTTATATTTTTCAATAATTCATTCTCCCAAAATAATAAACAATTAATAAAATTAAATAAAAACCATAACCAAACACAACCCTAGTATAATTTTGAGATTTGAGGTTACATGCATGTATGAAATAACAAGAAAAATGCAATTTTAGTCCACCAACTATTGTCTATTTTGATTTTAGTCCATCGTTATTTGAAGTTAGCACATTTGATCCATTTTCTTTTGATTTTTTGCACATTTAGTCCAATTTTTGCAATTTTGGTCCATTGGGCCGAAATGATTTGAAATTCAGCTGGAAAATTGCTTACCAGCATTGATTTGGCCTAAATATTGGGGATTTGAGATATTTGTCAAATAGCTCCATATTAGTATCATTGTCAGCCACCACATCACCATAATGGTTGAAACCCAAAAAAAGAAAAATATTGAGTAAATTTTTTTTAAAAATATTGACAAGTAAAATAACAAAATATTAAGATAATTTTAAACAAATATGGAAACAAAAAAAAATTGAATTTTTTTTTTTAAAAAATAGTATGATTCTTTTTAATGATTAGATCCAATCGCAACTTCAAATATAGAATTCAAATGGATCAAATATTTAATTATGATAATTCTAAATAATATTTTTTATTCATCCTATGTACATATACAAATTTATCTAAAACATATACATATATATAAAAATTACATATAATATATATAAAAAAATAAAAATTATATACGATATGGGATAGCCTAACAGACGCAGCCCAACGGTTATCGACTTCAGAGTATGCTTCCAGATCCACTTTGCATTTGAAACCCAACTACACTCCCAAACCCAATTAGGTTGTTGAACATCACCTCTTTGCCTATGCAATAAACTGGATCAAGCCATTCAACCATAACCTCTAGGTCAAGTGGATTGTTCTCAACGGGAAGTTTCAGGCAATCTATTCTCTTCAACTATTTCTCTGGTCGAGGACTTTCTATGGTCGATCACTATCGACTAGAGTGCTCACTTCGGTATCAAATCGTATATTTGCCTCACTTAATGCTCTGACAGTTAGCGTGCCTCCATATTAATTGTGCATACTGCTCTAGTACCACCTTTGCCACTACCTCTGTCAGGAAGCGCACCTCCAGATTACTATTCTCCTAAAAAAGTAGGAAGTGGTGCAATCTGAAACAGTACAAGCATGAGAAATGACCTATTACTCCTAGGTAAGGACAAAAGCCTTCTACACTTGATAGAGACATGTTAGACATATCATCCATTTGGAGAAAACTGTAAATACTCCATTGCCAACCATCTTCCAGGTATGCCATTTTCAATATACGCTCTTACTCTGCTGCTCGATTTTCTTACTTGACTAGTACTAACTTGAGCGTTGGAGTGCCTTAGCTAGAGACACCTCCGCTAGTCTAACATTTGCTAGTGGTTATAGATCTCAATCCAAGAAGACTTCATTGTTGGATCACTCGCCACTAGGGTTGTAAATGGATATTCAAAAATTCATTTACTATTCGCATTCGTATCCATTTATACAAAATTTATTTGCATCCGTTTAAAATGGATATTATCCATATCTGATTAATAAATATTTGATTATAAATGAATACGGATATGGTAAATGCATAACCGATCTGTTTAATATCTTATTTGAATGCATATTTATTAAATAATATTTTTTTATATTTTATTATAAAAATTTCATAATTCATATATGTATATATAAATTATAATTGAAGAATTGGGAAAGAAAAAGAATAAATTTAAAAAATTATTGTAATATAGAGAAAAAATTGAAGAATAAAGTTAATCAACGCAATTATTGTTGGTTGACTTTATAATTAATATACTTAAATGCCATTATTATTATGAATAAGTACTAATAATCAATTATAAAGTTAATTATTAATTAGAAATTACACTATTTGTTTGATTGCTTTCTTTTTAATAAAATTATATAGTTTCTTCTATTAATTAAAATATGTTTTTGTTATAAATTCATAGATTTATGTATTTAGATATCTATAAATAGATATTTAAATAATTATTATCGAATATAGATATAAAAAATAATTCGAATATGGATACGTTTAATAAAATATAAAAAAATTTAAATAATTATAATTGAATACGGATATATCCGAATTTGATCGATATCCAACGGATACGAAATCGGATATCATTTTTTAATATCCGCCAAGTTCGTATTTGTATTCAAATATTCAAAAAGTTAAATGGATATAAATATAGAAACAATATATCCGATCCATTTAATATCCATTTACACTCTTACTCGCCACCCTAGTCGAATTAGCCCAAACACTAACCCAATACAGTAAAATAGCTTTCCACCTCATCAGTATATAATAATTTATATATCCTCTATCTATATATAATATTAAGATAATTTCAAATAAGCATGGCAACTACAAAAAAAAAAAAAAAAAAGTGAACCTTTTTTTTTAAATAATAGTATGTGAAAAATTACCAATTGCTGAAATAATTTCAAATAATTATAGCAACTGAAAAATAAAAAAGAAAACTGATTTTTTTCCCTAAATAATGACATGTGAAAAATTAAAAAATATTTAATTATGATAATTCTAAATAATATTTAATTTTTATTTTATTCATTTCAATTTTATATATTATAAATAATATTTTTTATTTATCCTATGTACATATATAAATTTATCTAAAATATATATACATATATATAGAATAAAAATTATATATAATAATAGTTTATATATCCTATATATATATATTAAATATTAAGATAATTTCAAATAAACATTGCAACTAAAAAAAAAGTTAAAAAAATGAAATTTTTTCTTTTTTGAAATAATACTATGTGAAAAATTATCAATTGTTAAAATAATTTCAAATAATTGTGGCAATTGAAAAAAAAAAAAACTAATTTTTTTTCTAAACATTGACATGTGAAAAATTAGGAAATATTTAATTATGATAATTCTAAATAATATTTAAAGTTTTTTTATTCATTTCAAGTTTATATATTATTAATAATATTTTTTATTTATCCTATGTACATATATAAATTTATCTAAAATATATATAAATTATATAAAAAATATATATATATATATATATTTATATAAAACAAAAACCCCTCCCAAGCACCCCCTCACCATCCCCCTTCCCCAAACCTTAACAGGATGCCATGGTACTGTGCATACTTCGCCGGATTTAGCTAGATCCAGCTATTGGCCACCATGGCTAATATGGCCATGGCAGCTGGTAGCCCATTTTGGCTACCGGTGACATTTTTTTTTCCTTTTGTTTCCATCGGCAGCCCTATGGTTGCCGACCGCCAAAGCTGCCATGGCCACGAAATGGTTGCCTGTGGTTGCCAGCAGCCAAGCAGTTGGAGGTGTTTGGGTGGGGAATTTGGGGACTAGAGGGAGATAAATACAGAATATTATATATATTTATTTAAATTATACATTATACATTTGTATTATATTATATATATCATACATATGTATTATACATATTTTTTTTCTCAGCTGATGTGGCAACAACATGGAGTGACGTGTCATAGACTTGCCAAATGATGCAAAACGCCAAAAAATCAAGCCCAATTAATGCTGACAAGGCCAATTGCGGGCTTAATTTCAAATTTTTGGGCCCAATGGACCAAAATTAAAAAAAATTGGACTAAATGTGCTAATTTTTTGTACAAAATGGACTAAATACGCTAATTCCAAATAACGATGGACTAAAATCAAAATAAACAATAGTTGGACTAAAATTGCATTTTTTCCTGAAATAACCTAAATTACAAACAAGAAGTTTAACATAAGGTAAGAATAATCTTTACATACGGAAGCTTCTTATGTAGGTTTTCTAAGAGGATTTTCTTACAGACAAGAAAACTGTAGTGCACTTCTACCACAATTGTTAGCAAGTATAAGATGTTTAATTTAGGTTTTTTATTTTTCTTAGTTATTCCAAATTATGTAATGTTGTTTCATGTGCTATGCAACATTAATTTTGACCTGTTTATGAAAAACCAGTAGAAACTTGTGGTGTTGTATATATTTTATTTCAACTTTAATAAGAATACATATAGAAACTATTCTAAGGGCTAATTACATTATACCTCCTGTGATACGAAAAAAGAAGCAAAAAACCATCTTGTAAAAAAGAAAAAAATAATAAGGCAACTCATCACTTTGAAATTGGGTGTGTAAACAAATATTAAATAGATTGAATATACTTTTTTCATATTTGTAGTTGTATAATTTTTTGAATATTTGGAAACGGATACAAATTCGATGGATATTTAAAAATGATATTCAAATTTGGATCCATCGGATATTGATTGAATTCAAATATATCCGTATTTGATTATAATTATTTAAATGCATTTATATTTTATTAAACTTATTCATATTTGAATTATTTTTTTGATATTCATATTTGATAATAATTATTTAAATATCTATTTATGAATATTTAAATATGTGAATTTATGAACCTATAACAAACACATATTTTAATTTATAGAAGGAACTATACAATTTCATTAAAAAGAAAGCAATCAAATAAATAGCATGATTTCTAATTAATTATTAACTTTATAATTGATTATTAGTGCTATTACTACTACTGCTGCTGTTAATAATAATAATAATAATAATAATAATAATAATAATAATAATAATAATAATAATAATAATAATAATGGCATTTGAGTGTATTAATTATAAGGGTAAATAACATCTGAACCCCTGAGGTTTGGCATAATTATGAAAAATCCTCGTTATTTTGAAAATTATATATAACTCGTTAATATTTATCGCCTTCCAAAAGTATAGTCCAACCATTACTTGCCATTAGGGTTCCGCTTGTGCGCCGTTAAAAAAATAAATGAAGTTTTGAAATTGCCCTTATATATGTTGACTGACTTCAATTTTGAACATTTCTAACAATTTTTTATGGATAAGAATACCCATAGGAGCTGCATTGTCAGATATGCAGAATTTTAAGGTTGTGTTTGTAATATTTTTAAAATATTTATAAATATACATGTATTTATATGTACGCGTATGCATATATTCATGTAAATATATGCATAAGTATATATATACATAAACACACATATACTATATACTTAAATACACATACATATATATAAGTATAGATGCATATATATTACATACATATAAATATATGTATTAAATAATACATATAACACACAACATACACACATATATACGTATCCATCCTTACCCTCACCACACCACACTACACCATCTTGTCATGGCTAGATCTGTGTCAACTAGATCTGGCCTAGCCATGGCAAGTAGAAGGTTGGGGGAGGGAGGAGATGAACTTGAATATAGTAGAAGGTGGGCCTACTCGCCTTTCCAGTAGAAACTTGAGAGGAGGAAGGGAAGATGTGGGGAGGGAGTTGAGGGGCCAAAGGCATCCATGGCTTGCAGAAGGTTAGGGGAGGGGTAGGAAGGAGAAGTTGTTGCCTTCTTTCCTTTTTTGTTTTTAATAATTTTTTTTTATTTTTCTTAATTAATAAATAAATATAATTAGTACATATTAATGTATTTAAATCTTAATTAATAAATAAATTTAATTAAATTAATTTAAATGTATTTATAATTTAACATTATTAAATATAAAATTTATGATTACATTGTTAAAACGATAGTTTTTTATTTATTTTATTATTAATAAAAAATTAACAAAATTTAATTAATTATGTTAGATTTTTTATTATTTTAATTATTGAGTACGTAATTTAAAATTATTAAGATTATGTTACCTAAGATGATAGATAGATTTTTATTTTTATTTTACTTATTTTACTTAATTAATAAATAAATAAATTTGACTTAAATTTATTTAAATAATTCAAGTTTAAAATTATTGAAGCTATATTGTATAAGATAAATTTATTGCAGGTTATATTTAAAATTATTAAAGTTGTATTATACAAGATAAGTTTTTATTTTAAGTTATGTTGTAATTTAAAATTATTAAAATCATATTTTCTAAGGAGATAAATTTAAATTTTTAATAAATTTAAGGTGATAAAAATGTATCATATAAATCCTCAGAAATAAAAAAATATTACAAATAGGTCCAAGGGTATTTATGTGTTTGTATATTTCTATTTATTTTATTTTTTCTTCCAATTTAACAAAAGGGCATTTTTGAATTTTCTCAATTTTCATCAACATTACATTTTAGTTTCAAAGTTTAAGGGGGCAAATGTAATTTTTAAAAGAATGAGGATTTTTTTGTAATTATGCCAAACCTTAGGGCTTGTGGATGTAATTCATTCCAATTATAAAGTCAACTAATAATAATTATGTTAATTAACTTTATTCGTCAATTTTTTCTCTATAGTATAATAATTTTTTAAATTTATTCTTTTTTCTTCTCAATTCTTCAATTATAATTTATATAAATACATATATGGATTATGAAATTTTATTGAAAACTATAAATAAGATATTATTTAATAAATATATTTTTGGAGTGGATATTAAATAGATTGGATATACATTTACCATATCTGTATCCATTTATAATTGATATCTACCAATCGAATACGGATAATATCTACTTTAAATGGATATGTATAAATTTTGTATAAATGCATATGAATGCAAATGGTAAACGAATTTTTGAATATCCATTTACAGCCCTACCTGTGATTTTAAAAAAGTAGCAATTTAACACTTTCCTTCTTGTAGTGTATTGCACGTGCACCTAATGTAAGTTATATTGTATTTTTTGCATGTAAAATAACAATTTTACCCTTCTTTATCCATAGTTATTTTACAAGAGTTTAGATTTTAATATCAACCAGTGGATGCTTTTGAAAAAAAGAGGGGGGGGGGGG
>JACGDI010005670.1:411907-497229 GCA_014898725.1 Jacaranda copaia
GGGACATACCAATGAATACAAATACAGCTAAAGGCAAAATCGCTATTTCTTTTCATAATTTTTGTGAAAATAACAATCCAAATTTACATATCCAAAAACAACAATATATATTTCCTAAGTTAAACCACGACATAATTAGGGTTATGAAAGATTTGACCAGGCATTCATGGATAAATAATTGGATATGAATAGCTAAAAATTTTACCCTCGCTATTAAATATTAAAAATTACAGTGAGATTATTATTTGGGGAAACTAAAATTCAAATGGTTATATTATCTAATTTTGTGGCTTTATGTAGCACCCCCTCTTGAGATGACCCTAACTGAGATGCCACTCAGTTTAGTCTTAATTTAAAATCCATAACAAGCAATAGGCTCATAAAAAATATTTCAAACTTATCAGAAATAGCAGTGAATTTCAAGCTTAATCAAACCTCAACAAGAGCATCAGAGATAGCAGCATACTTCTACTTAATCAACCTTTACAAAATACTATACACATACCTTAGGTGGTCCCATGACATACAACATAAGTACTAAGTACATACCATCAACAGTTTCAAACTGTTCAACATAATATATACACCTTGTAGATGTCAAATTCAGACCTAACATATCACAACATCTCTAAAATTACAAAACATGCCCATTAGCACATATAAATGACTATTCTAATATAAAATTATACTCGTCGATCTGATTGGAAGTCCAAGCTTATCATTTAGTCCTATTTGAGAAAATATAAAAGAAAGGTGAGGAATATTCATAATAAAGAAAATAGGGATCTGTTGGGAAAAATCAACCTAACAAATCGTCAATTATCAACAAGAATAGGAACAAATCGAATACAAGAAATCAAGTATCAATTTTCAAATAGATCAAGTACAGACAATCAGGAACGATCACAAGGATTAACAAGATGAAAGCTATCGGGAGGTCTTAGCTTGGGGGTTATGACTATTGGCTCGAACAGCCCAAGATAGTCTCAATTGAATTTGTTAAGGAGGAATGGTTTATCTCAAATGAATCAATTCATGAAGAAATATAGATGGCTCATTCCACTTGGACAACAGCCCGATCTAGACCAAGAACATTACTTCCTTTATTGCTCCATGAGCAGGGTACAAACAATTAGACTATACTCAAAATACGGAAGTAGAACAAACTCATCAGATTCACTATATTATTAGTTCCGAGCTTATGACTTATCTCATGCATACAGTAGGGATTAACTTCCCATTTCTAAATCAAAGAGTTTCAAGCTTACAGTTTATCCCATGCACATAATAAGGATTAACATCTTGTTACTTAACCAAGTCACACGGGTTGACGGTTTATCCCATGCACACAACGGGGATTAATATCTCATTACTTGTTCGAGAGTTTAGGGCTTACAGCTTATTCCATGCACACTTCAGAGATTAACGTCCCTTTACTCCCATATGACAATCACAAATCATAACAGATAACAAAATAGATGGATAATAGAAAATTAGATAACCAATAGACGGGAACAAGTGTAGAATAATATCAAGCATCAATTGAGATAAATAACAGGATAATGAAAAGTACTGAATGATAAAAAGTGCAAAATAGGTAACACACAGAAGTCCTAGGTGCCGAAACGAACACGAATGAACTTATCAGAGTGAAAACAAGTTCTAACCCTCATAGGGTTTTACAAATCAAGCAACTGAGTACGCTTAAGTGTACAATCAGGTACATATCCCAAATAAGTGAGCAATACGATTCAAACATTCATGAGCAGGTACAATCAAACAAGTTAATCCTCATAGGGGTTATGCCACAAGATTAGATAGATATAACAAGGCCAAGATGGCAGACTCTTACCTCCGTAGTCTTAAAAATAGCTACCACAATTTGCTATCTACTGGTCTGTCAGACCTACTTTCTATCACCTATCCAAAAGTTTATATTTATAATCAAAATCCATATTTGACTCCCATAATCACTATCATGCTTATCATTAATCCAATGTCACTAAATAACCATATTAACATGATGGTTTAAAGCTTGATTGGTGTTATCGATCCAATAATAACCAATAAGATTGATTATTTCCATATTGATCTCAATTTCATATCAAATCTAATTACTAAGCAATAACTTGTTTTGAATTACATAATCCTTCTCGTCATACATCCAAAATTCACAATAATGGTTCTATTACAATCACTTAGTTCTAAATCCACAAGTTAAGGTTTAAATCCTTTAATTAACTCAATTAATTCCAAATTATCATATAACATAACAATATTCGGGCCACTAACTATAGGTATTCCTTGCATGGGGTCTCAATCAAAATCATATATATATATATATCCATTAGACCATGATTGCATGAACAAGATTCATATTTGAAAAAAGAATGCAATACATATAGACATCAAGGTACAACTAATTAAAGCTTAATTCTTAACTCTTTATTACCCAAATTATTTATCGAGGCCTCAGAATCATGAATCTAGAGTAGCACTGTGATCGTCAAACAAAAGAGAAAAAACTATTTTGGGGTCATTGGAGCTCCGACCCTTGCTACTGCTATCAAAAAATCTTGCCACCACCACCAAAATGTTCCTTTGGGGCTCTTAATTCCAAATATCCAATAAGATCCAAGTTTTGATGCAAAAAAAGCCTTCAAAATCCACCTTAAAGCTGCTGCTGCAATCTCTCACCACTACATATTTTTCTCCATTTTCTGTCGCTATTGGTGCACCACTCTCCTATGCAAGCCCACCACCATGATCCTCTCTCTTAGCTCTTTCAAACCATAGCCTCAGACTTGAAGTTAACCGTCGAAAAAGCTGAAACCTACCAACCTGCCATGAAGTTTGGTTCTTGGCCTCTCAGACTGATCTCCAGCTAAGACGCCATTCAATTCAGTCTTAATTCAAAATCCATAACAAGTAATAGGCCCATCAAAAATATTTCAAACTTGCCACAAATAGGAGTAAATTTCAAGCTTAATCAAACCTCAACAAGAGTATCAGAGATAGCAACATACTTTCACTTAATCAACCTTTACAAAATACAATACATATACCTTAGCTGATCCTATGACATACAACATAAGTACTAAGTACATACCATCAATAGTTTTAAAATGTTCAACATAATATATACTCTTGTCTATTCTAGTATAAAATTATACTCGCCGATCTAACTGAAAGTCCAAGCTTATCATTTAGTCCTATTTGAGAAAATATAGAAAAAATAGGGGGGGTAAGTCCAAATGACTTAGTGAGGGATATTCATAATAAAGAAAATAAGGATTTATTGGGGAAAATCAACCCAATAAATTATCAATTATCAATAAGAATAGGAAAAGATCGGATACATGTAATCATTTATCAATTGTCAAACAAATCAAGTACAGATCATTAGGAACAATCACGAGGATTAACAAGATCAAAGCTATCAGGAGGTACTAGCTCAAAGGTTGTGACTGTTAGCTCTAACAGCCTAGGATCATCTTAAGTGAATCTATTCAAGAGGAATGGTCTATCTCAACCAAATTAGTGAGAAAATATAGACAGCTCGTTCCACCAGGACAACAGCCCGATCTAGACTAAGATCATCACTACCTTTGTTGCTCTACAAGCAGGGTACAAACAATCAGACCACACTCAAAATACAGATCAAAATAGAATAGACTCATCAAATTCACTCAATTACTAGTTCTGAGCTTACAACTTATCCCATACACATATTAGGGATTAGCATCCTATTTCCAAATCCAAGAGTTCTAGGCTTATGGCTTATCCCATGCACATAATAGAGATTAGCGTCCTGTTACTTAACCAAGTTACACGAGCTTACAGCTTATCCTATGCACATAATAGGGATTAACGTCCCATTACTTGTTCGAGAGTTCAGAGCTTATGTCTTATCCTATGCACACTATAGAGATTAATGTCCCTTTACTCTTATATGACAATCACAAATCATAATAGATAACAAAATAGACAATTAGATAACCAACAGATGGGAACAAGTGTAGAATAATATCAAGTATCGATCAAGATAAATAACAAGATAATGATAAGTACCAAATGGTAACAAATGCAAAATAGATAACACACAAAAGTTCTAGACACTAGAACAAACAAGAACTAACTTATCAGAGTGAAAACAAGTACTAACCCTCACAGGAGTATACAAATCAAGCAATTGAGCATGCTCAAATGTACAATTAAGTATAAATCTCAAATAAATGAGCAATACGATTCAAACATTCACAGACAGGAATAATTAAACAAGTTAAACCTCACAGGGGATATGCCACAAGAACATATAAATATAACAAAGCTAAGATGGTAGACCCTCACCTTTATAGTCTCAGAAATAGCTACCACAATTTGCCATCTACTAGTCTATCCTACTTCTCCATCACCTATCTAAAAGAGTATAATTGTAGTCAAAGTTCATATTTGACTCCTATAATCACTATGATGCTTATCATTAATCTAATTTCACTAAATAACCATATTAATTGGATAATTTGAAGCTTAAACGGCGTTATCGATCCAATAATGACCAACAAGATCAATTATTTCCAAATTGATCTTGATTTCATATCAAGTCTAATAACTAAGCAATAACTAGTTCAAAATTATATATTCCTTCTCGTCATACATCCAAAATTCATAATAATAGTTCTGTTACTATCACTTAGTTCTAAATCCACAAGTTAAGGTTCAAATTCTTTAATTAACTCAATTAATTCCAAATTATCATATAACATAACAATATCTGGGCCATAAACTACAGGTATTCCTTGCAGGGGGTCTTAATCACAATCATATATATATATATATCCATTATACCATGATCTTCATTACATGAACAAGATTCATATTTGAAAAAGGAACTCAATATATATATAGACATCAAGGTACAACCAATTAAAGCTTAATTCTTAACTCTCTATTACCCAAATTGTTTACCAAGGCCTCAAAATTATGAACTGAGAGTACCATTGTGATCGTCAAAATGAGGAAAAGAAATTATTCTAAGGTCGTTGGAGCTCTGTCGCTGTCAAACAATCTTGCCACCACTACCAAAATGATCATCTCGAGCTCTTGATTCAAAATATCCAATCAGATCCAAGTTTTGACATCGAAAAAGCTTTCAAAATGCACCCCAAAGCCACTGCTACCATCTTTCGCCATCGCCTATTTTTCTCCATTTTCTATCACCGGTGCTATACTACTCTCTCATGCAAGCCCACCACTGTGATCCTCTCTCTTAGCTCTTTCAAACCATAGCCTCAAACTTGAAGTTGACCACCGAAAAAGTTAAAACCCATCAACCCATCATGAAGTTTGGTTCTCAACCTCTCTCATGGTAGCTTGCCGAAGAGGAATCAATTGTACCAGGTGGTGTTGCCGTGGAGCTAGAGGTGTGGGGAGAAAGATGGTTGGTTTGGTTGGTGAAAATGGTTGCCGATGAAAGCTCGATCAAGCTCTTCTACCGCATCTTGTTCTACTTCCAAACTATAAAGCTGCTCAGCTAGGTTTGTGTGTGAGAATGTGTTGGGTGGGAAAGATGGAGGTGGTGAGTGAGGTTGATAGTGTTGGTGGCTGGACATGGTGAGATCATGAGAAGAAAAATACAGGCAAAATGAGGAAAATGGAGGTGAAGATGAAGGTGAATAGTGAAGAAAAGAAAAATGGAAAAGGAAATTATTTTTCCACGTTATATCAAATTAGGTTTTTCAATTTTGCAAATCAGCCCCAAAGATTCCAATCAGCCTCAATTGAATCCTCCAAGAAAATTGCACACTTTAATTCAGCCTCAAGAAATAATTAGTGCCTAATTTGATCCTTTTGACCTAAAATAAATACCATGCAACCCCAAGAGTTTCCAAACAAATGTTCAATCAAGTCTTCAAAATATATAAATCTTACCCTAAAACTTCTTGTTTTCTTGCACTTAAATCCTTTTATATATTTTTCCAAAATACCAAATTTCAAGGGTATTACACTTTATGTCATTAGAAACCTTATATGTAGAGAATTCCATGTGTGAAGTGCAACCCTCTTCTCTATTGAGCAAGAATAAAATAATATTAAAACTAATAAGATTGTATAATGCTTGCTCTATAGGTCCAATCCACTTAATGTCGAGGGAATTATCATTTCATGCATACACTATAATTCTTTCTAGATATTCTATAAATTTCACAAAAGTAAAGTCATATCTTTAACCATGAAAATGAAAAGTTGCAATCTTTACGATTGTTTCTACGTTTATGATGGTGATTTATTTATTGTCATTTATCTATTATAATATACATAATTAGTGTTTGTTATAGATGTCAAATAATAGGAAGGAAAAAAATAAGGTTGTCCCGTCTAGCACTGGATCGAAGCCATATATACTTCCACATACTCATTCGAAAGTTGTGCAGGGTAGTTCTCCATTACATGCATCACTTACTTCCTCGTCTCTCCTATCTTCACCAGCATCTCTAGATATTGAGAGTACAGAGGTTACTGAAAGGACCATTATTCGGCCGAGAGAGAGAGAGAGAGAGAGAGAGAGAGAGAGAGAGAGAGAGAGAGAGAGAGAGAGAGAGAGAGAGAGAGAGAGTAATATTTTTTAATCTTTTTAATTATAGTAATTTATAATGTTATGTGTACTACTGAATTATATTTTATCTTTATAATATATGTTGTAAAATATCTTTGTGAAACAAGTTTTTCGAGGAGTTATTATGTGCTAAGGAGATAAGTACTATTATTAAAAAGCACTTACGAGAAGTGTGGAGATTATGGAAAATGATTCCAGACAGAATTAGGACGATGTGGTTTGGGGAGTTTGAGGTAAGAATTGTTTTAAGTATCATATATATATTTTTTTCTTAATTAGATTTCAAGATGGAAGAGTTCTCTCAATATTTTAAATTTTTTTATGTGCCTTAGAAAAAATTTACTTGGTATGAACATAAGAGAGCATAGATTCAAAAAATATTTAAGCATTGTGGCTTGAAGATGTTGAAAAGTAAGTTACACTGAGCACGTCACTACAGAAAAAAGTGGGAGATAAAGTTTGGGATGGATTGCTTGAAGAATGGGGCAAGGATGGATTCTAAAGGATAAGTGCTCAAAAATAAATTGATAATTTATAAAAGTATCAATTTTTAATTTTAGTTATAATTGATTCCTAATAAATGTGTTTGGATATAGGAGAAAGAACTTGGACACTTGCCTAGACTTGCAGAATTATTTATGCATACACATTTTGCATTAAAAGAAAAATGTGAACGCATATGGGTCAATGAGCGTGTGTAGAATACTTATGTAAGTAGTATCTTATATAAAAACAACTAATTTAGAATGTTTAAATCTTATAAATTTCATGTTAGAAATTCAAATTATATATATATGTTAATCTTTAATGTAGAAAGTTTAAATTTTTATATATGTTGATCATTCTATATACTTCATGTATAGAATACATTCAACAGTTGACTAGAAGAGTTTTCTAGTCAAAATTCAAGAGATGGTGTTGACAGTTCCTCGATGCCTATGTCATCTCAACTTCTGGTGAAAGTACTAAGTTATTATTTTATATTTTGTTTTATTTTCAAATTAAATTATTTGATTTTTATTAATTTTTTGGTAATATTACTTATGCAGGAATGGAAAGATACAGTGGGCAAATCGAAGAAGGGGCAAATTTATGGACTTGAAAGTGAAGCATTCTTTGTCTTGGCTCTCCATCTATAGGACCTCTAAATGATCTATCTTTTGAAAGTGAAATGTTTAAGAAGACACAACAAGAAATGACGATGTTAATAAAAGAAAATGAAATGATTAAGCAAAAGCTCATGGAGATGGAGGAGATGATGCAATAGATGTTCATACAACTGAGTATGCATACCCCATCATCATTAGTTTATCCTCAAACATCACCATTTTATCCGCCTACAATTCTCTCTTTCATGGCACCGGACTCACATTTACGTTGACCAGAGGTATTTCCTGCACCATCCTCATCTAGATCCCCTAACGAACAACCACGAAGAAATATAGATATTTAGGATGATGACTGATTGGCTTACGTATGAATATTTAGGTATATATTGTGCTATTTAGGTATATATTGTGCTAAGATTATTACATTTTAATACTTTTATATTGTTGAATCTATGAATATTTTGTTTATTTAATATTATATTTGAATTTTATGGAAGATATTATTTCGTTATCATTTGGTGGTTATAAATATCATTAAGTATGGTGTTGTTAGATTTATAAATATACTATTGTTGATCATAGGTTTTAATATTTGAAAAATGTTGCAAAATAAAAAAAATTAAAAATATTTTGTAATGAAAAAATTCTTCAAAAATTGCATTTTAAGATAAAAAAAATTGTCTAAAAAAATCATCAATAAACTAAAAATTTGCAATGGATAAAAATCCTTTGCAAAATTATTATTTTGCAACAGATTTTGTGAAAGAAATTTCCATCACAAATTTGCAATGGAAAATTCCCTCGCAAAAACTCCAAATTTGTGATGGATTTTTCCATCGCAAAATCCATCACAAATTTGCAACAAAAATTGCCATCTCAAATTGCCTTCATAGATTTTGCGATGGAATTTTCCATCGTGAAATCCATTGCAAAAAAATGATTTTGCCAAAAATTCATTGCAAAGTCCATTGCAAAAGGCAATTTTTTTAGTAGTGGATTCTGTAACATCCTTTTTATGTTGTGCTATCATCATCCTTGCCCCATTTACTCAGCAAGACATCTGACCAATCAAGTTCCAAGCCAGCTCTCAAAAAAACATAAGTTATAGATATCAAATATTTATACATAACTACAAAAAAGAATAAATATGAAAAACAAACTAAGTGTTAAAACAAACACCTACCTACGTAAAGTCCTTAGCGACTGTCTTAGTTAATTGGAAAAAAAGAGCATAACCCTAAATTCCCGTAGCCATACTCACCTACTATGCCTCCCATGCTGTTAAAAGTGAAAGTAGTCTTGTCCATATACCAATAATAGTCAATGCCACAGTGCTAGTGTAAGCCAAAGTGAAAGAGTCCGTTGCATTGTTAGCATGAAAGAGACAAGTAGACTAAAAACAAGTATCTCTAGCAGCTGATCCACATGCATGCTCTTTAGCTAGTTTAGAAATCATCACCTCAAGCTCTTCACTTGTGTTGTCTTGACATGCCTCATAAAGCAACAAAGCATACACCTCAATCAACTACTAGGTGGAGGGGAGGGGCTCGAGCATCGCCAAACTAACAATGCCTGCACAGATCACTACTTTGCTATGTACCTCTTGTGTATACCTCCTTCCATCGTCCTTGTGTAAATCCTTGCTAAGTCAACCTTATTTTCTTTTGGAAGACAAAGAATGCAAAAATAAACATATGCGTTGGAGGTAATGCAAATGAGCAAATAATATAGACATATGCAAAAGCAATTAACAAAAGGAAAAAGGTGCCAAGGACCCACTAAAAACATATAAGTGATATAAAAATGTTACTTGAATAACCTTATCTCTTTGGAACTCCCATGAAGGTCATGATGAACTTGACCTAAATAAACTAAAGATAGAGAACTACTCCACTTGTAAGGGATGTCTCAATCTTCATCAAGAATAAGGAAGTTTATTTTTCTAAGGCCCTTGTGAAGAAGGGTTAGGGGAAAGCATGACAAAAAAAGGCTCATTGGGCACTTTATGCATCACAAATAAAAAGTAAAACTGTTTAAGGAAACTGACAAACTCAAGTTAGTCAAAACCTGTTAGAATCCTGTAAAGTGTGCAAAAAAGTTAACCCTTTGTTCGAACTTGAAAGTAAACTCTGATAAAGAAAATAACTAATGTATAATATGCTGACTTTTCAATACTTGTGGCCTACTTTCATATACTAACACTTGATCAAATGACATGCATAATGGAGGGCTTATCAACTCAATATATACTATGACATCACGTGGGACAATCCTTACAAACTCAAACAAGCCCAAATAACCATGGCCACATAAGGCACCAACAACCTATGAGTTAGGTGGTGAATGCCTTGAAGTAGGCACTAGGTAGGTTCCCGTACTGGGTGCCATGCGAGTGCTAAAGACAGATGCTAATATTGGCACCACTAGCACTTAGCCAATTTTGGCGTCATAGGCCACTTCAGCAATGATAGGGCCTACTCTTTTAACTTTTGACTCCACAATAGGACATGAATCAGAACAAGACCTATTCTCTAACATGATTTTGACTTAATATTCCAAAAACGTTATTGACTCTAAGGTGTTGTGTGAAAATTTGTAATTGAAAGTAGCAAGGTTAAAACAAAACAAAGAAAACATGAAGTGTGGGAGAAGTTACCTTGGGGACCTATTTCAGTGCTCCTCATAAAAACTTTCTCCTTTCCTTTTCTTTAACTTGGCTAAATTTTTGCTAAGTTCTTAGGTGATGATGAAATCACCAAATGAAGCGCTTCTTAAAAACTTGTTAGACTTTAAAACCTATTGAACCTCAACTTAGACAAAAAATGAGCAAACGTAGGCACATATTTAACTTGATCAATGGAAATTAATCAAATTAATAACCTTATTTTAAAGAATTAAGGTAAGGTAAAATTAAAATTGGACCTTACGTGATTTTCAATAAAAAAATTAACTTTTAAAATTAAAAATAGGGGGCTTGCTAACATGATTAATTAAGTCCACATGGATAAAAGAAGTAAAAAAACTAAAGAAGACCCAATGGATCAAAGAGAATAATTGAATAAAAGGCTGAATAGCCAAATTAATTAAGCTTCTTAAAAAGGACGTCAAAACTCTGATGGACTTAAGTCTATTAAGTAATAAATATAATTACTAAACCCCAACAAGAGAAATTGGGCATAATAAATCATTCGCAAGAATTTGCAAACTTTTAAGAACCTTCTAGAGATGAAACCTCTCTACATCATGTTATAGAGAAAAAGAACCTCGACCCCTGTTAATTATTGAAAAGAGGATCGTAACTCCATTTTCATGTAGCAGTATTTATTATTGTTGAAATTTTTTAGTAAAAAATTGATGCACGTGATTTAAGCATGAATTCATGGTTATACAATTTTGATAAACTAGCTTTAAACTTTTGGTTTCTTTTATTCGGTTTAGATTATCTATTCCAATTTATATTTCATCTCCTATTTCATTACATAGATATATGAGAAATGTATTAAATATTTTTTTATAAAAATAATTGATTGAGAACCAAATACACTTGGTATATATATCACATTGAAATAGGAAATGAAACAGACAATGGATTAGAGGATCCAAAGTGCCTTTTATTATGACAATTTGAGTTGCACATTACGGTTCCAACCCAATCCACCTAGTTACTGGTTGAATTGGGTAAGATTTAAAATTATTTTTAGTGGCTCTATTTGAATTGGATTTAATTAGGTAACTTTGTTTGGGCTTAATTTGGTTCCGTTAGGTGCAAGTGAGTTTTGGATTGTAAATGAGTGCAAAATGAATTATGAACGGGTTCAAAATGGGTTGTAACTTGTAAATGGGTCCAACCAAAAAAATAAAATAAAATTTTGATTTAATTTTAGTTATTACTAATTTGTAAGTTTACATTTTTATTCATTGAATAACAAAGGTGGCCAATGGCCGACGCCTCGCTCCAGTTTTAAAATTCATTACCAATACTAAATTGAGTGATGTATATATACTCATTTGTTAAAACAATAGTAAAAAGTAGCAAAAGAATTTTATTCTTAAAATAATTGTCAAAACAAGTTAAAAAAATTGTTTTTGTTTCATTAATTTGAATATTGATATAATAATTGAAGCATATCACTTCCAAAACAAAAAAAAAAATCGAAAGACATTTCATTTTTTTTTCAGTGGATAGTTGAATCTACATAAGATATTCATTATTCTTTTTATAATTTTTTAGTAAAGCCAAGTAATTTTAAATGATCACAATGTCAAATAAATTGTGTTATTTGGCACAATTATTAGGAAAACAAAAAACTTCAAGTATTTAAGAGATATCAAAATTTTCATAAAATATAACAGACAAATAAGAAATTTTCAAAATATAACGTCAAATTGTAGCATATATAAACTTGTAATGCTATATGTAATTTGAATTATTATTTGACATATTCCAGATTATCATAATTATGCCCTAAAGTAATTTTTTTTTAAGTTAGCATAAACTATTCAAGTATGGGCATAAAGTGTTTGGTTGCATTCTTAATTTGTCTAATTAGTTGGTGACCTTCATGGTGCAATGTTATGCATCAATATATATATATTGATAGAAAATAGTATTATGGGTAATTAAAATTTTCTAAAATTAAAGACAAATCCTACAAAGTGACAAGTAAACTGCAAGCTAACTTGCATTTAACTTAATTTTAAGTCATAAATACTATTTATAATAATTATTATTGATGAGATTGAAAGTCATTTATAGTGAATTTGGTGTGTTTGTGCTAATTTAACTAGGAAGGTTAAATGATCCAACGATAATATTTCTCGAGGTCTGAAATCTACAACAATAGCAAACATCAAGCTAGCCGAGGTGCCCCCAGTGAAGGCACTCCGACCTTCAAGTTAGCTCTAGTCAAGGAAGGTAATTGAATAGAAGATTAGGAGTGTATAGTGTATTGGACATTAGCTGGAGAATGACTGACAGTGAGGTATTTATATCCTTCTCCTGGTGGATAATATAACTAAGATACCCCTATCAAGTGTAGAGGGCTCTTGTCCTTGCCTGGGTATTATTGACCATTTTCAATCTGGGCACCATTCTAGATGGCATCATCTCATAGTTTTCAGGATAAATAGTACTTTGGGTAGGTACCCCCTTGCTAAAGTTGGTGGCAGGGTTGATGGTAGAGACTATACCGGGTGGCACACACCATTAATGCGGAAGCATGTTGCTTGTCAGAATATTAAGTGCGGCAAGGATATGAGTCAACGCCAAAGTGAGTACTTTAGTTGACAATCATCGAATAGATAAGGAGGTCGACTAAAGGGATGGTTGAACGAATGAAGTAGTTTGAAGCCTCCTATTAGATGCAGTTGAGGGTTATCCGCTTGACCAAACGACTGTGGTCGAGTGATTCTGGCCCAGCTGGCTCCAGGGGCGACGGTAAGCCATACATGTTAAGTGGGCTTGGGGGCCTTTTTTGAGGTCGAAAACTTGTTGGGTTAGGCCGTTGGGCTATCCCATATCATGAGTCCCCTCTACTTGAGGTCTTGATTGAGTTCGTCGAAGAGCATGAGTAGGGAGTAGATAACTGAACGATGGTTATAGCAGTTATGATGTTTTTTTACGGTTATCCATAATCGATCAGGGTTTTGAACTCTCAACTAGGGTTTCTAAATTTTTTACTAGGATTTTTGAATAATCAACCCAGGTTTTAATAATTTCTACACATTTAATGCACCAGTTATTTCATAGAATACAAAGTACCAAAGGGTGGTAGTCGTAATTATTACTACTGCTTGGGTTTCTGCGTCCATATGCCTATAAGTATTGGGGGTGGAGACATCCATTTACACTTTTGCTGACATTATTTTTAGTTACGTTCTTGACTTCCAAGCTTTCCACATCTTTTCTGTGCTTAGAGTTTTTAGGATATCCATTGTAAGTTCTTCTACCTCTTTGTGGTTTTTTTCATTTTTCTGTGTGAAGATGTCTAGTATCTCAGATAGAAAAAACACTAGGTTTGAGGGTGTAGCATTTTAGGGGGAAATTGGGGTTGATAATACTTTTGAAACAATCTATAAGAGTAGTTCTGATAGTTCATCAAGCGATAGCTCGAGCTCAAGCTCGAGCAATTTGAGTACTGAGAGAGCTATATCTAAGGATGAGGCTAGCCAGAGTGAGGTACCTGCATCATGTAATCAACTATTCACACCAGACCACTATACCAAAATAGTCTCTAAAGCATCCCCAGCCGACCTAGTGCGAATTAGGAAGATGTACCATATCCTTGAAGATACGAGCTTTCAATACCTGGGGCTCAAGTAGAATGCATCAACCTTCTAGGGGATACATAACAGTGTTTGAGGAAGGGCTGAAGTATGGCTTTAGGTTTTCTTTAGCCCAAGCAATAGTTGACCTTCTAGTAGGCCTCGAGGTCTGCATAACCCAATTCCTTCCCAACTATTTTGCCACCATTTATAGTTTCACTGTGCTGATGCACATGTTCGACCAGCCTGTCTCCTTTGCAAACTTTTCAAACTTATTTCATTTACTGATATCTAGAAAGTTAGGTAGTATAGAAAAGTTTGGCTTCTATTATTTAACGGCATACCCACGTCGAAAGTTCTTAGTAGCCCCTTCTTCATTGTATGGCCAGGAGTGAAAAAAAAATACTTTTTTTATATTTGAGGACCTAAAGGTTTTAACATTCTAAGTGGGTGGTGGAGGAGGCATATGGAGATTCTAGGAAACTAAATACCTAGTTAGCCGAACACCTTTCTCAGGGATCTGATCGAATTTGGGCATATGGAGGCCTCGATTTTGATTGAAAAGAGGTGTCTTATGTTGGTTGGCCTTTCACTGGCCAAGCTTGACTTGCCTACAGGTGATTGGCTAGGTAGAGATCTTCATCGATTAAGTTAACATTAAAATTTTCTTTTCATTCAATTTTTTCTACTTGATTCTGATTGATTTATTTTATCTTTGTCGGCAAATTGAGAAGAGGTCATGGCCCAAAGTCAAGTAGAGGCTCAAGCTAGAACACTAAGGAATGAGGAGTGTCATCGAACGACTGCTCAATAAGAGGCCTTTGCAACAAAGCCAGCCGCCTCAACCTAATCGACTACTGCCCCTATTGCGCCCTAAATCAAACACACACTTGAGTCCCGACCCATTTAACCAAAAGAGCATGTCTGAAGTAGCCCCACAAATTGGGGTAAAAGACAAATGATCGAGTAAAGAGGTTCGACACCCAAGAGGACCATGGGCAATAAGGGAAAACAAAAGGTGGTAATAGGTTACATCCTATTTTGTAAGCACAATGATGGGGTACTATTTTAAATTCCTCAATTATAGTCACCCCATTTTGGTCTTGACCTCACTATGGAGGTAATTGATTCGACCTCCATCTTTCATACGGGATGATAGACGGTGACTTTCTTAAATAGATGATAACTAAGCTGTTCTCCTTGGATCAATGCAAATTGATGAACTTGAGTCAGGTTGGGGCGCTCAAGGCTTTGGCTTATCATTGTAATTTAGTAAGTAGGAGGTTGACTATTTTTCATTGAATTCTTTATTATAGAAGTGGTACTGTTCACTGACGTTCTATGTTTCATGTGGGTTAATTGGGATACAACCTCTACCATCGATTGGAATTAGCCTTGGCTAATCAAGAAGAGCTACAAGGGAAAGGGGATATCGAAACCCTCAAGGTTCAGCTTGAGTTTTCTCAGCTTTGAATCAACCAACTAATGAAAGAGGTGGCGGACCTCAAAGAGTAGCTGAGTTCTAAAGATCAGCAGCTCGTGTAGGCAGTCGAGGAGAGGAGTCGGATGAACTCCATATTGAAAAAGGCTCACTTGGACCTGTAAGTGAGCTACCCCTTAGGTCAAGTGGTAGGTACCACAGATGCAAGGCATGGGAGGCGTTCACTCGATAGCTCCCAATAATATGGCAGGAGGCAGTGGAGCAGTTTATCTTGAGCTCTGTTTTCCAGGATGTGGGCGTAATTATGTTGATTGATGATGCTTACAACGCATTACATAAGGCCATCAAGCAACTCGAGTGCCTAGGCTATGCTTTTTGGGCCGATGATGAGAGTAAAATAAGCCCTGCTCTGAATGATGATCTGCAACCTTACTCTGAATTTGAGAAGGGTGGGATCAATAGGGTTGGGGAGAAAGACATTGCGATAAATTTTCCTACTGAGCTAATAACTGAAGTGCAAAAGAAACAGGCTGAGGTTGAGCCCAGGCTGAATGAGCTGGCAAGTGAATTTATCTTCACTAAAGACCTCGCTATCCAGCTGAAGGAAGAGCAAGTTGACATCGCGCAGTACGTGCTATGCTCAACTAACTTCATAAGCGACATTGTGGGGCTTTCTTGACCTTCTCAAGCTATTCAGCCACTTGCATCTGCATTGCCAAAGCCTGATTCAGACTCATCAGAGGGTGACCAGGCCGGGTCCAACCAAAGTTGATCTTGGAGCTCGCTGCTGTTGTCTACTCTTTTCTTCTCTTTTTTTTGTTATTAGTAATAGAATTGTAATGACTCTTCCATGAATGAAAGATCTTTTTTCCTCATCTATATTATGGAATGGAGTGAGTTTCATGTTTCTTTTTGAATATAACTTTATTGTTGTGATAGTATGGGTGAATAGTCAACAACTTAGTTAGTTATCAAGATGATTATCAAAGAAAAAATACAACGACATTGTCGTCGATTTCACTTAATATTGAGAAACGCATGGTTTCCCTGAAATGTGTGGATCATTAAAGTTAATTTCCATTATTTTATAGTTGACTTGTTCATCAACTACTGGATCGATTATTTAGTTTGGGTTGGAAAGCTTTGAGTTTGCAACGTGCAACTGTTTTGAATCTGCTTTTGCATCGATAGTGGGGTCGACAAGAAATTTGACTGGGTAGTGTGAAGTTGCTTCTTTATCAACTATAGGGTCAATGTGAGACTATTAAGTGGCAACATAAAGCCGTTTGTTCATTAACTATGGGGTCGACTTCAATATTGGGTAGCAGCGTGAAGCTACTTATTTGTCGACTTAAATCTTGAGTGGCAGCATGAAGTTGTTTGTTTGTTGACTACGGGATCAACTTAAATCTTGGGTGGCTGCGTGAAGCTACTTATTTGTCGACTATGGGGTCGACTTACATCATGGAATGATGTAAGGTAAATATAGCTATGACAATGAAAACAAATGGTTGTCATGTCGTTAGAACTTTATTCATATCAAAGAATATAAGGATGATTACAGTACACTTTCAGATGTAGAATTTTCTTAAGTTGATAGCATTCCATGAATGGGGGAGTTCATCCCCATCTATATTAGCAAGTCTGTATGCATTATGCTTTAACACTGTTACAACGATATAAGGTCCTTCCTATTTCAGGTTGAGCTTGCCAATATTCTTAGAGACTTTCTCCTTTTTGAGAATGAGGTCTCCAACCTTAAGACAATGTGGCCTAATCCTTTTGTTATAGTTCTCAACCATTTTGGACTTGTAGTGCTGTATAGTATTGTAAGATTCTTACCTATGCTCATTGATAGTTTCAAGGTTGAGTTTTCTTTCTGATGTGTTTCTGAGTAGATGGAAGTGAATAACTTGAGCTATGTGTTAAATGAGTCTTAAGGGGATGACTGCTTCGGACTTGTAGACCAAACTATAAGGGCTGTGACCTATGGATGTTCGAGGTTGTCCTGTACACCTATAGCACTCCTGGGAGGTTGTCTGCCTAGGTTGAGCTAGTATCTTGTATCCTAGCTTTCAAATGGTTGAGAATCATTCTGTTTGTTACCTTCGTCTGACCATTCAATTGATAATTGCCCATGGAAGCAAAGTGTTGGGTGATCTCCAAGGCTTCGCACCAACCTTTAGTACTGCTACTCTAGAACTGGATCCCATTATCTAAAATAAGGATCTTAGGTAAGCTAAAATGATAAGTGATGTTCTTCTAGATAAAGCATTTGATGGTTGCATCTATTATCTTCGGAACAACTTTGGCCTTGATCTATTTGGTAAAATACTTGACCGCCACGATTATAAATTTTCTCTAACCAATTAACTTCGATAGTAAGCCTAAAATATCGATCCCTCACTGGTTGAACAGCTAAGAGATTTAGACATTGACCCTAGGTACAGTGGGTTGATGCGACGGTTTAACGAGACTTGGCATGATGTACATTTTTTAGCAAAATCCACTAAGTGCTTCAATAAAGTTGGCCAAAAATATCTGTACATGATTACTTTGTGGGCAAGGGATCTTCCCCTAGAATAGTTGCCACATAAGCCTATGTGGATATCCTATAATACTTTAAGAGCTTAATTGGGATCCAGGCACCCGGGGGGTTCAGAGATTGACTTATTATACAATTGGTCATGCTCGTCGAGCATAAACTTAGTAGTTTATCCTTGAAGGCTTCGAGCCTCATTCTTATCTTCGGGGACTATGCCATGACTCAAGTAGAGTTTGATTGGGTCCTGCCAAAAAGGAACTGTCTCCTCGATGCTTCATACCATATTCTTCCCGAATGGGCCAATTGACAACCTATCAATGACCAAAAATGTTATTTTTCTATCTCTCATCCTTCTGGTTAAGCTAGCAAATTTTGACAGGGTGTCTACATGCTTATTCTCTGATCGAGGTACCTGATTGAGGGTGAACTTTTTGAATGACTGTTGCAATTTTCTAACCTCCGCCAAGTACCAACTTATCATGGAATCTTTAGCTTCAAAATTCCCTTTGACCTATTCAGCACTAGCTGAGAGTTTGTAATTACAATCAGGTGTTCAACACCTCGATCAAGCGCATGCTTCATTTAAATCTGTAAAATTGTTACACATACGCCATTGTCCATAATTTTTTAGGATGATTACAATATTACAAAGTCAAGAAGGATATTGAATTTCTATAATATAACTTGTATCTAGGAGCTTCCTAACTTTTTTCTTGATGATCTATGTCCTTTCAGCTTTAAACATCCTCATCTTCTGTCTGATTGGTTTATTGGAGAGGTTGACATTGAGGTGGTGCATGATCACGTTGGGGTCAATTCCCTAGAGGTTGGATGTTTTCCATGCAAAGACATTTATATCTCTTCTTAGGAAATTAACCATAAGGCACTCCAAGTGAGGGCCTATATCCATTTTGATGTGAGTTGTCTTGTCAGGGTCTTCTTGTTCCAACTTGATAGTTTTAAATTCCCCGATGATCTTCTTGTTCCAGCTCGATAGTTTTAAATTCCCTAATAGGCTCCACATAGGTATCCTCTAACTTTCTCTTCTTAATGACTTGGGTGTCCTCGGGTTTTGCTATAGAGGAGTTTTCCAAGGTCTTCAATTATGGTCGAGTCTTCTGCTTGCTTGACTTAACTGAAATGTTTTAGCACTTCCAAGCCTCCTTAAATATGCACAATAGTTCACCTGTGCCCACTGGGGTCGAGAATTCAATCTTTATGTGGTAGATCAACACAATGGCATGGAAATCATTCAGGCCTAGTTGACTAATGATAATATTATAAGCGAATGGGACATCAACCACCATATAATTAACCATCAATGTTTTTCTTCGAGGCGCCTCCTCAAATGACGTCGATAGATTGATAGATCCTTTAGGAATAATTTTTGACCCCCCAAACCTGACTAGAGGGCTTCACATAAGCTCAAACTTCAATTGCTCTATGTTCATTCTTTTCAAGGTGGAGAGAAGGATAATGTTGGCTGAGCTACCGTTATTGATCAAAACCTTTCTCACTTCAAAATTGGCAATCTTGACAGAGACTACTATAGGACAATCAACTTTATGGTCGATATGTTTTACCTCGAGGTGGGCCAAGTTGCTATTAGTGAAGGAAATGGGCTTTGTGCTCGTCCATAAATGGAATATTATTTCAACAGACGAGGTTTTGGTTGACTCCAACCTCTTCTGAGTTAGTCTTTGGGCTGATTTTGAGTCCCCTCCTAGTGGGACCTCCTACAATCATATCAATAACTCCTCAAATGGGTGGGTGATCTTCGTGGATAGATTTTTTTCCTTTGTCTTCTCTCTTTGGGCTAACCAACCTTTCTTTTCGAGAAGTTTGGTCGATTTTGCGCCCTTTGACCTATGCATCCATGGCCACATATTTCTTGAGATAGCCTTGTTTGATGAGCCTCTCAATCTCATCCGGGAGGTTAAAGCATTTGTCAGTGTCGTGCCCTTTTATTTGTGGAAGTGGCAACACTTCTTCAATTTTTTCATCGGTTCAGTCTCCATCAGCTTCATCTATTTTTTTAGGAGATTGTCATGTTGAATGGCAAATAGGACCTCTCTCCTCAGAATGTTCAATGGGGTGTAGTCATATAAGCATTTTATTGGAGATTGATCTCTTTCTCTATATTTTTTGTCGTCTCTCTCCTTCTTCTTTTTGTCAACCTCAGAGAATTTAAGCTTAAGTTTGTTCATGTCCTCTTGAGTCATGTACCTCTCTACCAGGTCGAGTAGTTCCTCTATCAACCTTAGGCGCTCACATACCAATGCATTGGCACATTTCTTATGTTTGAGTTTCAGGAATTGCACATCGATCAGGAACTCAATCTTGGGGTTGTATATTTTGAGAACCTCTATGTTGAACCTCGTGAAAAAATCACGGAGGGACTTTCCATTGTTATACTTGACGGTATGGAGGTGGGTGTGGGGGAATTTTTCCTTTCTTTGGCTAGCAAACAGGTGCAAAAATTTATTACAAAGCTGATCATAGGAGTATATCTATAAGGGCTCCAACTTCATAAACCAATCGAGTTCAATGCCCTAGAAAGTGGTCACCAGCATCTTGGCATGGATATACTTATTGTGCCTATGCAACTGCATCATATATTTGAACTGCATCAAGTGCTCATTGGGGTCTGTTAAGCTATCGTATCTTAGCAGTCCGATTAGGACTTCTACGTTGATAGTAATGCACTTGTTGATGATCTCTTAGATAAACGAGGAGTTTCTCTCTTGACAAGACCTCTGAGGGCTCTTCGGGTTGGGTACTCTCTCCATGCTTTTTCTTGAGATCTCGTCGAAGTGTCGATTTAATTATTAAACTTGATAGAAGACTTTTTCTCACTTTTCTTAATCAGTTTGGGTGGCATTTCGATCAAAATAGGGCCAAGAACTCTCGGCCTTATCACGTTGTAGGGCTCGAATAGGTCGGGCCATGAGGTCAGTAGATTCTTCCACTTCTTTATGGTGATCACGTTTGACCTTATTGCACTGTAGGACTCGATTAGGTCGAACGTGATGATCAACAGAGTCAGCAATTTCCTCTTTTAGCTTTGGTTGGCCCCTCTTTCCTTAAAGGTATTTAGGATTGGCTTCACATCTAGTTGACGGCTGCTTGGACTCCTAGCAACCAAGGCTGTCCTTAGGGGATCTTTTTTTCAAGAAAGGCAGTTGAAAGGTGGTACTGACAGCTGGGGTTGGCATAGTGGTGTGTCTATTTAATGTGGTCAAAAGTTGGGCAAAATTTTGAGTAGAAATTTGCTCGCTTATCAACTGCATCAACTGGGCATAGTCAGTGTCACAACTTGCTCTTGGGGGGGGCTAAGGCCTGGAGTGTGTGAACCTTGTTGGGGCGAAAGGAGAGGTGGAGATGCAGACCTCATATTATCCTCCCTCTCAGATGTGGCTCTTCGTGTGTTCATCATCTTTTAGTTGCAATCTCAAGGATTCCCACAAACGACACCAAAATAATGAGGTTGAAAGTCGTTTATAGTTAATTGGTGTGTTTGGACTAATTCGACCAAGGAGGTTGAATGATCCAACAACAATATTTCTTGAGATCTGAGATCTACAACAACAGTAAATGTCAAACTAGCCAAGGTGCCCTTGGTAAAGGCACTTCGATGCTCAAGTTAGCTCTAATCAAAAGAAGGCAATCAAATCGAAGATTAGACACATATAGTGTATTGGGCATTACCTGAAGAATGGCAGATAGTGAGGTATTTATATTCTTCTCCTGGTGGATGATATGTCTAAGATGCCCTTATCAAGTGTAGAGGGCTCTTGTCCTTGCCTGGGTGTTATTAGCCATTTTCAATTTAGGTACTATTCCAGGTGGCATCATCTCCTTATTTGCAAGATGAACAGTGCTCTGGGTAGGTTCCTCCCTACCAAAGTTGGTGGGAAGGTTAGTGGCAAAAACTGTACCGAGTAGCACACGCTATCAATGTGATGGCATGTTGTTTGTCAAAATATTAAATCCAGCAAATATATGAGTCAACGCCAAAGTGAGTACTCTGGTCGACAATCATTGAACAGATAAGGAGGTCGACCAAAGGGATAGTTGAACAGATGAAGCGATTTGAAGCATCCCATTAGATGCGATCGAGGGCTATTCGCTCGAGCAGACAACTGTGGTCGAGTGATTTCAGCCCACCTGGCTCTAGGAGTGACATTGAGCCATGCATATTAAGTGGGCTTAGAGGCCTTCTTTGAGATCGAAACTTATTAGGTTGGTTCTGTTAGACTATCCCATATCAATTATCATTCAGTATAATAAGGATGAAACTCATAATTTAATGAGGTAGTATAATAATGTATTTAAAAAAAATTTGATCTTTTTTATTAACCATCCAAACTCAACCCGATCCATTTTCAACCAAATCCATCTTTAACTAATAAATCAAATTCATTTTAACATTAATTCATTCTAAACCCAACCCATAAAAACCCAATTCAAACCCCCTATTTGGGACCCCTAATTTTAGCTTAACTCCTTAATGTTTGCATGTCAGGGTCAATTTAGTAATGCTCTTGCAAATGGATTACGTTTGAATAAAATACGTCTAGTATTTATAATTCACCTATAAGAAACAACTTGATGAAAGAAAAGTTCTATTCTTATGTATAATTTGCAATTTTGTTTACTATTATCCATTTAAGTATTCTATTTTTCTTTGAGTTGTCTCTGGAATTAAACCAACTTAATTTTTTTCAAAATGGCCTTCAAATATTTAACAAAATTTAAATTTATTTCAATTTTTTGGTATAACCCCTTTTTTGTTCCCTTCTTTTCATTTTCATTCAATGATTAAATATAAAAATATTTATGTCCCAGAAAATTAATTCTCACTTTAAAGTTCAAATTTAATATTCTAACAAAAGATTAATTTCTATAAATTGGGAAGTGATTATATTAATTTATGTTAAAGATCCAATACTTTAAATAAATATTAAAAGATTTAAAGTACAAATATCATAAGAACAATATTACCTTTTTGGGTACATAGATATTACCATCTATTCAATGAAAAAAATTATGATTAGATTATTATATATGCTTTTGGTCATATTTCTAGAAGAGCAAAACAATAAATTAAACGGCCAGTAACATAGTTACAATGTATTTAATTCAAAATAAAGAAAGAAATCAACGTCCAAACCTTAAAATCCTTGGGAAAGATGATAATAGAGTGTATTTAGACTAAAAAAAAAAGGAAAAAAGAAAAAGAAAACAAGAACTTAAAATTGTGTTCTCTGACTTCTTGTTTTCTTAGCTTTCGGTCTCTCTCTTTCTTTCCGTCGCATCATCAATTCACTGCATGCAACCAGCCACATGATGAGCGAAAATCAACTCTTATCATAGAATCGCAAAGTACACATTTTCTTAACGTATATATAATACCGATAAAGAATAGCAGATACATCTTGTGATGCGGAGTCTAAAGAATATTATCACCCATAAAAAAAGCTTTAACTAAAATATGCTTATTAACAAAATGAACAACTGTTTGCAAGGAAGAATGCTAGTTAAATTAATTCTTAACTTCTCAAATGATGATATGATTAAATGATTAGTTAGTTCTGCATGTCACACTATGGATTAATGATATCAATTCTTAACCTTTCAAATAAAGATATGATTAAAGGACTAGTTAGTTTGTTCTATTATTTTAAGACAAAAATTTTCCTCAGATATTTGATGCTTAATAAAAGAAGACATAAATCGAGCTAATCTACATAGAAAAACTAACATTCACCTTATGAAGACGTGGGAACCAATGCCTTTTTAATCTTGTCGATAGTGCAACTAATAAGTTTGTTGGCAACCGCAATTGATCCCAAAGACAGCTTTGCGTTAGGACTAGAATCAACTAAAACCTGTAAGTAATGGAAAAACTTGATTATGGTTGAAGGCTAAAAGGGAGATCACAACATTGATCATGTCAAAGGATACAAGTTTTACTTTCATTAATTCAAGTCAGAAATTAAGAAACCTGAAGTGCCACAGTTAAAAGAGATCCTCCAGAATCAACTTGAGCAGAAATTCCTCTTCCTTGCCCGCCAGTTGGCCCGTCAGGGAGAATGGCAAATCCTGATGGAAGTAAGGGTACATAAGTTGGACCTCCACCACCTAAAATTGCATTCATGGAAACAATGTCGATTGGAGCATAAACGACGTAGGAGGCTGTTGGATCGGTGCGACTTTCTTGAAATATAGTCATCTTGGTTAGGCTTGAATTAGCCCCCTATATATCAAATAAAGTTTCATATATTTTACTTTCTCTTCTGCAATTGTTAATTTAATCTATTTATTAAACACTAGATCAAAAGAAATGACTCGCCTTTACTTGATATATTGTAATACGGTTGCCTACTTCCTTGCCACTCACAACCATATGCGCCACTTCTTGAAAACCTCCTCCATTTGAAAGCATGTCCCACTGGCATTTAAAGAGTCCAATGTAACATTCTAATACATAAAACATTGTTCTAATGGTATAATTATAATACTTTAATTTGTGAACTCATTAATAGATTTTAAAAATGCAAAATTAGGATTTATATATATATATATATATATATCTACACATATATATTTTACTTTCTCTAGATACTTACATCTTAGTCTTCCCTTAAGCATGCAGCCTATTGAATCTAAATGTGTACACAATTATCTTGCACTTGTTGGGAAATAAGGGAGCACAAATTAATTGGTGAAGGATGAAGCACATTAATATTACCTCATGTCGTGCATTATGATCACGCAAAAAATCAAACACTCTCCTTGGTGAAATTGGAAGCCAAAAAGAAGTTGCAATATTGAGTTGAATACCAAATGGCATACTTGGATCATCCACATTCTTTCGAGTCATCACTTTTAACTTGTCAGCTCCATTCCCCGACAGAGTTGTCCACGCATTTGCAGTTGATGCATTTACTCCACAGCAAAAGCTCCTCACCATTCTCGCTGCTAGCTTCAACATGTTTTGCCTACCCTCCTTGTTTGCTGGCATGTTGTAATAAAAAAATGCAAAACATATATGACTAACATTTACTATATACATATGTACATGTGAAAATCTCTAAGAAAAAGATAGCTAGTTTTTGAGAAATGAATTATATATATTGTTCAAAGATTTTAACAAACTACCCAGGTAATTTGCTTCGTCCGAAGAAATTATTTTTGCATTTGCTATTGCAATACGTTGACATTGATCGTTGAGAATTGCAACCCAACGTTTTGCCCCAAATGCTAGACCCGCAGTAATCAAAGGCTTGTATATATTGTGAGTGCCTTGATCTTTTACTTCAACATGCTCGACCCACGTAACCTATGCACAGAAGTTGAACATTATAAATAAAAATAGTAAGATTCTAATTAATAATATGAATATGTTGCTTTTAAATGAATTATCTAATTTACCAGTCTACAATTAAGTACCTTGGAATATCCATTTCTCATGTCTTGAACTACGGTACCTGATGGTCTTCTCCGGCATGTAACTGGTGGGGTGGAATGGGAGTGGTCTAAGGAAACATCGACCACTGCCCAAGAACCATCTAAATGTTGTTTACAGTACCTCACAAAATAGCTCTCACGAGTTGGAACAAGAGGTGAAGGTACTTGAAACTCCGCATTCATCTATGGAACCAAATTTCATTAATTAATTACATGAACTACTTTTTTGTTGTTATTTAGTCCTCTTCAATTCTAAAAAAGTTCGTGTTTATGTGTGTGAAAAAATGAACGACCATATGTGTGTGAAAAATGAATGATTAAATTGAATGACTACGTAAGTGCAAGTAAGAGGCAAATTAATTATCATACCACTTGTAAAGTTTCATTGTAGTTTCCACCTACTCCAGATGAAATGATTTCCAAGTTCGTCGCTCTTGAAACTACACCTGAAAATACATTTGACCATTGGTCCTGCAGCCAACAACAATTCACATGAGTTCCCTACGTAATTAGTATAAATATGCATGTATTGAGTTTTTTTGTAAATGAGCAAAGCTACAAAACTATTTCATCACAGTGGCTTAGTTGAGAGGATTGTAAGAACGAGTCACATGTATGGTAGCTCAAAATATTATCATTATTATTATAATCAAATTGTTGCATCTATAAGTATGCATAGATCAAATTAAACACTCAAGGACACACGCACGCATGCACACGCATGTGCGCGCGCGCACACACACACATATATATATGTATACCACATCCATGAGGATCTCAACCACAGTTGCAGCATTCATGGCAACAACCACACTTTCACGCGATGCTTCAGATTTGATTCCTTTTGGTTTTGGGCCAAATACTCTTGAAAATGACCTCAAGTATTCTTCTTCATTCAATAAACTAGTGTTATGATCCATGCTTAGCAACCATAATGGTTCCCCCTGTTGAGCAACTCTCACTAGCTCCTCCATTGCTGCAATCGCTACTTCAATAATTACCGCCTTACAACCTTCATTTTGTCGTGCATTGTTTGTGGACCCCCCTAAATCTATAGGTCCATATGCTCCATTGAAATTTTCAGCACCTGCAAATTCAACTAAATGTGGAGTAGAAGAAGAGGGAATACTCTCTGTGGGATCTGCGAAGGGCTTCCCGACATACTTCGTAGCTATTGCAGAAATATGATCAATCTACATACAAGTGAAAAAAAGAAAAGAAAAGAAGAAAATAAATCAACAATTAATGGAGAGTTTTTTCAATGAGAAAAATTAGAAATGGTTGACTTTATAAATTGATTAGTTAATAATGGAACCTACATTACCTCTTCTTTCAATCGAGCATTCTCCATTCTTAATTGGTGTTCGTGAAATGATGTTTCTCCTATAGGAGTTGGGACACCACAAGCAGGGCAAGAGGCATTGCTAAGAGCTTCTCTGTATCTCATATTCTCAGCACGAAGCTTTTCATTCTCAATTCGAAGTTGTGTATTTTCTTGGTGTTCATGTTGTGTCTGTATATAGATCAACTCACACAAAATTTAATTTGAGCAAAAAGTAACTAAAAATTAAAAATAGTAATATTTATGGATCTAAAAGTTTTGATTTTTCCCAAAATGTTAAATATATTCTTAATTTTTAGTCTAATAGAATAATAAAATAGAGAATCTTATAAAGATTCTAAAACATTTTCACGAGTATACCTTCATTTGTGTTCGCTTATTTTGGAACCAAAACTTGATTTGCAATGGTTCCATACCCAGTACACGACCAAGTTCTTTTCTTTGCCTATCATCAGGGTGGGGGCACTCCTTGAAAAACCTATAATTCATAAGAACGTAAAATCACCACTGCAATAAAACAACCTAAAAGATCAAAGTGGCATTTGTTAGAAACTTTATTACAGTCATGCTTTTATTTTCAATTTCAGGTGGGGATAAACTACTATACTACCCGTCTCAGTAATATCCCTAACTGGAGCCATGACTTTTTAATTACTTAGTGTGTAGAAGCATTAAATTAAATTGTTCGAGAAGAAAAAAAATTACTACACTTTTTTGCACCACAAACCAAATGCAAGAAGAAGCCTTAATTCACAGCCAATAACATGGATGGATAACTATAAAAGAAGAGTAAAATAAAGCAAAAAGCACACTAAGAAATCAACATAAAATACTATACACCTACATTAATAATTAATTCAGCCTTTCATGAATATTTCGTCAAATTAAATTACTTACGCTTCCATTTCTTGGATCTGATGTGGAGTGTGACGATGATAACGCTTTCTTTTCAGTTGTTGATCCTCAAAGGAATTACCATTTGAATTGTCACTATCAGATTTGCAATCAATGTCTTCAATTCTTGTCTGTTGTACTTCATCACCTTTGGACATGTTTGAGTTCATATCCGGAAGTTCTTTTTCAATCATCTTTCCTATAATATATATAGCCTATCATGTCTCACTTTTTTGCCCATGAAACTGATAATCAAATGGTAAAGCTATAAGTGCAATAATATGCATTGATATGACTCAAAGGTACAATGCTACAACAGATATTGAATTATCTAGAACGTATTGTTGTGTAGGAACTTTTTTGTTTTGGAAGTCTTTTTATGCAGAGAAAAGGAAAATGCATTTGGCATAAATTTAGGATCGAAGCAAAAAATTGTGTTCAAATATTTTTGCTTTTGAAAAATATCTTTTTCTTTTTCATTGGATTCTATGATGTATAAGTGTTGTTTTCATTTCTTTTTAGTCTATGTAAGTTTAATGGTTGCATTTTTCTTCTAGATCTTATTTTTTTATACTCAAAATCTGTTATGTAATTTTTTCTAGTCTTTGATGCACATAAATGACTTGATTTTGAAGGATTTGAAATGAAAATTAGCAATAAAACAAAAAATTCATCAAAATAAAAAGATATGTGCTTTTAGTGCTCTTTCCTATAAATAAGCATCAATGTGAAGATATGTTTGCAGAAGAAGTGTGATTCTGATGCAAAAATAAACAAGAAAGAAATAAACTTTAAATGATGGACACTTATTTAAATGAATGATTTTCTTTTTGCAGTAACCTTAAACATCTATGTTGAGATCTATTATTAGGACTTCCTTGAATCCATGAAGATTGAGGAGCAAGAAAAAAATATAGTTTCTATTCAATAAATTTTGTGGGGTTTTATAAAATGATATCTTTAGAAGAGACCAAAGTCTTGTAGATAGAGAGATGAGGATGACAATGAAAAGTTACAGGGAACATGATGAGAGGAGCCAAATTAAGAGATAAGAAGGTGGAAAGAGTCCAATAGAGAGAAAGGATGAAGAGAAGTCGAGGCAATGAAGGCTAAAAGGGCAGCATACGGACAAAAACTAGATGGTGGATTTAATATAAGTTACATGGAGATGGTTCAATTGCATTCAATAGAGTTGTGATACTTTTGTAATGGGAAAAGAGGATATGAGTGAAGCAGGGAAATAAGTTATATATGTCATGTAAGAATATATTTCAACAATCTTATATTTTAGGCTTTGAGAATATTTAATGCTCTTTAATGTTATATGTAAAAGTAGTTAACAATTTTTTTTTTCAGTTAACAATTTAGTATGGAGGGAATATCTTTAGGGTAGCATCATATGCAATGACATATTTTTCTATTATTCAGGCAAAATAGCATTGGATAATACAAGAGAAACCATTTTTTCACAACAAAGTAAGGAGAAAGATTATCAATTTGTATTACTATCTGCAATAAAAGCTTAAAATTCTAACATCATATATTTTGAGAATATCTAGCATTCCTATGTATGAAAAGAAGTTAACAATCCAGTACAGAAGGCACATATTTAGGTTAGCATCAAATTCAATATGATTTTTTCTATTACTGACAAAAAATGGCACCCAACGATATGAGGAAAATCATTTTTTCATGAAGAACTAATGGGGAAAGTATTAATTTATATTATTGTGTGTCATACAAATTTTCTAGCCTCATAGATTTTGAGAATGTTTTTCACTTTTAAGTGTATATAAAAGAAAGAAATGAATAGTTTCATGTTGACGGCACATCTTTATATGGGAACAAAATTCAATTAAGATTTTTTTCTACTATATGTTTCGGAAAACGAGAAATCATTTTTTGATAAAAAATGCCTAAAGGGGGAATACTATTAATTTGTGTTATTTAAATCATGGAAGCTTCCTAACATTATAGATTTTGAGAATGTTGGAAATCTACTAAATGCCGAGCTGAACAATTTTCATGATATAATATAGAGGGCATATTTTAAGTTAGATCAAACGCAATGATGAGATAATTTACTATTATTCAAAATATTATATTGATAATATATACTTATGAAACCCATTTTTTTCGTGAAGAATTAACGGAGGGGGGGAACCTATTATTTTGTCTTACTCCAAGTAATAGAAACATTTTAACATTACTTAATATTGAGAATATTTGACACTTCTATACGTCATATCTATAAGAAGTTAATGAAACAGTATATATATATATATATATATATATATAAAGAGCAAATTTTTATGTTGGTATCAAAATACAAATACATATTTTTTATAACTAAGAAAAAGGCACTTGATAATATAAGAGAAAATATATTTTTTCGTGAAGAAATATGGGTAAAAGGTTATTACGTTGTATTACTGTATGTAATAAAAACTTTTTTGCATAATAAATTTTGAGAATACTTACTAAGTGCCATATCTTTAGGTTAGCATCAATGCAATGAGATAATTTTCTATTATTAAGAAATCGATGGCGGTGGACAACATATACAAGAAAAACACTACAAAAAAAAAAAAACGTTTTAGTGACCAACTTTTCAATCACTAAATAAGAAAAATCAGTCACTTAATGAAAGTTTTGATTGATTTTTGACCAAACAATGTGGTCAAAAAATCCCTCATCATTAATTTCATTAGTGACTAATTTTTAGATCGATCATAAATTAGTGACTGAAAATTTAGTCATAATTATATAACTTTTTGTTACAAATTTATTCTTATCAATTGTAACACTCCGATTTTGGGATTGTAAATCTAAGTTGATCAAAATTAAATGAATAAAAGTTTAGGTAAAAACGTGGGAATTGAAGGATTTAATCGTAAATAAGAATGATTGTTTAAAATTATAAAGTTTAGGGGGGGCAACATGAGGGAATCAAAAGTATGAGGACTTTAAAATAATTAAATTTGGACTTAACTGCCCAAAGACAGAATTTTAGGGGTCAATGTGTCAAAATTAAAAGTTGAGGGAGTTAATTGAAATGCATGGGGGCCCAAGTAAGGCGGTTAGAAGTTTTGGGGTGAAAATTGAGTCAGTCAGGAAGTTGTAGGGCTGAATTGAAAAATATATAAGAAAATGCAATTATATATAGGGTTAAGGATAGATTTTTATCAAATTCTCAAAAATTGCCCAAACTTCATCCCACTAGCGAATCATTGGAAAATGGTCGTAAAGCTTGAAAGTAAACCGATAGAAAATTTTCCCTCACCTCAAGGAGTAGTTCCATACCAAAAATATTAAAAACCACCAAAGGAATCACTGGGAATTTGAGGGCGATGACAAGACACGACGATGGTGGGGGTTGAGCCACTTCCGACAGGGGAACAAAGTGAGGCTTATGTGGGTTCTGGTCACGGAGGCATGGACAAGGTGGTGGTGGTGTCAATTTGGTGTCTTGACCAGCTGTAGTAGAGGAATTGAGCTGGTGGCATGGCAAAGGTGGGTTAGGGTTCACATGACTTTGAATGGCCAATTGATCGGCATATCATTGTCAAAATCAAAAATTGTTTAGGGCATTTTGCTCCTGGCAACAAGGTGCACCCAATGGTGGTGGTGGTCCCCACCTCCGGCCGTGGCATGTGGTGATCCAATGGTGGCATATAGTGGTGGTGTTAGACCAATTAATGCCGAATGTCGTCCTAAACTCATCTAAGCTATCTTCAGCTTGAAAGTGAATCTCAATTCGATCTAAATAGGGTAAAGTTTATAGTCAAATTTAATTCAATTAATTTACTGAATGTAATTGAAGATGTGAATCCGAACCTAATCCTAGAATGAACTAAGAATAGTAATGTGTAACTATGTTAAACATTTCAGCATACCATGAAACTTGAGGAAAATAGAACTAAACAAGTGAAAAAATTAAGGAGCTTGATAGGAACATTTAAGTATATTGGAAATTATAATTCAAAAATCAACACAATGTTAGTTTAGGTTATTTTACTTTAAACTTTGGCTTGATTAGGAATCAAGAATATGGACTCTCCTAATAACTAAAGATCAGATTCACCTATCTTAAGCATCTAGATATGAAGCTCAATCACCTGAATTGCATTAGAATAACCCTAAGTTAGATAAAGACATTAATTGCATTTATAATTAAGATTTAGAGGGTTGACAGAATAATAACCCAAGTTATCTTATGATAGTTCTCGATTCGACTAGTAATTTAGGGCTTGAGTGTTCATACAACTAGGAATTCCTTCACATTTGCCAAGTGAGCTTATATTAGCTTTCATTGCTATGGAAAGAACATGTATAAATTGCTATTATGTCCTCCTTGTTCGATCCTAATTTTGTTAAGATTCAATTATCATTATTTGTCTGTCCTATAATACTTATTAATTATTGTGTCAAACATTGATAATCTATTGGAATTGTTCTGTTGCCTTTGATTCTAGAGTCATTATTAATCAAGTCTAGTATGAGTCTTATCTTATATATGTATGATGATAAATATATCACCATCGTTCGATTCTATCTTAGTTGTAAATATTCGTTTGCCTATGACATATTGATCCTTAGTTCCTACAATACTCTTGATAGTTCAATTCGTCTCCTCCTTGGTAATTCTTAAACTAAACCTACTTGAGATTCTTACCTATTTGAAATTGTTGAGTTTTGAATGTTACACGAGTTTTAGTAAATTAAACTATTTGTAAAAATAGTACTCCACATTACCCCTTCTCATTAAGCACTCTTATTGATATTAATTTATAGCACTACATTTGAAATTGGCAATTGTGTTAAGGACGTTGAAATTGATTTCAAAATATTGCCAAGTCTTTATAGAAACCAGTCTGGCACTGAACTATTTGAGTGATAGTTAGTATGGTAACTTGATATATTATCTAAAATGTTGTTGGACATACTGACATGAATAAACATTACCTTTAGGGGTGGGCCTTGTGATCAGTTATGAAAGATAGCTAGGCGAGATGAACCGTGATAATAGATCTTTCGGTCAATACCCATACGCGATGTATACAACCTAACCTCATAGCCAGCTGGAAGTAGTTGTCTATGTACTAGCAAGGCATGTAGCTAGCCATGCCTACTAGTTGATTGTTTGTGTAAGCCCATCACTCAAAAATTAGAGGAATAAGGATTTTCATGTCTTTGAAAGTGGAGTGACAAGGTAGAGGAACCACCAATAGCTTTTACTTGAAAATATTTGTTTAATTGTCATTGGTTGATTTCTCCATTTGATATTTATGCTTTGAAACTCGAATATCGGTGAAGTCTAATCACTGGTATAGGATGGTGGTGGATCAGTAGAAAATTTTGACTAAAACCTTCTCTCACAACCTTAGTGCCTTTTTTGCCACTATATAGGTCTCTTGTATGATAATTAAGAGATTGTCATTGTGTTATTACTGCTAAACTATCTTACTAAGTCATTTGGACTTATGTTATTTTATTATTATTTTCCATTCTTTGCCTTAGATGAGAACGAGTGACAAAGACAAACTAACCCAAGTGATACATAATGAGGGTAATAGAAGTGCTAAGTGTGATTTGTAATATTTCGGTTCCTAATTATATCTTTGTTGGAAGTTTGTTGTGAAAATTAAATACTTCAAATTTTGAGAAATGTATTTTCTATTATTTAAAAAACTGGCGATATAAATTTAGGGTAGCGTCTCGTACGGGAGCAAGCACCTCTCGATCAAGGCATTACATTAATTCATCAAGTTATTACATATTGGTAACAAATAACAATTGAATTTGTAGTCACCATTATTAGTGACTATATATTTCATCAATATTTGTGATCAATTTGTGACTAGCCAAAGCACCAAAACGATCGATGATCATATTCAATTTTAGTTACAATTCAATCACTATGTAGTGACCAAAAATTAGTCACTATGCAGTGATCCATATTTAGTGACCTACGTATGTAGTCACAAGGTAGTGATAAAAAATTTGACCACTTTATTTATTGAATATTCCAACGCTATTTTGTGACTGATTTGTAACTAATGTATTATTTGGATAACTATTGATATTTATGTTAATTTGATCACAAATTGATGAAGATTAGTGACCATTTTTATTTCATCATTTTATGATTATTTCTAAAAATAAAAATATGTTTTATATCAATCATTAAATTTGTAACTTGGTTCAAGCACTAATCAATTGCAAATCAATACAAATAAAAAAACAAATTCCACCTAATATGTAACATAGTAAGTTCATTACTCAAATTCAGAACTAATAAACAAATAGTATCATAAATCAAATATAAAATGAGTGTGGTATCAAATAGTACTATTTGATAGATTAACGAAATGATAGAGTCATTGAGTACCAAGATATATTTCTCAATCAAATCGCATAAATATGCAAGTCCTAAAAGATTTACATAAAACATAGATCAAGTGCATAAATTTTTCATAGAGGCATTCTTCACTTTTCTTGAGAAAGCTTTTTCAAAGTGGGCCACCCACCAAAATGATACCTCAATATCTCTGTTACACAGCATAAAGTACTATATAAAATAGATCTATAAAATAGACAAACAAATTAACAAGCATCTAGAGGTCTTGGTGCTAATAGTGAAAAGAATAGTTAACTAAACTCTTTAAATGACAATTCTTGTTCTTAGTTGTTCACATCATTAAACATGCTGCCTTGAATACCTATCAACACAACAACCCAAACCACCTATAGGTGGGCAAATACAACGACAAAAATTTAAACTCAAAAGAAAAAAAAATCACATAAATTTCTCCGCATGGATAGTCAACCCAAAGCAAATTCTAGCCACGTCTAGATTAAGTAATGCATATTTGAAAATTTCTCTAGGTACCAATAACAGTTTTGAATAGCCAAGTTAGAAACCACATTTGAATTACATAATAGATTTATCATATATCATCCAAGTAATCAAACAAGATTATGAAATTTCAACCTAAGAAGAAATTATCACAAAGCCCTACAAGACCAGAGGCATTAGTATATCATGTCGTAAGCCAAATCATAGATTCAAGCTTGTTAGACACAATTGATTGGTAAGGTCAATAAGTTTTTGGAAGTAGATATCCAACATACCCATACCTATCAATAGAAAATTTGCAATAAATATATACATACAAATATATTGATAGTGATAAATTCATGTTAAACATGAAAACAAACAACATGGGAATAACATTTGCCTTTATTTTAAGCAACATCATCCAAAATAATGACAATACACAACAAGAAATCTAATTTACTTTTGTATGAAAAAGTGATAAGCAAGAAAGAGAAAAATGCTTATATCAATCCCATGTATCACATTGAAAAATCATTTCATCACAAAATCACAAAGAAAGTAAAGAACTAAAATGAGAAGAATTAATTATAAAGAAAAAATTCAACCCAACCATTTCATCAAGCAATCAATATAACCTTTAAAAAATATGAAGATTAAAGAAGGATAAATACCATAAGGCAAAGGCAAAAAAAGGAGAAATACTGACATTCTTGATTTACACTGCCAATAAAAGATAATTGACTTAGTTATCCAAAGACTTCTTATTTGTCAATCTACAAAAAAAAAAACAAAAAAAAAGCCATGTAACATACTTTTTCTTTTGAAAAAAAATGGCTATTTCTTTGACAAGATTTCATCAAAACAAAAACAACACACATTTAATACCTATGGGAAATGAGTTGGAAAATCAGTGATGTATTTTATTGATCTTATGCTCTATCTTCAGAATCTTCCTCTTCTCCGTCCACTTCCTTCTCCTCCTCCTTCTCTTCATTAGCATCATCCTTTTCCTCCTTATCCTATAACATCATCATCATTATCTTCATCCTCTCTTTCTTTGCTTCTTGAGGACATAATTTCATTTAGAATTTCATGAAGAGATATTTCTATAGCATTTGAATAAGTATGCACCAAAATGTTTGATCGATCAAGATCAATAGTGACTAGAATTTCATGAAGAACTAGCATTGTCTCTTCCTGAAAAGGATTTTGCTGAATGAGATGACTATCTTTAGCTTACATCTTTAGTGATGGGATATCAATTCTACTTCTAGCTTTTATTTTGCACATTGCTAGCCAATCATATCTATCTTAATACATGGATGGAAAACTTGAATAATACACTTGTTGTGCTTGTTGGACCAAAATAAAAGAATAACTAGTATTGAGTTTCCTTTTATGATCACCTCTACAAGTCCAAACATTGGATAAGATCTAAACCATCTATCAGAAATGTCATACCAATGACATTTAAATAGAACAACTTTGTTTCCAATTCCAAAATATTCCAACTTCAACACTTCTTCCAACAACCCATAATAATCAAGCTTGTTCTTAATCCGTGAGCTACCCAACACACACACACTATTGTTCATTGTTGATTTATACTTCCTATATTCAATAGTATAGAACTTGAATCCATTTACAAAATAACCTTTATAGGTTTTAACCTATCGACTCAGGCCTTGGGTAATTTATCTAATGTTCCATTCAATTTTATTTCTAGCATTCATCACTTGTGATGAGTTTTATAAGTTAACATAATGATTGAATATTTGAGTCAAGTATATAAATGTGTAAATTAAAACTTACATGATTTTTCAACCATTTTGAAAACTTTGTATCATGTAATCTTCCCAAATCGTCATCAGTCAAAGATTGATTTTGTTGTAGCATCTCTTCACCAAATTTCCTAAAAGAACCCAACAATAAGACTCATAATTAATAACTATTTAATGTCATATATCTATACAGAATATTAAAAAAAAAAAAAACCTTATGCCACATAAGGGATTAGCTTGTCATAATTTAATAATATATATCTATGGGTAGCTATTAGCTCCTCATCATCTCTAAATAATTGACCATCCTTTTGACTTTCAAGTGGTCTTCCGAGGTAAATAAAAACTAAAAGATGTCCATTGATTCTACCTTTCCCCTGTCATCATTTCTTGAAACTCAAGTTAATCTAGTTTGCATATTAGGCTCAACATATAATGTGCAGAACATTGAGACTTCCTCAATCATGTATGCCTCAACAATAGAACCTTCAACTCAAGCTCGAGTTTTTATCTTTTTGATCAGATGATGCAGAAACTAAATGATAAAGTTCATTAAAAAATTAAAAAATCAAAATTTCAAAAATACTTTGTCAATTTAAATGAGTCTCAAAAGTAAAATATCAATACCTCTCAAATAGATACATCCATCGACATTGCACAGACCCATCAACCTTAGCTTCATAAGCTAAATGGATTGGAAGGTGATCTATTTCATCAAAAAAGGATGGTGGCAAAATCGTCTCAAGCTTGCAAATAATCTCCACAATATTTTTCTCTAATTGTTCCATATGGTGTACACATAATACAGTGGAGCATAAGTCTCTAAAAAAGATACTAAGCTCTAATATTTCTTCCCAGATAAGTTTAGGCAGCAAATCACGGAAAGCAATTGAGAGCAATCTTTACATAAACACATGACAATCATGATTTTTCAATCCATAAACTTACAATCATTATGATGCATGGATTGAGCTATATTAGAAGTATAGCCATCTAGAAGTTTTAAATGCTTAGCCTATTTACATACTTCCTTCACTTGCTCTTGACTCAATGTATAAAATGCTTTTGGCTTCCAAGGATTTCCATTGCAATCATAAAATATATATAGCTCGAGCTTATTCTATATTTTTCCAAATCCTTTCATGCATCTCCATTATCCTTTGACTTTCTCCTCACATCCAATATCGTATTAAAAATATTATCAAACACATTTTTCTCTACATTCATCACATCCAAATTATGACAAATAAAATTTGTACTCCAATAAGGTAACTCCTAAAAAATATACTTCTTCTCACCCCAATTATGCTCTTTTCCAAATTCAAGTAAATATTTAAGATTAGCTATTTATCAAATATACTAAGAGGAAGTTTAGAAAGTTGTCTCCTAATATCCTCACTTGATAAACTTGGAGATGAAGGGTCTCTTTCAACTATATCCTTCAACAATTGATCCCTTTGTCTTCTATACACAAGATGATGAGGTAAAAATTGGCGACAGCAATCAAACCAAGATTGCTTGCGTCCATTCTATAAGCGGAATTATTTTGTACACTCCATACAACTATACATTTCTTTTTCTAGGAAATAGACGGCCTTATGGCCATCCCTCATTATTTTTCACTTGACTTTCTGAAATGATGTAGAAGATATTAGATACACAAATGCAATTAAAGATCCACACATTTTAGTTGTAATTTCTTTTCTCAAACAATGTTAGTTTGTGGGTGGTTTGCTGCTCTCTGGTTTTTTCTATTTCTAGTTAGCACACCTTAGATTATAGATTATGAGAAAAAACTATTTCTTATGACTAATCAGATTCTTACTTGCCAAAAAGAGTCGATTCACTTTTTGGGAGACTATTTCAACATGCACAACTTCACTTTTGCTTATATATAAAATCCAAGGTTGTAAAATCATTGAAACTATGACATTGTTTGGAGATTTCCATTCACATTGCCAAAAGGAAAAAACTAAGAAATGAAAATTGGAAAGAACCATCATTTTGATGATGCTAAATGGAGAAGGGAGACATTTAGAAAGAGGCACAATCAATTGGGTGAGATGCCTGATACTTGAAAACATATTATCTTTGTAAAGTATTCTAACTTTCATCGCTTACAATACAGTAAGAGTATTTCTCAAATTTTGATCATAACAGTCAATGTTGGAGTTTATGGACATTGATTTGGTAGCATGTCTAATGTTGTGTAGTGGTTTCTAGTATAGACAATACAAAGGAGGCTCATGTGAGTGCTATTTTTGTTTAATTTCATGCTACATTGATCCATATACACATGCACGTATACGTACTTATATATTTTTATTAATCATATGCCTAATGATTCCTATAGAAAAATTAATAAGACCATATCTAGGATTAAAGGAATCTATCAGCCAGAAAATTCAACAAACAAATACTATGTAAGAAACATAAGCCTATCATATAATTTCAACAAAACCAATTTAGTAATTAGATGCCTACTCAACTAAAATTCCACTTTTATATTATGTAAAACTATCTTAAGAACCACATCTCAAGCTCTATCCAAAAACTACAAAGTCTTTAATTTCAAAGTAAAGGTGTATCACAAATTTAAATCCTAATTAAATATGTGTCTTGCTCATGCAAAAATTAGATTCAAAATATTGTATCTCATATTATATCAGTATGCTTGAATAAACTTTTTAAATTTCTTGCTTCACACTAAAACAACCAAATTCCTATAAATAATTAACATGAATAGTAAATATACTAACTATCAAAGAATATAAAAGTAGTAGTATAATCCTCAACAAATCATCATTAAATGATAAGAAGATTAATAATACTACCTTAGTATGGCGATAAGTGTTGAACTCAAAATCTTCATTTATGGATTCTCCTTTGTCTAACGTATTAAAGATCACGGATAAGAACTAATGTAGCAAATCACTTGAGTGTGGGAAAATTTTCTTTTAAGAAGGGCAAAATTAAAACCCTTTCCTTTAAAATAATTGGGCAAAAGAATTAAAAAATTAAAAAAGTGTTTCATGCAATCCTAATTACCATATTAAGATTTCACCATGTCATCTTATTTCTTTTTCCCATTATCTAGAACACTAACATTTCCAATTGAATGAATAAGATTGGAGGTTGAATTTTTAGCTTTTTTTATCAACTTCTTGATATTGCCACTAAATCATTTTCCCTCTTCTTTGCATTCTCAAGTAATTGTTCCTCTCTTTTTGTCATCTCTGCAGGTAATGTTTCCTCCCTCTTCTTTGATTCTTTGAGTACACATTTTGACACTTCAATCAAAGAAGCCTCTTTACTAGATGTCGCTGCTCGTTCTTTGGCCATTTGTTCTCTTTCTTGTGCTAATTGTTCTTCAACAACCTTTTTGAAGGTACTTTGTTGAACATCTTTACTAATCTGGGATGATTTTATAGATGACCTAGATTGACATGAATTAGAATCTCCTACTACTTCCTTTGCATGGAAAGTATTTCCAAACCCATATATTCTTCTTGTTTAGACCACCACATGCTTCAATCCACATAGTAGCATTAAACAGAGTAGCAAGAGTAGTACTTGTGCCTTGAACTTGGGAATATTTATCTATATATCTCCCACATAAGTGAAAAGTAATAGTTACAATTTATTAAACTAATACTCGTATGAATTTTTATTTTATATGGAAAAATTATAAAAAAAATTTACTTACTTCAACTTTTCTAGACTTGTTATTTACATAATCACCTTCTCCCTTTTGTGCCTTATGAACTCGATCATGAAGTTCAAGTTGACTAATACGATGGCCTTTCTCAGTTACTGTATTTATGAATTCCTACGATCCTATGTCTATGCTCCTTAAATGAAATGGAACCACTAGCATGTTTACCAATAGACCCATCTTTCTTTGTTAAACAATTTTGACTGACTTTGATGCATTTTTCTTCATAGTTAAGTTCACTAAATTGGCCATCACAGAAGGAATTCCAATCTTTAGTAGACAGACAAGCTAGCTTATATTTTTTTCAATTCTTTAGGATTATTGCTGCCAACTTCCTCCATTGCAGCCTTTTTGAAATGGTACCCACTTCATGTTCAAGCAACCAATTGTACCACTCCAGTTTCATTTGCAAAAAATAATTAAGAAATATTTATAATTTTAGCCACCATGCATAAAAAATTTTCTAAAAAAAACTTACTCTAAATTTTCCATACAGAAGCTCCTTATCTTCTTGAGGAACCTTGCTCCAACTAGACCTCTAAAAATGTTGTCTTAATGTCTCCGTTATTTTATGGGAAATAATATCTAGAATGTAAAGGCCCTCACGAAAGAATAACACAAGATAGTCATAAATTTTTATTTTAATAGTGATGAAGCACAATCAACACTAATCCTTTAATATGCATCATTGGAAGAATTATGACTTAGAAGCCTCTTGAATATGAGTTATATTAAATAATTATAATATAATATGAAAAATAAATAAATATTCTATTATTTTATATTATGAAAATTTATGTACATCCATGCAATTTCAAATTTAATGTAAATTAAATATACCCATTTATATATTGTAAATTATAGCATGGCCCGAGTTCAACCATACACAAAAAATTTAACAAAACATAGATACTTTTAGCCAAAGTGCAACTACTAAATATAAAGGGTAGCTGTCATTACTCATGAATCAAAACTTGGGCACTTCACTAAAATAATCCGACTCCATTTAAGTACTCAAATTTGATTTGCTATGATTTTCAACGCACCATGGTAGGATCATAATATTCAAAATTAAAAAATAACTTGCTTTATATTCAAAATTTTAGCAAAGTGTAGTGAACCAACTCCATGCATCATAATATAAAGCAATGAAAACAATTTCAAAGTTAAAAACACTACCTTATGTGTGTATGAATCAGTTGTGGATGTTCGATCTTCCACGGCTCGATCAGACTACTCCATGCATATTCCTAAATTGCTCAAGAAAACAACCAAATAGATGATTTATCAACATTTTGGTGATTCACTCGTTTTAGGGTCTCAATGTTGACATCATCAGTTCATGACCTTAGAGCCACATATGTCGAGTTCTTACTTTCGAGGCACCATCTCAGCATCAATAAAGGCTCATAGAGAATTCCATCATCCAAGTTTGATGAGGTATCCTTTCACACTAACTACTAAGAGTGGGCAGAGAATGTGTTAGGCCATCATCCGAACACTCTTTGTTATTCCCAGACCTATGCAGTTGCATATGCCTCCCTTTTTACTTCTAAAGGATTTTAATGATATGTCTATGTCTTACTAAATTAGCTTTTAGTTCAGAAGCTCGACTAAATATGCACAACCCTCTTTAAAGTCATCTTGAAATAAGCCAAAGTTGTCTCACATTCCTTGTAGAAATATCAAAATGTCTCTTTTATCATGCACCAAGGAGTATGATAAGTCATTTTATGTGCTACATATTGAAAAGGACATTAAGGATGAAACTTATTTAGCTGTCTTCCTTTCATCTTAGTTATGCAGCTTTGTTTTACCATATTGCAAAATTAATAAAGTACGTGCTTCTGTTTTCAAATTTTCAAGTAAAATGGCTAGTGGAGGTTGTTTTTCTCTAGCAATTCTCATATTGACTAGTATTTACTATGGTTTGAGAGAGATATTCCCCTAAAGGAGCTTAAGCTAGTCTACTGCCATTTTTCCTATTCACAATGTATATAGCTAGATTGGATGCTGATTCAAACACATTTTACATCCAAACTTGAAATAGTTAGAGCTTAGATGGTGAAATATTCATTAGAGAATATGGCCAAACTCTTTGAACTTGATGAGGTACCTAAATTATTCAGCAACATCAACCTTTCAAATCTTTAGAATTTACGCATGCAAAGAAAAATCTCAGTAACAAATGATGTAAGGATATCCAACACTTACAAAGACGTTTTTGTGGTTTGGTCGAGGCACTTGACATTTCGAAGTGGATTACTAATTATACCAAGCAATGTCTTCTCATTGCCTTTGGTCATGAAGAAATATGCGGATTGATAGGCTAAACTTTGAAAGGTTCATTTAGGGAAAAACACCAAAATCATCCTCAAACTTAATCAACCCACATATTAAAATCCCAAGAGATTGTAAAGGACTTTAATAAAAGGGTTTCCCAGGATGGCGAGGCTACCCCATCTTCTTGAGATTTGATTGTTGGCATGGAATTAGCAAACATGCCTTCCAAGAAATAATGTACTCTTCTTGTATACTTATCTCCCAAGCTTGTCCTTACAGTTAGTCTAACCTAAAGAAATGAAGTGATTTCTATATAGTCGCTCTCAAATGATGAATTTAACAACCAATACCAACTTAAAAATAGATCAAAGGTTCTTCACTTAGAAAATATTAGTGTGAATTCAAAATTTTTTTATGATACCCCAAGTTCTTTGTTGCGCTTAGAGAAACCAACATAATATGCACATATACTCTTTCCTTTTGTTAATCATTTACATTAGTATTCTTTTTCAACCATCTTATGTTTCGTTCTCCTTCTTTCAGCTTGGTAACCTCGAGAAAAAAGTCCCCATCACTTTTGAAGGTAGATGGACTCAATAAATGGAGTTAATCCTTTTAGCTTTTTTGAAGAAGACACCATTTCCTTCCTTTCCAGTACAATGCATCAATTAATTCTCTTTATAAAAGTCATGAAATTGAGACCTCTTGCAAGTATCCAACATGACATTGCCCATTATTATTGTAGAGAAGCTGCCCGATAAAGAAAATTATCTAAGAAGACTAAAAAGGCATTTGAAGCTCTATCAAAGCAACTCCCACATACTGAAGTTCCTAAATTTTGCCCTTAAGTTATCAAAATAAAGCTGAGTAGATATTTGTTGAATTTTATTGGGAAAAAATATGCCAAAAGTTCATGAAAACTCCATTTTGAGTAGCTTTCAAGGGTAAAACCAGTAATGATTTGATCATAGAGATGAAGACGCACATGAAAGATACATCATATTTGGAGAGCCATTTGAAGTCTTTCTTTGAGGATGATCCCAATTACAAAAAGGTCAAGTTGGACTTGAACCAAAGAGAGACATAAGGACTCATGAAAAAGCACTTCTTCTTGCATAACAAGATTTTCCTAAAATTGAGGCCACAAAAATTGAATGAGCTAAAGAGGTGAATGTCTTGAAAATAGAACTTCTCTAAATCACCAAGTGGCAAAAAGAATTAAAGATGCAACTTGCCAAATTGAGAAGCAAGAAAGAACTTACAAACTTATCACTCTTTAAAGTTGAAGCAAACTTATCCACTATTCAAAAAGAAGTAACCACCAAGAAAAGAAAGTCTCCAAACTTGAGACCACTCCATTTTTTATTGATAAAAAGGTTGAGGCTTTGAATAGGATGGAGGCACTACTTGAAAAATCTCATCATAATCTAGTAGCTTTTGACTTATTCACTTGAGGACTTCGCTTCTAATTAAACTTTGTTTTCTTACTTTCATAATTGATTCAAAAGAATATCTATTATTTCTATATCCAATTAAATTTTTTTCTTTTCATCTTCCTTTTGCATTCCCCTCTTTTATGTGACATTTTCTGCAGTTTTGCATTAGTGCCAACTAAGCAAGATTGCATCATATGTTTCCAATAATCAAAAGATTAAAAGAACCGGCTTAAGCTTACAAACAAATTAGATATCTTCAAGATAAACTAAACTTGTTCAAAAATATGTTTGAACTTGAAAAACAAACTTCAAGCTACCTACATACCCCATCAAAGGGATCAAGTCATTACATAAATCAGAGAACTTCATTTTAGGGAAGCCCGTACATAGTTTATACTCATATAGGCTAGGAGTATCCATAGCTTAGCCACCACCCTAGACAAGGTAAAGTGTTTCTATATTTTAGCCATATGAAATACTACTAATGGTGTAAGGTAGCAATTTATCCACATGCACTGCCATTGGTTAGTACTATTCACAATTTATACTTATGCAGATTAGGAGTAATATGCAGTTTAAGTTCATGCATCAAGGAGTATTCTTCTTCATAGATAATATTTCTTTAGAAATTATCCATTTATAGGGCCAATGCATAGTCCATCTCTACCCACCAATTTATAGGCGTCATTTATATAAGCTTCTTTCACAACATAAGGGCCATCCACTTTGATATAAACATATTCCCTATTGACTAAGTGATTGTAATCAGCCTCCTTACTATGAAGACCATATCCCAAACTTGAAATGTTTGGGGCCAAACTTTTTTATTGAATGCTCTTGTCATGTAGGCTTAGTAGCGCTTAAATTGCTATTGAGCTTCAAGCCTTTTCTTATCCAACGCTTCTAGTTCTTCAAGTTTGATACGAGCATTGTCTTCCATGGTGAGTTTTTCTTGAATTGAGATACAAAGTGAAGATATTTAACTCTCAAGAAGAAGAATAATTTCAACTTTATATACCAAATAATATAAAGTGTCCTAGGTGGCAATCTATGTATCATTTGGTCGTGCAAGTGAACTTTTAAATTTAACACAACCTTCTTCAAGAGATTGCACAAATTCTTATTGAATACTTTTGCCAAACCATTTGTCACTACATTGTACATCGAGGAGTTATATTATTTAAAACTGAATTATGCATATAACTTATCCAGCAACTTACCACAGACCAACTTTCTATTGTTAGTGATAATATAATGTAGCAAGTTATTCCATATCAAAAAATAAAGTTCAAACGGATGAATTCAACCATAGTTTCCTTCTTTACCTCTCTAAGAGGAATCACCTTTGCCTATTTGGAGAAGTAATCAATAGCCGTCAATAGATAAGTATGATCAATGAAAACTTAGGAGTAACAGGTCCCATGACATTGAGATCCCATGTATTAAATAGCCATGAAGCAATGTTAGGATTTAAAGGCTCCAAGGGTTAGTGTACTAGCAAGCTTCACACCTTTTCGCATACTCTAAATAGTCTTTAACCATCACTGGCCAACAATAACCTATCCTTTTGATCTAAAAATGGAGCTTAAGACTAGATTGATAAGTGCCACAAACCCTATAATGTGCTTCAGTCATGGATTCAATTGCTTTTTCACCATTCATACAATATTAATAATTACCCTCAAAAGACCAATGATACAATGTATCATCATATATTATCAAATAGGTTGATCTCCATCATATTTATGTCTTATGGCAAGGATCATTCAACAACTTTTCATGCTATAATTAATCAACCAATAGTTTTTTCCAATCTTGGTCATCACTAATTGACATTGATATATATATAGCATTTGAATCTTCACGGTCGAGTTTAGCATAAGACAGCATGATCCATTGATGACATACATGAATATTTGTTGTTTCTCCTCTAGATAAATTAAGTGTAGTTACCAAGTTAGTAGCGCATCAAATAAAATAAGAGTAATTGCTATGAAAATAAATTCTAAAGTCGAGAAACTTGCCTAATTTAGCACCAAATACACATTTAAGAGGGTTCATCTTCAAGTTATATTCTCTTAACCAATCTAATACCACTCGAAGATCTACCAAGTGATCACTTCTTCTTTTAGTTTGAGCAACCAAATCATCAATGTAGGATATAATTCTTTTGTGCATAGCATGTTGGTAAGCAGCGCTAGTATTCTTCAACCCAAAAGGCTTCACTTTATAACAATTGATTCTTTTTGGAGTGCAAAAAGTTATACACTCCTTATCTTGCAGTGATATCCTAATTTGGTTATATTCAGAATCCATCCATAAAGATAAAGCTTCATGTCTAGTAGTTACTTTGACCATGAGCTTGATAATAGGCAACAAAAAATCATCTTTCAAACCTATCTCATTTAAGTCTCAAAAGTCAATGCAAAATGCATTTGGTCATTTTTCTTCTTGACAAGCACAATGCCTGATATGTAGGTTGAATACCTAACTTCTTAGATAAACTCATCATCAATGAGCATGTTGACTTTAGCATCAATTCAAAAAACAAGCTCAAAAAGAAGAACTCATTGTGATTGCTTCATTGAGCACACTCCATGCGTTATACCATTGTGATGAATCACAACTTTGGGGTCCAATCTGAATATCTCTTTATATGTCCAAGTAAAGATATATTTATCCTCTTCAGGACTTAGAACAAGCTTTGAAAGGAGAACTTGTTGTGATTGCTTCACTGAGCACACTCCATGTCTCATACCAAAGTGATGAATCACAACTTTGGGGCTAATCTTAATGTCTCTTTATATGTCCAAGCGAAGACATCTTTATACTTGCTCAAGATTTTGAAGTTCTATTCTTCCTCCTTAAGACTTAGGAGAAAACTCATGAATATAGGATATGGCTCTTTTATCGTGTCAAGATTTAGTTCTTTAAGTTCATCAATAGTCTTCAAGTTGCGAAGGTGCTTCTTGGATTTCATCTTTAGATATGTTTGAGTCAGACTCTTTATCAATAGCCACATATAACATGAGTATGGCTCATTGTCTTCTTCATCATAAGACCTTATACTGTCTATAGCTTTCATTCTTTGGAGTGCAACCTTTCATTTAGGGGTGTTCCTGATTTTGTTTGGTCTGGTTTTAGAAAAAATTTCAATCGAACCAAATCAATCGATTATGATGTAATACAAACTATTTATTTTAGTTCAATATGAAAAATTGAACCAAACCAAATCAAATTTTATTGATTTGGTTCAATTTAATTTTTTAAGTTTTGAAAATTTTGATTTTCAAGTATAGATGAAACAAAATCCTAATACATTTCTCATATAAATTAACTTGCAAATAAGAGTAAGAGTGCATAGAAGCTGAGTTGATGAATAACAAGAAAATTACTAGTTAGAGATTCAATTAAGTTAAAAATTGGGCTTGGGTAAGAAAGTAATAAGTAAAAAAATTAGGGCATTTTTGGCAAAATATATAAAAATAATATTTTAGTAACATACTATCAGTTCAATTTAGTTTAAGTTGGTTTTGACTTGCCAATTGAGAACTGAACCAAACTATTTGGCTTTTCATATTTTAAACTAGAAAATTGACTTAATCGATTTTTTATTAGTTTGCAATTGTTTTTGGCTAGTTTAATCAATTTGTTTCAAATTGGTTTGGTTTTGAACACCCCTACTTTCGTTATAAAGCTCTGTCTACCTTTACAATGGGGATAAGTGTTATTCTCCACCAAGGATAGCTTATGGTTTGCACAAAACCACCCACAATCAATCCATTGATGTCTCTAAAATACTAAGGTCTTGGCTTTTCTATCACAATTGTTAATTAGAGTTGATAGTAACCTCCACTTTTTGTCCTTATTTTCACCATCTTCATTAGATGAATATCTCATAATACATCACCTCATCTTTATCAATTTATTTGTGCCGATGAATAGAATCAAGGATTTTGCTCCACTCAATTGAGGTAAGCAAAGAGTCTAACCTCTAATTCTCGACTCCAACATGTCGATGTAGTCATAATTACTTATTTTTCTTATTTTTTTCTATAGCATTACTTCTAAGTCAATTGAAAATAGAACCTTATGGATAATGACTTGTAAATGGCCCTCTACTAATTGGTGGAGTTTAATTAATGACACCAAGTCCTTCAAAAATAGAAGGACATGTGGTAGGAGCAGTCAATTGATCAACACAAAGATATGATGGTCGCTTGACATTTGACTTCCACCTTTTCCATCTATTTCAAAGGTAATAAGTTAGATACTAACATACTTATCTTTTCTCATCACATGTATTATGATCAACTCATTCGGCATAAATCCCAAACCAATGCTTAGTTCATCAAGAAGAAATTCTTGACTTCATAATCTTTGTGTGCTTTGCTTAGGCCATGTATCGTTTTTCTGGTCAACTCAAGTTTTAGCTCCTCTAGCTTGGACGAATTAGCAAAGTTGTATCCAAACTTGGCCAAGAGTATATGCTTTTGGATCAAATGTCCAAACAAATTGTTTTATGTTGGACATTTGTATCAGTATCAACTTTAGTGTATCAACTCTTGTCCAAACAAGAGTATATGCTTTTAGATCAAATGTCCAAACAATATCACAATTCTACTTTAGTGAATAACTTTGTATCAGTATCATCTTGTACTATTCCTCGAATACTTGAAGCATTAACGAAGGATAGATGAAACCACTCCATTTTCATGAAGCTATGGTCTTTTTAGAAGCAAATTGTAAAAAATCCTTGTATCACTAACACAAAATAGAGCATTTGCTTCCAATTATCCAATAATAAAGCTAGGTGAATCATTATAATCGCCCGTTGTCCTCTTTAGTTAATACCTTAAATGGTCAAGCGACTATGAGATAAGTCCTTAACTATGATCCTTGATTGTTTCACAATAAATTTTGGCATAATGTTATCTATTGATCCTTTATCTATAAGTATGTAGTTAATTTTCTAATCTTGCATAAATTTAGAAAATAAAGAGTGGTCAATTGTGGGGCTTTGATCCTAGCAACGAATCTTTGCCTGTGAATACAATAGCAGCACAACAAAAAGTATAATGCTAGCTCTCCACTCTGGTAGATACAATAAATGTTGTTTTGACCTTTTACACAAAAATAATTATAGGCAAAAAGACTCCTAGAGTTAAAGAATTTCATTGGTGGATTCTTAATGAATTTCTCAAGTTAACACGAGGAGCTTTCAAACCTCTCATTTCCTTCAGTTGAGGGTACTTGGTGGAGTGTTGTTTCTTTACGATAGGTAGGTGAAGCTAATGAACACATCACCTTTGTCTCTACCCATGTATTATGAAAATCTACTCACCATCATCTTCAATTTCAGAAGTAAAACTTGCATACAACTGTTCATTTTTATCAGTAGACAAAGTTTTGAGCAAGGCCATATCTATATTTCTAAATTGAAGTAATTTTTTATTCTCTCATGAGTTGAGAAAAAATGTTTATTTAGCTACAAGCAACATTTGTAACAACTGAAACACTAGCAACATTTGCTTCCAATGCATCTTCAGCATCAACAATTATTTTACATCTTCTACTAATGTCATGATGTTTTCCTTGACCTTAAAATATTTTTCTATAAACTAGCTAATAACTTAGTGATACTTATAGTATTTCGGGTCTTTCATATTTCAAACTTCTTCAGGACACTTCAACTTAGAAAGCTCAATCATCTTTCTTGTCAACAACTCATCTTAGATTTGAGAGACATCAGAATCAAGAAATGGATAGTCCTTTTCTTATAATTCTTTCAATGTAGAACAATGCTTTTCAGTTAGTGCACATTGATAAGGCTTTTCATCTTTGTTATCACTTGCAGAGATATTGACAAGAGCTATTTTAATCGCCATGGACTCTTTTACAATAGTTTTGGTAGACTTCTCATTCCTCTTTGAATCTTTTCTATCTTTCTTTTAATCATCCACAGGAAAATTAACTTATGATTTTCAATGCTCAACTCCATTTAATGTGCACAAATGGTCAATTTCTCAAAACTTCAAGGCTTGATCCCCTTGGAGGATACAGAGAAGCCCAACGCATCCCTTGGATACATATCTATATTGTTGAAACTTCTAATAACTTATCCTTGCAATTCAAACTTAATGCACCAATAGTTGATGTAGTTAACAATGTGCTCATCCTTTCACTAATTTGCATTGGTAAGCTAAATTAAACTTATAATACAATATCTATTTTAGAAATACTTCAGAAATTCTCTTTCCATTCCCAATTGTCAATAAATTCAGGCTTCATGTCAATTTACCAATCAAATGCATTTTCTTTGAGTGAATCTCACGAATTGCTTCATAAGAATGTCACTATTGATTTTTTCATTTGTTGCATGTTTCCAAAAAATGAGTAACATGTTGCTTTGGGTTACATTTTCCATCAAATTGTTAAGAGCTTGGTGGCTAATAGCCTATTGACATCCTTAATGCATCAATCCGCTAAGCATATGGTTTTGAGTATATAAGCAAGTTTTTCGAAGGTCTACCATATTGAGCCATGATGGTATTAGTTATCATATCTTGCAATTATTGAATGAATAATGTAGCAATTGATACTTTAGAATTGTTAGATCTCTACACAGAGTTATGTTTAGGTGGTGCCTCATCCATTTGATTCTTCTTTTCAACATGGTTTGAAGAGGATGAATGATTTTGGCTAGACTCTTAACATTTGAGTGCTCTAGTTTGCTCATCAATTAGGTGATCTAGAGGTCTTTCTCTTTTGCAATCTTCCGAAGATCAGCTATGGATTAAGCTAATTAAGCAAATTTTTCATCCACTATAGTTATTGCAGTCACGATTCAAGCAACATAGCAAAAAACGATGATCTGGACTTGATATTTCATCAGACTTGTTGATTTCAAGCTATATAATGGAGTGGTATCAATGATTTTGCCTTCAATAAAGGACTGACTGGCTATAATGATAATATCCATAACATCTTTCTAGTTCATAATGCTGACTTGATTCTTCTTGCATGCCATGGAAATGATATTCAAACTTTAATATAAGAGGCAGAGATTGTCCTGCTAGGTGTTAGAAATTTGTTCACACAAATTTTGTTTATGCAAATATTATTAAAAGACAAGAAAATACAAAAAAAAATAATTGAAATTTTAATTTAAACTAAAACTAGTTATAATCTCTAAAACATATCTCTACAATTGAAGATTAATTCCTTTGATTATTCATTCTAGAATATGATTCAAGGGCTTGATGTTTGTTCTTGAATCAGGTGGGTACAATTACCTCCTACAACTATGGATGAAATCACGAACTACCTTGAAAATTTAGTATTTATTTTGCTATCAAAGTATGCAAGATTTGAATGGTTTTGAAGAAAATATAGAATCTTTGTGGTTACAGCACTTTGTTGTAGCAACAACTTGGAACTTAAGAGTTTGATGCTTGAATTTCATGATATTTGAATTTCTTGATGTGTGGTATGTCTCCCAGTACCTCTTTTTATAGCCATAAATTGGAGTTTAATGATTTGAGCTTGAATCCTCCATGGGGCTTGAATACCACTTGAAATGAGCTTAATTTACTAAAAGGCTATTTTAAATATATTTTGACCTAATTAGCTTATCCAAAATCAAATAAAGTTCTAACTATTCATTTTGGATTGACCCATATTGTAAAGTCTAAATTTATTATGGACTTTAATTGAGGACATAAATCAATAGTTAATTTATTTAGACTATTATATGATAATTTATCTCAAAAAAATTTCAATCCCAACAATAATGTAACATAAAGTTTAATGTATTATAATTATGATACTCATAATTAAAATTTACACATCCCAACTGCATAAGATTTATCGTTGCACTCTTGAGAGTCACATCAACAGGCATAATAATTCTATCTCTCATTTTCAGATGATGACAAGGACAATGATATAAGTCAATTAACACTCTAACCTCCAACATGGTAGGGGACTTCCGCCAAATTGATTAAGAAACCTTTGGGATATTTTTGATTAATTCAAGACTCCAAAAAACTAGCATTGTGCATCAATTAGAATAATTTAGAAAATTTTTGGATAGTCATGTATGTTTTTGAGACCCGATGGACAATAGAGTTCACCTTAAAAGGAATCTAAGTTTTTTCATTCTAATGATGATTTATACATTGAACACACATATGATATGTAGTTTATGCTAGAAGATTGAATTTAACAGCCCAATCTAAGAGAGTGAACAAACTCATGTTTATAATTTTTGATTTAGAGAATTTCACAAATATTCTTTTATAGTACTAAATTTGTGACAAAATATCAAGGTTCTAGGAGATATGCAAGAGAACAAACTCTTTTTTTTATTTTTTTTGGCTTTTATTTATTAAGAAATGTCAGTCAATCTATCCTTGACATAAAATAAGATAAGAAGATGGCTCCATGTGCTCTAATTCATTATTCTGAATTTTGACCATCCTTGTAAGTATATAGATGTACTTGTATATATCATTTCTTAAGTTCCATAAGTTTACTTTTGTAGAATTTGGCCCAACTAGGCTTCCAACAGACAGCACTGAGGAAATTTAAATTCAATCAAGCTTGCTAGAATTAATATATTTAGATTGTGATGACAAATTGATGTAAACAAGATCCAAGAATTGTGTAAAAAATGTTCACTTTGACAAGATAAAAGTAAGATTCCTATAAAAAATATTCACTTTGACAGGATAAAAGTATAAGGACTATTTCCAAAGTCACTTAAATAAAATAGAAGAAGAATTAGAAGAAATTGAGAGATGTTACAAATAAATTAACAAGAAAACTCAAAGCAGAAGCTAAATTAGTGGATGTGAGAGAGTTAAGAGGGCCCTTAATAAGAGACCCCACAAAAGTTGGCACAACAAAACACACACACACATATATATATATATGTCATGCATGCTTGCATCTTTGATTCTTATAGTAAATAAAGGCCTCAAAATTTTAAATTCCTTCAGTTTATAAAAATTAATGCAATATAAATATTATAAAACTGTCATGCACTAAGTTAATAAAAGTAAATCTTAGTTATTTATATGCTTCTTTATATAACAAAGAATAATCAAAGATTGGGTCTGCAAACAGGTAAATTAATTACTTATATTAATAGAAAGTTATAGAGAAAGTTGAATAAATATGTATCATACAAAACCGCTATGTTGTGAAAAGGTGTTCTGCATTATATTCCAACATATTTTGCAAAGAACTATTCAATTGATTTGAAGTTGACAAAATATTTTACTTAAAGTAAACATGGGTAATAACTTTTTGTTATCTTTACTTGTCCATCAAAATTTAAATGCTACAATAATAAAATTGGGCAATTTGGAGCAATTTAGCTTCCAAGACTTCATTCTTGAATTCATGATACGTCAAGCTAATAAGTTCAAGACTTTGAGAAGAGTCAAACTCAATGGTTAGTCTCACCTAATAGATAAGAACTACTCATACAAAAAGCATAACAAGAACATAAAAAGTTGCAAAAAGACATGAATGATGATAAATGAAAAGACAAGTTTTCGAAGGACATGTAGTTACTTAAAACAGTTACTTAAATTTGTAAAGTTTTATTATAATACAAAAATTATGTCTAAGATAATAAAAATTAGTTTGATATAAAAAATGAATAGATTAGATTGATATGCATGTTGCAACATATTTGAACACGACTGGAGGAATTGTTATTCACTATATGATACTACTAAAAATTAACTATAAGGTTAATTCAGTGAATTGATTAAAATGGAGTCAAATCTAAAATTAAATAATTAAGTAATAGGGTCGAAGAGCCTAAAGAACAAGTTAAAACCCTTAAAGAGGAGCAATAAAACCCTAATGGGCATGAGCTCATCAAGACTAAAATTGTAAATACCGAATCTCAAGAGAATTTGGAGACAAGAAATTATTTGTGAAAAATCACAAACTCAAAAAAAATTTGAAAAACAAAGATTTCTCTATGCACATTTCAAAGAAAAACAAACACACACACTAATTTCTTTTGGAAAAGACCATGCTCCATTTCTAAGCAGCATCATTTTAGTGTCATTTGTTGGAACTCAAAGGAGAAAGAGAAAACATTGAGGATGCTAATCCATGGCAAAAGTTGCTAGTACTTATTTGACCTCCCAACGTGGAAAAAAGATTGAAAACCACCAAGACCTACACACGCCGCTAACAATGAAGGAGAACACTAGCACCAACGACCTCATGTCCACTAAGCCCCAAAGCGAGAAAATGAGCGTTAAGGAATCAGAGTTTGGAGCACAAGAAGAACTCAAGAGCATAGAGATCCACTTGGAGATCCCTTGAGGACAACAAAGATAAGAGCCCCTCCTTGATTGGAGTTCAAGAAGAAGATAGTACACTTCCTAAGAGATAATCATGATGTTTTCACTTAAAGCATAATGGATTTTCAAGAAATCTCCACAGATATCGTCATACAACAGCTCAAAGTGGATCCAAACAGAGAGCCAATACATCAAAAGAAGAGAAAGTTCAAATCAGAATGTAATCAAATAATCAAGGATGAGGTGTATAAGTTGCTATAAACATAGTACATTCAACTAGTTCAATACTAGGAGTGGCTAGCTAACATGGAACTAGTACCCAAATCCAATGAAAAGTAGGGGATATATATCGACTTTACTAATCTCAACAAGGCCTGCCCAGAAGATCCATTCCTACTCCCACGTATTAACGTGCTAGTAGATTCCACTGGGGGTGTGCATTCATTTAAAAATGACAGAACCGTTCGGTTAGGTTGATTAACCAATTTTTTTAATTTTTTGAAAGCTATAATAAAAAATCAAACCGAACACAATTTTTAACCAAAAAAAATTGGATCGTTTTGATTTTATCTATTTTAACCAAAACCAAACCAGTTACAATTAGTTTGATTTTATCTTTTTTGGTTTTGGTTAAAACCATCTCCAAAAAATTGAAAAAATCAATTAAAAACAAAATTGAAACCAAATCAGGAAAAAAATTATTTTTCATACCAAAAAGGTGTGATAAAAGTTTGTTTGATAAAAGCAAGTTTGTTTAATAAAAAATTTGAATTGGGTTACTTATTCTTTTAATACCAAAAATTTTATTTGATAAAAAAAATATTTGCTTTTAGCTGAAAATGTTGAATTAGATTACTTATTTTGGTATATTGAAAATAATTATTTTGATAAAATTATAATTTATCTATTCTAAACAAATACATTTAAAATATTATAAATTTAAGAAGATAAATAAATATTTTAATTATTTTATGTTATAAAACTTTTAGTACACACATTGAGTGTGCTAAAATTGTTAGCTTATAACCGTCAAGGCAAATGCACATAATTTTTGCATAGTCAAACATTAACTGCCAAGGTCAAAAAGTAAATTAAATCTTAACTAAGTCTACTAAAGTTAAATAGCTAATTAATCTAATGACATCATATTATAGATTGTAGATTTGTAAATTTTGTGAAAAATACAATTATAATCTTATTATATCATCATTTCTAAAGAATAATTTTGAAATATTGATAACATTTGTATCCAAACTATCTTTTTTACTTTGAATTCTCCAATTTATCCTTCAAACTATATTGTTAATTTTTGTTGTTGGAATAATTAAAAGGGAAAATTATGTAAATGAACAAAAATAACTTCTATTTTAGACACACTAGCACAAGAATAGTTGAATAGGATTCAACATTTTTTGCTTTTTAAATTATAATCATCTATTTTTTATATGTAATGTGTATTGATTTGTATAATAAAAAAATTATGCAATTGTACCATTTGAGTATAGAAAAAATATCATTTTTATTTTCTCTTTGTATCATAATTATTCATATTTTTTTATGTCATATATTAATATCTATACTATTCATAAAACATAGGGTTGTTAATAACTATTTTGATATTTAGTAATAAGATGATAAAATCAATTATATTTTATAAAATAAAGACAATATAGTTTTATTTTCTCTTCTCCAATTTTATTTTTTTTTCTCAATTATTTCACATTATCAAAAATTTCCTTTTATTTATCTCAAAAATTTTAAAATACATTAACATTTACATTATTTGAAAAATTATATTTTTTTATCTTAGACTTGAAAATTTTAATAAAAAATACAAAATAGAAGTAAAACTAGTAGAACTAGAATAATAAAATTTTATATATAAAAAACTAAAAAAATTGATTTTGGTTAGGTTTAACTGGACCAAACTAATTGCTTTCCGTTTTTGGTTCGGTCTTGGTTAACCAAGTAAAAAAATCAAACCGAACTATAAATCAATTTTTTTTAATACAAAACCAAAAATCGAACCAAATGGTTCAGTTTGGTTTGATCGGTTTTAGTTTGTTTTTAAACCACTAAATTCCACCACAAGATGCAATATGATAAGTTTTTGGATGCTCAACAAGAATACAACCAAAAGCCTTATAGGACGAGGAGAAGACGAGCTTCATAATCGCTCATGGAATATATTGCTATAATTTAATGTGATTCGAGCTTAAGAATGTAGGTGTGACTTACCAAAATCAAGTCAACCACATGTTTAAAGGAATGACTAAAAAGAATATGGAAGTTTACATCGATTATATGTTAGTCAAAAGTCATGAGTAGGATAACCACTTCTCTAATCTTGGAGAATGCTCTAACATCCTAAAAAGATTTAACTTGCAACTCAACACATCGAAGTGCGTATTTAGGATACATCGAGGCAAGTTCCTAGGATACATGGTGTCTAGATACAAGATTAGCTAATCTCCATAAGATCAAAGTAATATTAAAGATGCCACCCCCATGCAACATCAAGGAGGTGCATGTGTTAGCAAGTTGTTTAGCAACATTAGACCATTTTAACTCTTGATCTGCAAAGAGAGAACTACCTTTCATTAAGATCCTATAGAGAGTGAAAGCCTTTGAATGGACCAATAAATGTGAAAAAATCTTCCTGTAGTTAAAGAAGTACTTCACATCACCACCATTACCGAAGGAGTCGAGAATAAGTGAAACTTTATACTTATACCTAGTTGCAACTAATGTCACAGTTAATGCTAGTGCATGAGTAGGCAAGAGAACACCAACTGGTGTATTACATTAGCCATCTCTTATGAGATCTAGAAACACGGTATGCTCCTATCAAAAATTGGCCTTAATAGTGGTGATGGTGGCTTGAAAGTTGCGTTTGTACTTTCAAGCTCACTTGATCATGGTACTCACCAATTACCTTCTGAGAAAGACATTTAGCAAACCAAAGTATTCGAGGAGGTTTATCATGTGGGTGATGCAGATGAGTTAGTATGAGATCAAGTATGCTATAAAGGTGCAAGTCTTAGCAAATTTCCTAGAAGAAAGAACCAGAGATGGCATGCTCCCTCCTTATTTAGGTTCTTTACATGGATGGATCACCTGTAAGAGTTGGCAGCAAAGTAAGAGTAGCCTTGGAAAACCCTCATGATCAAATAATGGAGTATGTAGTAAGACTCATCATTTTCGCACCAAACAACAAAGCCAAATATGTAGCACTAATCATATGGATAAAGCTAGCCCATGCAACTAGAGTATAGCTTAGTAGCATATAGTAACTCCCAACTATAGGGAAATCAAGTCACCAAAATTTATGATGCTAAAGAGAGGAGCATAGACGATTATCTAAATTGAGTAAAAATAATGTGATAGATGTTTATCGATTTTACCCTCATACATATTCCGTGCACATAAAATGAGAATGTCAATCAATTATGTAAAATTACTAGTTCAATGACCATCATAAAGAGCAAGTGAATCACATTCTTGACTTTGGATGTTTTGGACCAACAGCCTCTTAGAGATAAAACTTAACTCATCTATGAAATAATGAATATAGACGCCAACACTCACATATAGATGACTCCTATTGTGAAGTACTTGTGAGGCAGCCACCTACTAATAACCTAAAGGTGAGCAACCTAATTTGCCTTGATAGATAGAAACTTGTACAAGAGATGCTTCTTGTAGCCCTACTTAAATGCATACCGCCCAAAAAGACAAGAAATATGCTCAAAGAGGTCCATGTAGGCTTGTGCGAAAACCACTCTAGAGCTAAGTTGTTAGCTTCTAAGACCTCTAACAAAGGTACTTTTGGCTGGCCATGGTAAATGATGCTCAAGCTTTGGTAAGAAACTGCAAACCTTGATAAGATCATACTATTCTGAGTCATCAACCGAGTGTACTCCTGAAACCTATAAGCAACCCTTACCCTTTTGCTCAATGGGGAATGGATATCATGGGATCTTTGCCTCAAGTGCCAAGCCTAAGAAATTTTCTCATACAGTTGTGGGCTACTTCTTGTACTGACAGAACCTTTAGCACAAATATTCAATAAAGAGATGATACGATTTCTCTAGAGGAATATTATTTGCAAATTTAGAATACCTTGAGCACTAGCCTCTGATAACAGGATTTAATTCATTGGAGCAAAACTTAGGGAAATGGGCTAGGAGTTTTCCATCAAGCAGTTATTTATGTCAATAGCCAATCTTTGAGCTAATGGATAGCTAAAAGTCACAAGCAAAACTATCCTACAATACTTTAAGACATGATTTGGAGATACAAAAAGAACATAGGTAGACAAACTTCCCTCATTACATAAGCATATAAGACTACTCCACGAGCATCCATTAGTGAATCCCTGATTAACCTTACATACAGAACAAAAGCGATGGATCTAGCAGAAGTTAGAAAAGTCAGCTGGAGAGTTACGAATTATGATGCCACCATGAATTCTAAGGAGTTAAGGGCTAACCTCGAGCTGCTATCCAAAAGAAGAAAAATGGTCTATATCTATGCTAACAGAAAGAAACAAAGATCGAACATCCTATAAACTTGTAATTCGGAGACTAGGTAATCTAAAGGGCAGATGTGCCAAAACCTATCAACAAACTAGATGCCAAATGAAAAGGTTCTTACTAAGATTATAAACCAAGAGCACACAAACTTCAAATGATGAAAGGCAGAGAAGTACCTAGAACTTGGAATGTCTCCAACTTAAGAAAGTTTTACATCTAATGAATAGAAAACACCTCCAACATCGCCTAAACTTGCCACCTAAGGCGCCAGTTAAGTATTATTTGTTTTTTACAATTTAAGTTTTGAATTTGCTTATTCACCCTAAAATTTATCTATTAACACACTTTTTTTTTGCTATCAATATTCACTTGAATGAATGCATATCCTTCACATTTGTTATTCACTTCCATAACATTAAACTTTGTAGCAATTACTTGTCCTCCTACCAATTTTTCTCAAAGACTTTTAGGCATAAACACACTATAAGCTCATCGAGGAGTGCAAGGAATATATGGTAGCCATTGGGTGCAATCCCACTATACCGCCTCCCTAGACCATGTGGTCACCAGCATAATCCCACCAAAGACCCCTAGGAAGATATGTGGTAGCCACTCTAAAAAACCCTACTATAGACTTCCTTAGGAGTACATGGTAACCTCTCTTAAAATGCCCACTATAGGGTCCCTTGGTAGTACATGGCAACCTTTTTGAAAAAGTCCATTGTAAGCTTTGTTGGGAGTTCGTGACAACCTTTCTGAAAAAGTCCACTATAGGCTCCCTCAGGAGTATGTGGCAACCTCTCCAAAAAAGTCCACTATAGGCTTCCTTGAGAGTAGGTGGCAACTCCATTGTAAAAGCCTACTAAAGGCTTCCTCGAGAGTATATAACATCTTTAAACAAACCTACTAAAGGCCCTTTGGCAAGCACCTGTATGACTAATTCAAAGAAGCCCCCTTTGAGTCCTCATGAAAATAGGGGTGACGATATCTCAACACTTAGAAAAGTAAAATAAATTCTCTAAGTCTGACGACTCATTAAGTTACTGCACACTTATTATGGAGTCTCCCAGGAGGCCTATAAATACACCTTTCCTCACCTCGACACTTGAACTTTAACAATCAATGACTTCTCAATTCAAGGATAAGATCATTTCTTCTTTCTTGAAGAATTTCACCTTGTAAGAGGAGAACAATAAATGCTAATAAAAGAAGGGGGATTTATATATCTCTAGAACAATGCTACTATGTACTACGCTGATGACTAGAACAGTTTCTTAAAACTCACAAAATTGGTTAAAAGACTATGTGACTAAACAAAATGATTTTTCTAAGTCCAAAAATGATCAATGAAGGAACAACACCTTTGATAGGCCAAGATGAAACTACGTTCAATAACTATAAAAAAGAAAGAAAAAAAGAAAAGAGAAGTAGAGTTCCTCCTACAAGTGCTCAAGATAAGGGCACATATGAATGCCTAAGATGGATACCTAGTGGGTGTAATGGACACCTCCTCCCATGCTACTTGGTGTGGGTGCCCAAAGAAAACATACTTTGAACGCATAAAAGATACTATGCCCTAACATTGTGAAGCAAGAACACGCTAAGTATAAAAAAGCTATTCAAAGTCCTAAGATGCACTCAGTATATTGCAAAGACAATGAAACTCATGACAAGTAAGTTCAATGCAAGCATAATCAAGTAGATCGATAGACATTCAATAGGCTAAGTATCTAAATAAGCGAGAATAGGTAGGAACAGAGGACTCCATTGAAACCCAAATAAGGATAAACACTTGTGATAACAAATAAACATCTGACTGATACTTTGCATTTAAAAAAAAATGACAGCATACCAACAAGCTGTTTGATCCAAGTGAAAAATGATGAGTATTACTAAGAACAAAGGAAAGGCCTCACCTTTTTCTAACCTTATCGCTAGACTACTCCAATAGCATGTGGCTTAAATGAATCCCTCTTCACCATGACTCTTTTGGCTTAAGTAGAGCTTGTACTCCATAGAGTGGAGAGGTGAAAACTAATGATCAAATAATGGAAAAAAGAGAAAGAGAATGGTGAATATAAATTAAGTGTCAAGATAGACATTTGTCATCGTGAACTCTCTAGCAACCCTATAGTTAGTAGGAATGAAGAACGTAACTTTGAAGACTCTGATCATATTCATCCGCCATGTCATGTGTATGGACCATGCTAAAGTAAACCTTACTCATCCCATTGAAAGTACTCAACATCATGAAAATGATGAAACTCATAAATAATGAATCCACCGTCTAACTCGACGATAGAAAAAGAAAACACAATTATATCTTAATCTTTAGAGTGGAAGTGCAAATCCTTATAGTACAATGTAGACAACAGCCTCTCTAGATTTGGCTTATACTTAGTTAACTAAATGAAGACAAGGGAAGCTCACAAAACCCACAATCATTGGGAGCCCTCTCAATGACACTCAACAAAATAACTTTCATCTAAAGATGCATAAGTGCCCTAACCCCACTACACGAAATAGCCTTCTTCCATGAAGACCATCATGAGTCACACTAAATTCGTCAATATCTAATAACACTAGAATTAATGCATAAAATGAAACTACTGATGCCAAACCAAAACTCCCAAACTTAGAAAATACAACAACCTTGCGAGGAAAACAACTCTGGTAAACATAAAAATTAGATTAACCTCTCTATAAACAAAGGGCCTAAAGCAAGTGCCTAGTGCTGGCACTAAGTAAATGCCCCAGCATTGACACCTAACAAGCACTTTCAATGCATGACTGGCATCAGAGCTCAATGGATACGTAATACAGACCTATTCCCTCCAACCCTCTCTCCTAGAGCTAGATTCCGACTTGATCATGACTTGAATTGCCTCATCCTTCCTGATATTTTAATCCTTATGATTTCACTCAAAAATTTACCCAAGTCTCGAGATAAATACAACATGAAACTTTTCAAAGTCCCTTAACAAACCCAAGCACATGCCTATGCACATGTAACTTGATCAATGAAAATTAATTAATTTAATGATCTTATTTTAATAAAGTAAAATAAGGAATAATTGAAAATTCAAATTTATAATATAATTTTGATATGAAACTAAATTTTTCTATTGAAAATAACAAGGTTTGATGATGCTACTAAAACTTGACTATCAGGGCAAATCATAAATTGATTAAAATGGAATCAAACATAAAATTAATTAAGTAATAGGATCGAAGAGTGCCCATAAAGATGGGCCAAAAAATCTTAATTGTCTGGGTCCATCAAGACTAAAAACTATAAATATCAAGTACCAAAGAGAACTTGAGTACAAAAAATCATTCGCAAAAAATCACAAACTCATAGAGCTTTTGAGAAGTAAATATCGCTTTACGCACATTCTAGAAGAAAACAAATCGACACACTACTATCTTCTAAGAAGGATCCTACTCCATTTTGAAACAACATCACTATAAAATGTTTGATTTCCTAATTTGTACTTCATTATTCAAGTATAGGTTTCTTCATTCTTTAATTGTATTGATTATAAATTTTTATTTTTATTTGGGGCATCCTAAAATAAAACCTCATTTCTTAAAATAGAAGTTTCATTAACACTCAAGAAGAAAGAAAATTAGTAGCAATATATTAAATAACAATACAAAAGTTGTCATTAATTATATATATTAAGTGATAAAATACTTATTTTGTCACAACAATGATTTTCCCAAGTTTAATAATGATAAAATTTACATTTAAATTGTCATTACTAATAATGGCATATCTAATTATAATGAAAACTTAGTGATCATGAAAATCTTGTCGTATATTATACAGACAATTTTTGTTGTAATGATTAGGTTGTCATTATAAATATTCCACTAATTATCAATAGTGAAAATATAAAATGCTCATTCTTGTCATTATTGAGGTATGCTATGATAAAACAAAAATTATTATTATTTAAAAAATATTAATAATGAAAAAATAAAAAATTGTTTAATACATATTATTAATGATCATTTTCACATTATTCTTTAAATTTTGTATCACTAATATTATATTTTCTTATAATATAAGAAAGTGCATCTCTTAAATTAGTAGAATAGCGCAATTAGTCCTCATTTATTTCTTCTAAGAACAATATAATAAAAATATCCAAAATTTTTATCTTATTGATATTTCTCTAATATTCTAATTCAAATCAATTTATAAATAATTTTACCACAGGGCTAAAGTAATGGATATTTTCTTGTTTTCTGCATCTTAACATTATGTTTGGTTGAAGGATTTTGATAAAGAAATTCTTAGATTAATATGAGATTTTATAACCAAATAAAATCACAAAATTCATTTTCCTTAAATACATTATATTTTTCCTAAATTTTCCTTTTTTTAGTATTTTCCTTGTCAACCAAACAATTAAAAATATTTTTCTTAGCATTTTCTTTTCTTTTCCTCACCAAAATCCAGGAAAAGAAAAGAAAATGTTAAGGAAAATAATTTTGAATGTTTGATTGATGAGGAAAATAATAAGAAAAAGAAAACTTAAAGGAAAACATAATAGAATTGAAGAAAATTTATTTTCCACTCAAAATGGTAAGAAAAATGAGAGGAAAAGCTTGTATGGCTCTCTTTTTCTCTAGCACTTTTATCACCTTCATTTTTTTTATATTATTTTGTTTTTAAACAAGCAAACAAATTTGAAATTTTATATTTTTCTAATTTTATTTTCCTTTTCCCTAGGAATTTTTTTTTCTCAGACAAAATCCTTAGACCAAAAAAGTGCAAATTAAGAAAATATAGAATGGAAAATGGGAGTGTGAAAGCTCAAGTGTGGTGCGGGAATGATGGCGACGAGTAGGAGGAATCGCTTGGATTTCATACCGACGCCGTCGCGATCAGCCGAAGCCCACCAATCGACCTGCGTTATGCCTTTGGTTGCTGACCTAACCCCTACTGCTCTCCATATGTAACTAATTACACTACGTACGGTTGAGTTTGATGACCTGTTTCTTTGACCCAAAGTACTACATATAAATACCATTTTGATGTCATTTACACGTCCTTTAGTTTTTTTTTCGAGACTCATTTTCATTTTCATTTTCATTTTCATTCATTTTTAAAAGTTAAGAAGATAGTTATAATTTTAAAATGAACATAAAAATGTTTTTGGATTAATTATTAGAAAGGAATGATTAAAATAGATATAGGATTGAAAAGATAGTTTATTTATATTTTTTATATTTAAAAAAATTATTTTTAAAAAATATAGATATATTTTATTAATTTTAAAATGATAATGGGTATTTCATGTCAAATTAAATTTAAATTTGATTGATTTAATAATAGAATTATAAGATATGTTTAGAAAAAATTTGAAATTAAAAATAAAAATATTTTAAATGAAAATAAAAAAAAAGTGATGATTTTTATTTTTTATTTTGGAATGAAAATGGAAATAGTGCTTGAAAATAAAACCAAACACCCTGTTAGTTTTCGGTAGGACTATAAACAGATATTAAACGATATGAATATGCTATGTCTGTATCCGTATCTATTTAAATTTTGTAACATCTATATCCGTATCTGATAGATATTTTTTAATAATATTGAATTCGTATCCAATGGATATTAACTGAATTCAGATATATCCGTATCCAATTATAAATATTATGATACATCTATTTATAAATATCCGAATATTCATTTCTAAATATTCAAATATCCATTTACGAATATCTGGATATCCAAATCAGTTAACTTGTAATACAATACATTTTTTCCTAATATATTTCATTTTAAAAAATAGTTTACTACCTTATCTTGGAATAAAAAAATTAATTATTCTTAATTTAGTTAATTTTTTTAATCAATGATTAATTGATATTAATATAAATTAATTATAAAGTTATGTAACAATAATTTTATATTGATCAATTTTATCGTTCATGTATTGATTTTTCAATTTTTGTTTCTTTATTTAATAGTGTTTAATTATCATCACTAACATCTATCGATTCTTCATAATTCTTAACTATTAATTTTTTTCTTATTAATTCTTTAATTACTCAATTATACTTATGTTCATCTATATACAGATTATGAGATTTCATATTAAAAAAATAAAAATAACTTATTATGTGTAATAATATATTATATATAATAATTTTTTGAATATTATTTATCAAATATGGATAACATATTTAATTAAATTACTTATAATCAAATATATAAAATGATATATATTTGAAATAGAAATTAAACAGATCGAATAGAAAATTATCATATTCGTATCCATTTATAATTAAATATCTATTAATTAAATATAAATAATATCAATTTTAAACGAAATCAACCTATAAAAAAATTTGAATCCAAATAATAAATGAATTTTTAAAACCTAGTTTCCGAATTCCGACAGGAAAAGAAGTCCCACTGCAACTGTATGTAATTTTTAAGGTTGTGAGCACCTCAGCGCCAATATCGAGTCCATGAGATCACGCGCGCTCACCTCCAAGTCCGGCAAAAGTTTTACTGACCTTCCAAACTACTTTTTGTAATTAAATAATAGAAACGCATGAAATTCTTTCACTAAACAATTAACGGGCCATTTGTTTATCTTTTCATTTTCCTTTTCATTTTCTTTGTTTTCAACATTTTTAAAGGTTAAAAATTAATAATTATTGTTTTGAAATAAAAATGTGATTATATTTAAATTGTTTATTTGAAAATAATTACTAAAGTATGTATAGATATTGAAAATTTAGGTGGTTTATTTTTTTGTAATTAAAAAAATATATTTTTCAAAATATATGTGTATTTTAATTATTTTAAAATGACAGCAAAATTTTTAATTATATAATATTCTGTTAAGGTTAAATTAGGACAATCTTCCATATCTATGGTGTTGAAGTATTGAAGCCCCCCAATCTTGCTCGTTAGATCTTAGTGGCACTATTTTTATAGCATTGGGACCTATTAATAATATTGTTTTCTAGAAGGTCCTTCAATTATTTAAGAAAATAAAATAAATAATACAGTTTGAAGGATAAAATAGAAAATTTTAACACATTGAAAAATATTTTGACTATCAATCTCACTAATATTTTAACTTGATCTTTTAAATTATTCATTGTAAATAATTCAATAAGGTTATAATTTTACTTTTAACAAAACTTACAAACCTATATTGTAAAAACTCCATTCGTCATTGTCTTCTTTATCATACTGAACATTTGGCCAACACAACATTAACTTTTTGCTACAATTTAAATTATTTTATGCATTAATTTAAAATGACTCAAAATATTTTTACGCATATGAAAAACACATGAGACAACCACTAACATATCAAATGAATGTTAAAATGTCACAAATGATAATACTTTTATTAATATTTTTGATAGAATACTATTTTAATGTGATCGGACCTCCATATTTAACTACAACTAGCTTTTAACCCCGGTGTTGCATCAAGCAATAATTTTAAAATTTAAATTTCACTATATTTAATTTAATTATGGTTTAGATATTTTTTTATAAGTATTGAAATAAGAAAAATTCATTATTTTTTTATAAATATTTTATTATACTTTTCGTGCTTCCTACATAAAATATGAAATTATAGACCATTCTTTAAACGAATAAAATTAATCAAAATGAATATAAGAAAAAAGTAGCTTTATGGGCCTTTTGAATAATAATTTCTTAATTATTATTAAATTATACAAAAGCTACTTTTCAAATTCCATAATTATGTGAATTAATGAAATATTCTTGGTATATTGAACTAACAAAATAATAAATAAAAAAAATAAATTATTTTACTTTATATATATTAAATTAAATTTTACTCATCTTCGTCTACTAGCAAACTTAAATCCAAAACCTCATACTTGTTAGATACTGTTGAATTTGTCAAAAAAAGAAAAAGAAAGAAAGTACATTTTTAAGATAAAATCCGTTCAATGCACGCTGATAGAACAATTTATCAACACAGATGAATTTTCGCATTAGCACGAATCTAATTATCATCATCCACCATCAAACTTAATCCAAATCTAAATCTGAATTGCTAAGTTAAGACCTTGTCGACTAGTCATAACTTATGGATGAGTATTTCCTAACGATTTAGACATCTAGGCTATACTCATAGTTATAGTGAAAGCAAGTAGATCCATCAATTGAATGAGAAATTTCATACCATCCCCCATCGGGATTAATTTGTGAGATGTTGGATTTGTTCATAATAACTTAATAAAATAAACTACTTAAAATTGTTTATAAAATCTCAATAACTATGTAATATTAATTGATATGGAATAGCCTAACAGGCCAATCTAACAAGCTATCGACCTCAAGGAGAGCCCTCGGGCCCACTTAATATGCACAGCCTAACGTCACTTCTAGATCCAGTTGGGCCAGATCGCTTAACCACAAACGCCTAGTCGACCACAACGTCGCTTCAAGTCATTTTATCTATTCAACTATCCTTTTGGTCAACCGCCTTGTCTATTTAATGATTGTCAACCACAGTACTCACTCCAGCGTAGACTCGTATCCTTGCCACAGTTAATGCTCTAACAAACAGCGTGCCTCTACATTAATGGCGTGTGCCACCTACTACAGTCTCTGCCACCAACTCTAGCAAGGAAGCGCTCCTCCAAAGTACTTTCACCCTGGAAAGCAAGAGATGATGCACCTAGAATAGTATTAAAATTAGAAATGACCAATAACCTCCAAATAAGAACAAGAGCCCACTATACTTGATAGGGGTATCTTACACATATCACCCACCAGGAAAAGCCTATAAATACCTTACTGCTAGCCATCATCTAGGTAATGCCATATACACTATAATCTCTACTCTATGGCCTGATTATCCCCTTTTGATCAGTATTAACTTGAGTGTCGAAGTACTTTAACCGAGGGCACCTTGGCCCAGCCCCAACCTGCTCAACTAGAGAAGCATGTTCAAAGCAACCCCATGAGTTGAGGCAAAAGACAAATGGTCGAGCATGGAGGCTCGGTGCCCAAGAAGATGGTGGGTGACAAGGGCAAGTCGAAGGCAGTGACAAGCTACAGCTTGTTCGGAAAGCATGACGATGGGGTGCTATTTCAGCTTTCTCAATTGGAATTGCCCTGCTTTAGGCCTGACCCCACCATGGGGGTAACTAATTTAACCTCCATCATACAATAGAGGATGACAGGCAGCGACACCCTCAAATGGCTAGTGACTGGGCTCTTTTCTGTAGACCAACAAAGACTCATGAACCTGAGTCAGATTGGGGCACTTAGGGCTCTAGCCTACTATAGTAATATGGTAAGTGTGAGGTTGATTGTTTCTCATTGAATTCTTGTTTCAAAAGATTACATTATTCACTAATGCTCTATGTTTCGGGTGAGGTAGCTGGGATATCAATTTTACCATTGATTGGAGCTAGCTCTAGCAGATTGCAAAGAGTTGTGAAAGAAAGGGGATATAGAAACCCTCAAAGTTTGATTTGAATCTTTCCAACTCTGGGTCGACCAGCTAACTAAGGAGGTGGCTGACCTCCTGAAACAACTAAATGCAAAAGATTAGCAGTTGGTACAGGTGGTCGAGGAGAGGAGTCGGATGGACTCCGTGCTGAAGAAGGCTTACTTGGACATGCAAGTGAGCTAATTGTCTAGTCGATTAGCCAACCATACAAATGCACTTGAGAAGGCTCATGTGACCTTTTCTTAACAGCTCCCCATAATGTGGCGAGAGGCAGTTGAACAATTCATGGTAAGCTCAGTGTTTCAAAATGCAAGCATGGTTCTGTCCATCGACGATGCTCGAGGTGTGTTCGATAAAATGCTAAAGCAACTCGAGTATCTAAAATACGCCTTTCAGGTAGAAGATGGAAACAGAATAAACCCTACCTAAGATGAAAAGATGCAACCTTATTGGGAGTCCAAGAAAGGCACAATCGATGGGGGCGGTGAGAGAGATATAGAAACAAATGCTCTCTTCGGGCCTTTAACTGAAGCCCAACAAAAATAGGCTAAGGTTGAGGTCAAGCTGGCTGAGTTGGCGAGCAAATTTTCCTTCATTGAAGACCTTGCTTTCCAACTAAGAGAGGAGCAAGTCGACGTCGTGCAGTACGTACTGCGCTCAACTAATTTCATGGGCGACATCACAAGACCTTCATGACCAGCTCAAGCCATATAGCCTCTCGCATTTTCCATGCTGAAGCCTGATAAATACTGGTAGGAAAGTGACCAAGCCGAGTCGAGCCAAACTTGATCTTCGAACTCTCTAATGTGATTGCTGCTTTTATTCGCTTTCTTTTTTTTTCTTGAAATGGAAATGCCATTGTAATAACTATTTTATGAATGAAAGATTATTTTCATATCTCTGTTGTTAAGTAAATTTAATTTCATATCTTTCTTGTTAAATGCAACTTTACTATCGTGACTGTATGGGTGGATGGTTGATAACCAAGTTAGTTATCAAGATATTTGTCTAGAAAATTCAACTACTTTATCATTAATTTTGGTTAGTGTTGAGAGATGCATGGTCTTACCAAAGCACATTTAACAATTTGTCTTCATAGCAAACAATTTGTTGTCCCAACTTTATAATCGATTTTCATTATTGACTTGTTGATCAGCTTCTGGATTGATGATATAGTTTAGGCCAAAAAACTTTAAGTTGGTAACATATAGCTGTCTTGAGTTGATTGCGCACTCAATTCAGAACTTTGGTTTGGCAGTCTGATGTTGCTTTTGTGTCAACTAAGGAGTTGACTTGGAATTTTAATGTGGAAGTGTGAAGCCTCTTGTTCATCAACTATGGGGTCAACTTGAAACTTGACTGGCAACATAGAGCTGCTTGTTTGTCAACTATGGGGTCAACTTAAAACTTGGGTAACAATCTGGAGCTGCTTGTCCATCGACCACGAAGTTGACTTGGAACTTAACTAGCAGCATAGAGCTACTTGATTGTCAACTACTGGGTCGACTTGAAACTTGAGTGGTAGCATGAAGCTGCTTGTTTGTTGACTATAAGATCAACTTGAAACTTGAGTAGCAGCATGGAGTTGCTTTTCCATCGACTACGGGGTCGACTTAAAACTTGAGTGGTAGGATAGAGCTGCTTGTCAATCCACTACGGGGTCAACTTGGAACATGACTGGCAGCGTGGAGCTTCTTATTTGTTAACTATAGGGTTGACTTGAAACTTAAGTAACAGCATGGAGCTGCTTATTTGTCAACTATGGGGTCAACTTAGAACTTGAGTAGTAGCATGAAGCTGCTTGTTGGTCGACCATGGGGTCGACTTGAAACTTGTAATAGTGGGAGGTAGATACGATTGTGACATTGTAAACAAATAGTAGCAGTATTACTAGAACTTTATTTATATTACAGAATATGAGGCTAATTACAATGTGCTTTCACATGTAGAATTTCTTTAGGTTGATGGCATTCCATGGGGGAGAAAGCTCATCCCCATCTATATTAGCAAGTCAGTAAGCATTATGCTTTGATACCTTTACCACAGTATAGGGTCCCTTCCACTTTGGGTCAATCTTGCCAACATTCTTAGACATTTCTACCTTTTTGAGAATGAGGTCTTTGATCTTAAAACGGCATAACTTGACCCCTTTGTTATAGTTCTCTGCCATCTTCAACCTGTAGCACTACATGGTGTTGTAAGCCTCTTTTCTTTACTTATTGATAGTTTCAAGGTTGATCTTCCTTTCTGATGTGTTCTTGGGCTGGTGGAAATGAATGACCCGAGCCAAATGTTGAATAAGTTCTGAGGGGATGACTGCCTCAGACCCATAGATTAGACTGTAAGGGTTGTGATCTGTAGCTGTTCGGGGAGTTGTCCGATATGCCCACAACACTCCTAGGAAGCCGCTTGCCCAGCTTAAGCCAGTATCTTATATCCTGGCTTTCAAATGATTGATGATCGTAAAGTTGTCACCTCTATCTGGCTATTTGACTGAGGATTACTCACTGAGGTAAAGTGTTGGGTGATTCCCAAAGCTTCGCACCAACCTTTGGTACTTCAACTCTGGAACTGAGTCCCATTATCTGAAATAAGGATCTTAAGTAGGCCAAAATGACAGATGATATTTTTTCAGATGAAACTCTTGATGGCTGCGTCTATTATCTTTGAGACAGCTTCAACCTCGATCTGTTTGGTAAAATATTTGACCACCATGATTATGAACTTTTACTAACCTATTGACTTTGGTAGCAAGCCCAAATTATCAATCCCTCACTAGTCAAATGGCCAAGAAATTTGGACATTGACCATAGGTGCGGCAGGTTGATGCAGCAAGTTCGAATGAACTTGGCATGATGTACATTTTCGAGCAAAATCTACAGAGTCCTTTAGTAATGTCAACTAAAAGTATCCATACTTAATTATTTTATGTGCAAAGGATGTTCCCCCTAAATGGCTCCTACACATGCATGCATGGATATCTTGCAATACTTCATAAGCCTGGTCAGGATCCAAGCACCTCAAGGATGGTCCAAAGATTGACCTTTTATACAATTCACCATATTTGTCTAGTGCAAACTTGGTAGCTTGTCCTCGAAGGCATCGAAACTCATTTCTATCTTCGAGGACTGTGCCATATCTCAAGTAGAGTTTTATCAGATCTCGCCAAGAAAAGACTGTCTCGTCGATGGTCCCTACTAGGTTTTCCTCAAGTAAGTTGATCGACAGCCTATCGACGAGCAAAAATATTATTATCTTGTCTCTTGTGCCCCTGGTCGAGCTAGCAAATTTTGATAGGGCATCCGCACGCTTGTTCTCAGATCTAGATACCTAATTGAGGGTGAACTTTTTGAATAATTGCTGTAATTTTCTAACCTCCGCCAAGTACTGGCTCATCGTGGAATCTTTAGCCTCAAAATTTTCCACAACCTGTTCTACTACCAACTGAGAGTCTATGATCACAGCCAGGTGCTCGATGCCTCAATCGAGTGCCATCCTCATCTTGATGAGAAGAGCCTCATATTCTACCTCCTTATTAGTAACTGTGTAGTAGAGCTTGATTACAAAATCATACTCCTCCGCCGCTAAGGAGCAGAGAGCTACTCCTACTCCCCCTCTAAATATAGTCGAAGATCCATCAATGTGTAAAGTCCAAGTGAGAGGGGCTTCAATGTTTTTCTCAGGTAGGTTGACTCATTCAGCAATGAAGTCTGCCAAGACCTGTGCCTTGATGGCTATTCTCAGCTAGAAAATAGTATCAAATTCTCCCAATTTAATAGCCTATTTGGTTAACCTTTTAGAGGTATCTAGCTTTAACAACACCTACTTCAATAGCTGATTGGTCAGTATTATCATGGCATGAGACTGAAAATATGGATGCAACTTTCGAGCCAAGTAGTTATGCTCTGGTTCTTGGAATAACTTGCTATAGTAGTAGACTAATTGATGGCATCCACCTCTAGTCAAGACCAAGACTGAGCTGATCGATGCTTTCAAAATAGCTAAATATATGTGAAGGACCTCTCTGAGTTCAAGTTTGGCAAGCATCGGGGGCATGGACAAATATTATTTTAATTTGAGCAGCACTTGATCACATTATTCATTCTATTAGAAACCTAACTTCTTAGCATTTCTAGAAATTTTGAAGAAAGACAGGCACTTGTCTGCCAATCGTGCACTGATCCCAAGGATAATAATCTGCCCGACCAAGCGCTACACCTCCTTAACTGGTTGAGGAGGGGCGATGTCCAGAATAGCCTAAAACTTCTGCGAATTAGCCTCAATGCCATGCTGACTGACCATATAACCTAAAAATTTACCTTGTCAAACCTCGAACGTATACTTATTTAGATTCAGCTTCAGACCAATTACTATCAATATTGTAAAAGTGTGATTAAGGTTGAGCAAATGATCTTGGGCTTTTTCCATTTTTACAATCATGTCATCGACATACACCTCCATCAACTTGCTTATTTCATTTTTGAACATAAAGTTGACCAGCCTTTGGTACGTTGCTCTGGCATTTTTCAGTCCAAAAGGCATGACCAAAAAATAATAAACTCTATTAGAAACCACAAACGAAGTTTTATCCCTCTCTTCGAGGATTATAAATATTTGATGGTGGCCTTAGAATGCATCCATCATACTCAATAACTCACAACCAACAGTGGTGTCTACTAATAAATCTATTCGAGACAAGGGGTAAGGATCCTTAGGGCAATTTTTATTCAAATCTATAAAATTATTACACATACACTATTGTCCCTCATTCTTTGGGACAAGTACAATATTACAAAGCGAAAATGGATATTAAATATCTACAATGTAAGCTGCATCTAAGAGTTTCCAAACCTCCTCTTTGATGATCTGGGTCTTCTTGACATTAAATGTCCTCATTTTCTGCTTGATCGATTTGTATGAGGATCGACATTAAGATGGTGCACAATAACTCTGGGGTAGATTCCCTAGATGTCAGATGTTTTCCAGGTAAAGATATCAATATTTCTCCTTAAAAAATTGACCATAAGGTATTTCAGGTAGGGGCCCATATCTATCCTAATCTGAGTTATCTTGTTGGGGTTTTCTTGTTCCACCTCAACAGTTTTAAATTCCCCGACAGGCTCTACCTAGGTATCCTCTAACTTTCTCTTCTTGTAAGCTTAGACCTCATCAAATTCTACTATAGAGACATCCCCTAAGATCTTTAATTATGGTTGAGTCTTCTGCTCGTTCGACCCGATCGAAATATTATAACACCTCCAAACTTCTTTGATGTTATACAGCAATTCACCTGTGCCAGCATAGGTCAGGAATTTGATCTTCATGTGATAAGTCAAGACAATAGCATAAAAATTATTGAGGTTGGCCCACCAATTATAACATTATAAGCAAATAAGGTGTTGACCACCAGATAGTTCGCCATCAGAGTCCTCCTCTGGGGCGCCTCCCCAAATAACATCAAGAGATTGATGGATCCTCCAAAAATGATTTCTGACCCCCCAAATCCGACCAAAGGGGTATGCACAAGCTCAAACTTCAGCTACCCTAAATTTATTCTTTTTAAGGTGGAGAGAAAGATAATGTTGGTTGAGTTGCCGTTATTGACTAAAATCGTTCTCACTTCAAAGTTGGCAAACTCAACAGAGACTACCATGAGACAATCAATTTTGTGGTTGATATTCTTTCCCTCTATGTAGGCCAAGTTGCTATCAGTGAAAGAAATAGGCTTTGTGCTCGTCGATAGATGGAATATCATTTCAACGAGTAAGGCTTTAGTCAACTCCAGCCTCCTCTGAATCTACCTCTTCGTTAACTTTGAGTCCCCCCTATAGGACCTTCCGTAATCTTATCAATTACTCCTTGAATAGGTAGGCGATCTTCATGAGCAAGTTTCTTTTCTTTGTCCTCCCTTCTCGAGCTAGCCGACCTTTCTCTACAAGGAGTCTAGTCAGTTTTACCCCTTCAGCCTGCATTTTCACTGCCACATAATTTTTGAGATGACCCTTCCAATGAGCTTCTCAAATTTAGCTAGAGATTGAAGCATTCATCTATGTCATGCCCCTTCTGTTTATGAAAGTGGCAAAACTTCTTTGATTTTTTCATTACTTCAGTCTTCGTCAGCTTCTTCAATTTCTTGAGGAGATTATCATGCTGAATGGTATACATGACTTCTTTCCTAGGAATATTCAGTAGGATGTAGTCGTTGAAGCACTTTATTGGAGATCAAGCTCTCTCTCTATGTTTCTAGTCATCTCTCTATTTATTTTTCTTTTTATTGACCTCAGAGTTTCTAAAATTTAACTTGTTCATCTCCTCTTGGGTCATATATTGCTCTGTCAGGTTGAGCAATTCCTCCATCAACATTAGGCGCTCACACACTAAAGCATTGATGCATTCCTTATGCTTAAGTCTCAAAAGCGACACATCAATTAGAAATTTGATCCTGGAGTTATCTATCTTCAGGACCTTCATGTTGAACCTCATAAAAAAATCACAAGGGACTCCCCCTCATTCTGCTTAACAGTGTAAAGGCGAGTGTAGGAGAGTTTTACCTTTCTTCAATTGGCGAATAGATGCAAAAACTTATCACAAAGCTAATCATAGGAGTATATCAATGAGGGCTCCAACTTGACAAATCGATTGAGCACTATACCTTGGAATGTGGTCACCAATATCTTGGCATGGATGTACTCATTGTGCACGTGCAGCTGCATCATATGCTCAAACTACATCAAGTACTTATTGGGGTCGGTTGAGCCATCGTACCTCCAAAATTCAATTAGGACCTTGGTGTCGACAGTATTGCACTCATTAATAATCTCCTAAATAAAATGGAAGCCTTTTTCTTGATGAGACCTTTGGGGACCTTCTGGGTTGGGTACCCTCTCAGTGTTTCTCCTCGAGATCTCATCAAGATGTTTGTTTAATTATTGTAGTTGGTGGGAAACTTCTTTCCATTCCTCCCAATTAGCTTGGGTAATGTTTCGATCAAAATAAGGCCTCGTGCGTTCGACCATATCACACTACAAGGCTTGAATAGATTAGGCCATGTGATCTACGGATTTATCCACTTTTTCATGTTGGTCAAGTCTAGAACGTTTAACTCTATTGCGCTGCTAGACTCAATTAGGTTAAACGTAGTAATCCACGGAGTTAGCAATTTCCTTTCTGAGTTTTGGTCCCCCCCTCTCTCCATGGGGGCATTTAAGTTTGGCTTCTCATTTGGCCAGTGTCCGTCAAGACTCCTGACGACCACGACTATTTTGGAGAAACCTCTCTTCTAGTGGAGGCGATTGTGGAGTGGCACTACCAGTTACGGCTAGCATATGGTCTTTCTATTCAATGTAGCGGAACATTGAGAAAAGATTTGTGCAGAGATCTGGGAGCAGTTGCAAAGTGGCATTGCTAGTTGGGGGTTAGCAAGGTGATGTGCCTATTTAATGCAGTGAAGAGTTGAGTAGAGATTTGGGCAGAGATCTATTCATTTATTAGCTGTATTAGCTGAGGCATGGTCAATGTAACAACTTGCTCTTGGAGGGCGCTAGGGCCCGGAGCATGCGAAGTGGAGATGCTGACCTCTTGTTGTCTTTTCTCTTGGATGCGGCTTTTCTTGTGTTCACCATTTTTTCCAGTTGCAATCTCACGTTTTCCACAGACAGCGCCAAAATAATGAGGTTGAAAATTGTATTTAGTGAATGGGATAGTATTTGGACTAATTCGACCAGAAAGGTCGAATGATCTAACAGTAATATCCTTCAAAGTTTGAGATCTACAACTAATAAAAAATGTTAAACTAGTCGAGGTACCCTCAGCTAAAGCACTCCGATACTCAAGTTAGTACTGGTCAAATTAAGATAATCGAATAGCAAAGTAAGAGCGTATAGTATCTGAAGAATAGCAGGCGAAGGGGTATTTATAGCCTTCTCCTGGTGGGTGATATGTCTAAAATGCCTATATCAGGTGTAGAGGGCTCTTGTCCTTACCTGGGGATCATTGGTTGTTTTCAATTTTGATACTATTCTAGATGGAATCATCTCCTACTGTCTATGGTGAATAATACTCTGAGGGTGTGCCTCCTTACCAAAGTTGGTGGCAAAGGTTGTACTAGGTGGCACGCATTATTAATACAGAGGCACGCTACTTATCAAAGCATTAAATATGTCAAGAATATGAGTTAGTAGTGGAGTGAGCACTCGAATCGACAATCATCGAACAAATAAGGCGGTCAACCAAAGGGTTGGTTGAACTAACCAAGTGGTTTGAAGCCTCCCATTGAGTGCGGTCAAAGGGATCAACTCTGCCATGGGGGCCTCTTATCGAGTAGTCACTCGACAGCGCTCGTCATTTCTCTATGCTCTTGCTACGGCCTCTGCTCGACTACAGGCTATCACTTTTTCTCAATCTACCAACAAAAGACAAAAGAAACCATTGAAATTGAGCAAAATGACAGAAATTTATAGTTATCACAATCAACAAAAATTTCTAACTAATCGATCGCCGCGAGCAAGATAAGCTCAGCAAGCGACAAGCAAGCCAACACCAAATACCTCTCCTCGATCAAAATCAAAGCCTCCATTTACCCAAAATCAATCAAGTCCTAAACAAAAGTGTTAGGCCAGTTGAGCATTTAGTTCTTTGGTATTTCCACATGCCCCCTCCACCACCCTCTTGGAATGTTAAACTCTCCATGCCCTTGAATATAAAGAAAGTAATTTTTTTCACTCCTAGCTATACGAGAAGGAGGGGGCTACCAAGAACTTTCAATACGAACATGCTGCCAAATAATAAAAGTTGGACTCTTCACTACTACCCCCACTTTCAAGACATTAATAAATGGAACAGATTTGAAAAGTTGGTGAAAAAGGCTAGCTGTTCGAATAGGTGCATCAGCAGAACAAAACGGTAGATGGTAGCAAAATAATTGCGAAGGAGTTAGGTTATACAGACCTCAAGACCCACTAGGAGGTCAACTATGGCTGGTGCTAAAGAACACCTAAGGCCATACCTCAACCCCTCCTCAAATACCGTTATACATCCCTTTGGATGTCAACGCATCCTACCCTGAAGCCCGGGCACCAAAAGCTTATATACATCAAGGATGTGATACATCTCCCTAATTCGAATTAAGTCAACAGGGAAAATCTTAGATACTATTTCACTATAGTGGTCCAAAGTAAACAATTGACCCTGCATTACTTATACTTCGCTGAGGCCAACATCACCCCTAGAAGCAACCCTCTCAGTACTCAAGCTACTAGAGGTTGAACTGTTACTTGACGAGCTATCAGACATATTATCAGATGCACTCCTAGATGCAGTTTCACCCCCCAAAATCCCCCTGAAACGGCACACCCTCAGACCTAGTGTTCTTACTATCTGAAGCACTAAACATCTTTGTAAAGAAAAATGAAGCAAAACATAAGCTTGCAAAAAAACTTACTGTGGGTAGCTTGAAAACTCTAAAGTGCAAAGAGAAAGTAAAGAACTCTGAAGGCAAGAACTCAACCAGACCAAATTTTAGCAAAGTGAAAAATGAATGTTTCTACCCCATCTATTTATAAGCATTTGGACGCGAGAAGCCAGGCGGCAGTAATAATTATACTGCCGCCCCTTGGTGCTTCGTAGTTTGTAATGTAACTTGGGTATTAAATGGGAAAAACTATCAAAAATCCTGCCTGGTCAAAAATTCAAAAATCCTAGTCGAGTAAGAGTTCAAAACCTTGGTTGAAGGCACATAACCACCATAATCATCATAACCATCATTCAGTTATCTACTCCTTATTCTTTCTTGCCGATAAACTCGATCAGGATCGCGAATGGGGGGAACTCATGATATGGGATAACCTAACAAGCCCAACCCAACAAGCTATTGACCTCAGGGAGGGCCCCCAAGCTCACTTAATATGCACAACCCAACGTCGCTTCTAGACCCAACTGGGTTAGATCGCTCGACCACAATCGCCTGGTTGAGAGGATCATTCTCAACCATACTCAACAGAAAGCTTCAAGCCACTTTTTCCGTTCAACTATCCTTCTAGTCGACCATCTTCTCTGTTTAATGATTGTCAACCAGAGTGCTCACTCCGGCGCTGACCCATATTCTTACTGCATTTAATACTCTAACAAGCAGCAGGCCTCCACATTAATGTTGCATGCCACCTAGTATAGTCTTTGCTACCAACTCTGATAGGGAGGTGCACCTCCAGAATACTATTCACCTTGAAAAGCATGAGATGATGCCACTTGAAATAGTATTAGGATTGAAAATGACCAATAACTCCTAAGCAAGAACAAGAGCCCACTACACTTGATAGGGGCATCTCAGACATGTCACCCACCAGGAGAAGGCTATAAATACCTCACTGCCAACCATCCTCTAGGTAATGCCATATATATTATAAGCTCCTACTCTACTACTTGATTATCTCCTTTTGACTAATACTGACTTGAGTGTTGAAGTGCCTTAACCAAGGGTACTTCAGCTAGTTTAACATTTACTGTTAGTTGCAAATCTCAAACTTCAAAGAATATCACTATTGGATCTTTCGACCTCCCTGATCGAATCAGTCTAAATACTACCATGTTCACTAAATATGACTTTTAACCTCATTATTAATAGTTTTCAATTTTTTCTCTATATTGTTGTATCATAAACCTAGGAAAAAATCTCTCTTCACATGATCAATTTCTTTGAAGCCCACGAATTTATTTCGATAACTTAAAAGAATAGAACCATATTAATATCATAGTAACGCACACGAATTTAGTAAATGTAGGGTAGGTAATTGATAACATTAACAAGAAAACATACAATATGTTCTTTTATGTTTTGGGCAGTTTGTAAAAAACATAATTGTGGGAATGAATTTTTGAGACAAAATTTGGAGAATGTGTCAATATTTTTTTTTTAAAGAAAAATATGGAAAATGATTTAAGAATGAATTATTTGCTTCTTTATATTTTTGCGCAAGACAAACTTTATTATGGATATCAAATATGTTGCTTTTTTGTTATGTTTATAAGGTGAAAGTGATTTTTTTTATGTATTATATGTATGTATATTTATAGTTGGGTGATGTGTATGTATATATTTGTAATGATTGAAATATGAGCTTAATTAATTTAATTGATTATTTATTTTGAAATTTATATTTTTTTATAGATTTAACATTAGTAAATGATGTATTATTTAGAATAAAATATATATTAATAAATATTAATTACTCATGAAAACATAATTATATCTTAATTATAAAAAGGTCAACTTATATCATAATTATTAATATCAACTTATAAAAAAATTTAATTAATGTACGTTAATTATAAACTAATTGCTATTTACTAATTAAAATATAATTATTTAACTTTATTACTTACAATTTATGTATAAATAAAACTTAGTTATTTATTTAAATAAAATAAATTTTTAATAATTTATATATAAAACTTACTAATGATTCATCAAATTAAAAAAATAATATTTTATTATATGAAATTACATCATCTTAAATTATTTATAAAATACATAAATGTAATATTTAATTATACACAAACTACGAAACATAATTAATATATAAATAACAACTTTTTTAAATAAATTAATTTAATTAATTTAATAAGTTATTTAATTACTTTAACTTATTATTTAATTAATACATTATTTAGTAAATGCATACTTAGTAATAATCAAATAATTTTACATAAATTTAATTAATTCTCTTAATAATTACTTTAAGCATATCAATATTAATTTATTAAACTTAATGGATGATTAATTAAATATCACCCTATAATTAAATTTTTTATTATAATTCTAAATAAATGTGATGATTAATATTTAATGAAGAATATTATTTTGAAGAGGATTAATTTATTTATTTATTACATCAAATTAAAACATCTTATGTTATTTATCAAATGAATAAGTGTAATATTTCATTAATACATAAAATATTAAATATAACTAATATATTATTTAATTAATAAATAAATTTAATTAATTTAATATGTTATTCAATAAATGAATTATTTAGTAATAACATAAATAATATTTAATTAAATTTATTTTTTTAATAATTTATTTAATTAAATTTGTAAACATAAATTTTGAAATTTATTTTTAACTAGTAAAATTTTAATATTTTCGTGTGTGTGTGTGTGTGTGTGTGTGTGAGAGAGAGAGAGAGAGAGAGAGAGAGAGAGAGAGAGTGTGAGTGAGTGATAAATGAACGAATGATGTGATAGTAAAGTGAAAAAATGAAGAAGTAGATGTGGTTTTTACGGTGTAGAGTTTTTTGAGTGAATTATGGGGGATTTTTTAGAGATAAAATTTGAGTGTTTTGAGAAAAAAATTAAAGAACGTGTCTTTATTCTGAAATTTTGTTGAGAATTAAAAATTTTTTTGAAAAAAGGCAAAAAAAACATAGCAATATATTCTCATAATTAAAACCAAGCAAGAGAAAGTAAAAAAAAAATGTAAAGAGTTGAGTGAATAAGAAGAGCAGGGAGAAATATTGAATGAAAAATGTGACATGGACGTGATTGAATGGATAGGGTATATGGTGTACCGATGACTGCGTAGTGGAGCAGTTTCCGTGGAGTGGCAAACTGGCAATACTAACTAGCTCTTTCTCTCATCTCAATTTATTCAAACCCACTCCCAATACACTATCACCCACTTCTCTCCTAAAATAACTACCCCAAAGAGTAAAACCCCAACTGTCAGGAGTCAGGACTGATGGTTTAGTTCACCTTCAAACTTCAACTTCAATCATCACACCCACCCACTTCTTCTTTTTCTTTATTTATTTTAACCCTTTTTTCTATGCAGCTGAGAAAAGAATATGCCATACTTATTTTCACTTTGCCATGAGTTAACAAACATTGAATGTGAATTCCCAGCTTAAGCACCTGTCTGGTTCGGTTCTCACCATGAACTGAGACGACTAGTCATCTGAAAAATGTTCGATATTCTATTCGGATGGAGAAAGGCTTCAAAATGGTAATACATGGACATGTCAAGATGGCCTTTTTCCTTCTGTAGAATCTAGCTTATATTAATCAACTTATCATGATCTTCTAGTTCAATGTCTCTACTTCTTATGTACTTTTCCGTTTTCTGTTTTTCCCCTAACGTACTGCAGTAAGAAACTGATCAAAACAGTCCAATGCCGCCTGAAATTGCTCAAGAGCAAAAGGTGTTGTATTGTGAAGCAGTTGAGAGAGGATGTGGCTGAGCTTCTCAAACATGGCCATCATCAAACTGCCTTCGGAAGGGTACTTTCGCCTATTTGCTTTTTCTACTGTTACATTCCCTGCTAGTAGCTTGTGATGCAAACATTAAATAATATAAACTTTTAGTATGATTTCTCATTTTTGAAACTTGTTCAGGTTGAGCAGCTTGTCATGGATGAAATTATGGTTCAAGCATATGATCTTCTGGACCAGTTTTGTGAATTTATAATACTTCACATTCCTTACATCCGCAAACACAAGTATATCTCTGACTACAACAATCGAATGCATCTTTTCTCATATATAGTCCTTTAATGACAAAATGAATCTTTTAACCTGAATTTCAGGGACTGTCCTAATGATATAAATGAAGCAATATCAACTCTGATTTTCTCATCAGCAAGATTTGGGGAGTTACCGGAGCTCCTTTTGATTAGGAAGCTCTTTGGAGAGCGTTATGGCCAAAGATTCGTGATGGCCACACTTGAATTACTTCCAGGGAATCTTGTGAACCGTCAGGTTAGACCTTGAAATTTCCTTGTCATGAATCACGAGAAATTGTTAGCGAATGGACTAATGTTTGGAGGTGCTTGATTTCTTTTGTTGCAGATAAAAGAGAACCTTTACTTAAAAAAGGTGCCTGATGATGTCAAGTACAGATTGCTGGATGAAATAGCCGGCAGTTGCGTTCAGACAGGACCACTTTTTCTTGAGTACAAACCTGAGTTGCAAGAAGAACAGGAAATCAAACATAGCAGCAGTAAGAGATCTTGTAGTGAAGATTATATTGGGGAAGAGATAGAAGGGGAGGTTATATATTTCGATTTGTCATCTGAGAAAAAGAAAATTTCAGAAGAACCATATTTAGGATTGGGAAAAGATTACATTCTTCCGAATGAAATCCAAGATTCAGATCCTGGTGGAGAGAAAATAATGAAGCCTGTTGACTGTAATGAAATAGAAAATTCTACAATTTCTCATCATGAATCTCTAAAATGGGGCAGTACTGGTGAAACTCTGGAGTCTTGTTCAGAAAATTCAGCCAATATGCCTGAGGAAATGATACATCTTGATGACATTGAGGAGTTTGTATCACCAGCTGTGAGCAAAGATGGGAATCTCCAAGACCAGAGATTATTCATGTTCAAATCATTTGAGAACCCGTTAAATAAGAAACCAGATTATGGAATCCACATAAATCTTGAGGAAAGAAAGCTTTTTCAAGAAAAGTTCGTGCCAAGAAAGATGAGGAAAACAAGTAGAAAACGATCAAAAAGAAGATCAATACGTCAAGAAAATAGAAATGTAACAGCCAGTGATTGCAAAATTACATACTATGGCGTGTCAGATGAGACCTCCCCTGAAAATAAATGCAAATCTCATTGTTATCAACCAGAGCACTGGACCAAGATTGTAGCTCAGGAAAGCCAAAAATTATATGCCAAGAAATGCAGCTTAGGACATCCTTTTTACTTTCCTGGTACAGATGAAACTGAAGGGCTGGAGAGTGCTTGCTGGACACCAAAGCTTAAAAGCTCAAAGACACAGGATTTTACAGTTCATAGTATAAAGGAAGGAAAGATCCAACCTGGACTCCAATTCTGTAAATATTCTTACAGAGGCGGACCAGAAGAGACCAGGGTAGGAGAACAGACTCAGCCACCTTCCTTAAGGGCAATGACCACGCCTTTGGAAAGGCCTAAAGAGAGTACTACAGAAAACATTTTCAGGTCAAACTCATTTCCATTTGATCAACAACCCCACAGTGGATATTCTTCGTGCCGCCATATCCATCCAAAGCTTCCGGATTATGATGCACTAGCGGCAAAGTTCAAGGCTCTCAAGAGAGCAAAACATCAAAATAAACAGCAGCAGAGCAATCCATAGATTTAATGGGCTGTCAAAATTGGGTAAATATGTTTGTTTAAAAATCTTTTTGTAGGGCTGTTATATATATTGTGGAATAGCATTCATAGATTACATTCCTGTATGCATTTTTCGGTACCTTTTCTTTTCTGTTTCTATTAGTCCACAAGTTTTTTCTTGGAAGCTTACTGTTGGCTAAGGTTTACCAACATGTGAGGAAAGACATTATCATTCATCTATGCAGATAAAACTTTCCTGGAATTGCATGACCTTATTGTGAAAGTCAAGTGGTTCGCAGGTTTCTACATGATGGCTGATGCTATTGTATTTATCCAATAATCAAAACAAACCAAATCAATCCCTATTGCCCTGTAACTTGATATTGTGTTTTACACCTATAAAGATATGTACATGTCAAAAATATTATACAAACTCTAGAGAAGAATTATGCCCCACTATTATCAGCCAAAAACACTGCTTATGCCCACCAACCAGAAACTTCAACAAATAAATGAATGAATGAGTGGAACAATTTAATTATCCAATATGTGATATTATAAGTTTTATTAAATATTACAAATTTAATCGAAAGGGAATTGCCCTTTCTTTTTTTATCCCCTTTGACTATTGCATGAATTTTCTCAGGAGTCAAGGCATCCAGGCAGGAAGTCTTCGGGATTTCGTGTTTCTGGTAAGCCAAATGGGTTCGTTCTACCAATTTATGATCCTGCACCTGCTTAACACAAATATACCCGAAATTTGAAAAGCCTTGAAACTAAAATCAAAACCGAGTTGGGAAATCTAAAGAGAAAAAGTAAAAATTTGGATCCCAGTGGATTCCTTCTATCCTGCTGGAAGAGATGTTACATAAAATTGAAGACCTACACCATGTTTGGTTTAAAGATTTTGATGAGGAAATAAAAGAATAAGAGAGAAGGAAAAGAAAAGAGAAAAAAATACAAAATCTCAAATTTACTTGGTTGTTAAAGAAAATAATGAAAATGGGACGAGAAAAAGAGAGGTAATGAATGTATTGAAGAATACGAAAGAGTTCAAACAGGTTTTTCTCATTATTTTGTGGGGAAAATTTATTTTCCTATGATACACTTTATTTTTTCCCAAGTTTTTCTTCCTTTAATATTTTTCTTAGCAATCGAACAATCAAAAATATTTTTCCTAACATTTTTTTTTCTTTTCCTCACCAAAATTCATGAACCAAACATAGTGTTAGTTAATATATATGAAAGAACTTATAAGAGGATGGAAACATAGCATTTCACAAGAAAGCAATTCACACAGCTTTCACAACAAAAGCATTATAGCTTTGCTTTTTCTTCATTAATCGTTACGTACAGACAATTCCTTTCCACATTCCTCTGCTTAAGTTTACATCGATCAGCCTTTAGGTTTCATCGACTGATTTCTCGACATGAAGTTGTCTAGAAGCACTAAACATCGCAAAAGTGAGATAGTTATGCAATAGCCAGACTCTTGAATTGTTCTTTAATTTGGAATAAATGGTTGCAGAGAAAATGTAAGATTTCCAATTTGCCCAAATGTTAGCTAATGTTGCCATAGATACACGAAGTACTTTATCATATTTAGCTCAAATTAAAAATACAATGATATAGAAACATTTTCTTCAAATCGGATGTTACTTGTGGCTCATAAAATCAAATACATGTTTATAATTATGTAGATAACACTCACTTAATGTTCTTGTGCGCATTCATAATTATGAAGATAATACTCACTTAAAATAAAATTTTTATAATTTATTATCAAATTAAAGAAAAAAATTTAAAAAATTAATTAAAATAGGTAAACATTGGAAGTTTTTGAATAAATTATGGTTATTTGTACATATAAATTTTTATTGAATATTGAGTAAGTAAAAGGATAAATTTGATATATTGAAATTTGGTATCGTAACTGATGCTGCAAAGAGCTAAACGATCCGGAAGTCCGGTGGATTGAGTTGATACTGGGCTTGAGTTCTGCAACAAGAACAAACGTGAACTAGCCGGAGTTGCCCCGGCTAAGGCTCTCCGACGCTCAAGTTAGGTTTGCGGTCAAATAGAGATTGTATAGAGTGTATGTAGTAAAACAGTAAAGTTGCAATACCTTGAGCGTGGCAG
>JACGDI010005670.1:497329-514066 GCA_014898725.1 Jacaranda copaia
ATATCAGTAACTTTCATTTTAAACACAAAAATACCTTCCCTTTTTATAATAAGATAGATGATGATTTTGTACTTTTATTATATTTAGGAAATTATGAATTTTTCGTCGGGTAAGAAGCGTTAAATATGCCAAATATATAGCCAACGCATTATGCTTTTGCAGAATTTTTGCTGCTGTAAATTTGTTATGAGATTTTTTTTCTTTAGATTCTTTCATTCCAACTGCAAACAGTTGATTGGTTCAGCTACAACTGACTGGCATCATCTACCTCTATACGTTTAGTCTCTCTCTCTCTTTGTAGATATTCATTCATTTATTCAACAGAATTAATAAAATCACTCGATTCATCTCTCTAAATTTGATCGTGATACCAGAGCCGCGATCCTCGTCATCACCTTCCAAATTGTTTTTTTCATCCTTTAATGGCGGCAACCTCAGACCCCACCCTTAACCCCTCTACCCCTACTACCTTCACCTGACGAGAATCCCTCTCTCATTATAGTTTTCCCTGTTGCTCTCTAGCTCGAATTATCACTCATGGAGCCGATCGAGCTATGTGCGTGCTCCTCCTCTCCAAAAACAAGTTAGCTTTCATTGATGGTTCTCTTCCTCCTCCACCACATACGGAACTCCTGTTTCCTGTTTGGGAATATTGTAATACAATGGGGTTATCCTGGCTGAATCATTCCATTTCGCTAGCCATAACAGAGAGCATCATTTGGATTAATAATGCAGTAGATGTTTAGAGCAACCTTCGTGAAAGATTTTTCCCAAGGTGACGCCTTCTGCATCTCGGAGCTACAAGAGAAGATTTATGCCTTCAATAAATGCAAGCATATTGTAACAGATTACTTCATCCTTGGGGACAAGCTGGTGAACTTTCCCCACATTCCTTCTTGTTCTTGCTTTCATGTCTGTTCTTGCGGTGCTCTCAGCACATTGAATCAGCATTAAAATAATGATTACGTTGTTCGTTTTCTTTAGGGCCTTGGAGGCTATTTTCTACTGCGAGGTCTCAGATACTACCTATGGATCCAATTCCGCCCATTAATCTAGTTTCTCTCTTTATTCAACAAGAATGGCAACTTACTCCAGTTCTTCGTTAGCTGTTTAAAAATCAATCTCAGTAGCTCCCTGCTTCTTCCAGTCACCAGTTCTAGAAACTTTTTTCTAAATCTCAAAATGGAGACAATTGTTTTTGCACTTTTTTTTGGCAGACCACGCTACACAATTGACACATGCTACAAAGAACACCGCTATTGTCCCAGTTTTCAGCCTCGTGGGTGTGGCGCTTCAACTCACTACGTTGCTATTGCAGATTCTCCAATGATCTTCATTGTTTCTGCGTCTACTGCAATTCCTTCTGAGTCTTCAGGCTCCTCTTTGACTCAACAGTAGTACAATACGGTTCTCGCCTTGCTTCAGCATTCTAACATTGGTAATATAATATCCCTCTTTCTATCGTTAACCTTGTGCTTTCCCAGAATTCTGCCTTTTCCACTTCGTCTCCAGGTAATCATACTTCTCCCTCTAGTTTTTAGATTCTTCATACAGGTGGCACTTGCCATATCACCTTCTCCCTTTCCTCTTTTAGTTTTTATAGGTTGATCTCTCCCATCTCTGTTACCTTATCCACTTGTTATAATGTATGTACATCAATTTCTGAGACTGTCACACGGTTATCCACCCTCACTCTTCATAACGTGTTTTATATTCCTCAGTTTTCATTTAACCTTGTCTCGGTTGCCCACTCGACTTCTTCACGTTTCTATTATCTAACTTTTCAAAATCCTTCTTGTAATCTTGTGTTTTGCGAGCCCTAAGTCCTTGGCGGATGATTGGTACGGCAAGGATGCAAGGTGGCCTCTACATCGTTAATTGCATTCCAGCTCCTTAACCCAGCCTGCTACATCTCTCACAGCCGCCACTCTATAGTTTGATTTATGGCATTTTCGCTTATGCCTCCTCTCTAACTCTAGACTAAAGTTACTAGCTTCCTATATTCTCATAATAGCTCTGCTTGTGATGTTTGTCATTATGCTAAGCACAAGAAATTAACCTCTCCTATAAGCTTTAGCAAGACTACTAAATGATTTGAATTAATATATATTGATATATAGCGTCCTTTAGCCAACCCTCCCTTCGTTACATGATTTTTCAATATTTTTTTACTATAGTAGATGATTTTGGTCTTTATACTTACATTCATCTCCTTAAACACAAATATGAAGCCTGCAATAACCTATACTCATTCATTACTATAATTGATGTTGTAACTTGGAACGATCAAATTCTAACTAAAAAATAATAGTAAAGAAAATTCAATGTAATTGACAATAAAATTTAATGTGATTTGGTGATGTACCTAATCCACCCGACAAAGAAAAGAATTTTATTTATCTCAAATCAAAGTGCAAGTACAAACTTTGAATCCCACAAATCTCACAAGAACACCTAACACTCTCGTTCTTAACCCCGTCTTGAGAAACTATCTCAAAAGCAGTTATAAACCCTTAGGTATGTGTCTTATCTATTTGTCTTGAAAGAAAATTGAATTTATACCAGCAAAAATCGAGTCTTAGGCGGATTAGCTTGCTCCGAGCACTAGGGCGCACATGACTTGTGCCCTAGCACAAGAATTCTATTGCTGCTACAAAATTTGAGTAGAAACTTTGCGCTAGTGCGAAGTTACTACTCATCGTGAAGTTATTATTCATCGCTCGCCTTTTTTGACCATTTGCTCCATTTCACTCTATTTTTCTTCCAGTTCTCATTTATTTAGCCCAAATTTCAAGGTAAAATCAACAATTCTCCACCTTGACTTGAAATTCACCATCACTCTTCTTTGTCCCTGCCCCCAAGAGGGCTTGTCATTTGAGTCTGCAAACATTAATCAAATCCAAGCAATACTCGAATTTGATTCCTAAAATAGTCTTGGTCAACATATCTGCCAGATAATCCTTCATCCCAACCTTGTCAATCAAAATAACACCTTAAGACATCATATTCCGGACAAAATGGTATCTCACATGAATGTGCTTTGTTCTCTCATGAAAGGCTTGATTCTTTGACAAGTGTTTGGCGCTCTAACTATCATAAAATATTGAAGTGATCTCAAAATCCATACCTATATCCTCAATCAACCCCTTTAGCTAAATGTCTTCCTTTACATCTTCAGCCAAAGCCATGTACTCAGCTTTTGTTGTAGACAATGCAACTAATGACTGCAGAGTGGCCTTTCAATTGATCATACAACTCAAAATACAAAACACATACCCCATCATGAATCTTTTGCTCTCCAAATCTCATGCGTAATACGCATCCACATAGCTAATAATCTTTGTAGTTGAATTCAATTGACTATACCTCAATCATCTATCTGCAAAGTCTCTCATACACCTCATGATCCATTTCACAAGTTACCAATGCATCTTTCCTGGCTTGTGCATGTACCTACTTACAACATTAACTGCATATGAAATGTCTGGCCTAGCGCACACAATGGCGTGCATCAAGCTACCTACTGGACTAGCTTACGGCACATTAGACATGTGCTCTACCTCATCCTCAGTACTAGGTGAATCATCTTATGAGAACCTGAAATAAGCTACAGTAAGCTTACTCACTGGCTTAGACTTATCCATTCCAAAATGCTTTAGTACTTTTTCAATATAATGTTGTTAAGATAAGTACAACAATCCAGCATACGTGTCCCAGATGATCTCAATGCCCAATACTTCTTTATGTTGTCCAAATCCTTCATCTCAAATTCTTCACTTAATTGAACTTTTAAAATGTTGATCTCATATATGTTTCTAGAGGCCATCAATATATCATCAACATACAATAGCAAATATACTAAGAGCCTATCACTACATTTTTATAATATACATAACAATCAAAATTGCTTCTAGTGCATCCTATATTGGTAATAAATGCATCAAACCTTTTATACCACTACCTGAGAAACCACTTCAAGCTATATAAAGACTTCTTCAAGAGACATGCTTGATTTTGTTTCCCAAAAACAACAAATCCTATGAGTTAGCTCATATAGATTTATTCCTCCAACTCACCATGCAGAAACACTGATTTCACATCCATCTGCTCAAGCTCCATATCAAATAGAGTAATTATGGCAAGTAAAATACAAATGGAAATATATTTTACAACTAGGGAGAACACCTCATAAAATTCAACTCCCTCTCTCTAAGTAAAACCTTTAGTAACCAAATGCGCCTTGTATCTAGCATTCTCAACCTTGAGAATCCCTTCTTTCTCCTTGTAGATCCATTTGCAACCTACAATCTTCTATTCTTTGGGTACATCAACTAATTCTCATGTGCCATTCTTATGGAGAGACTCTATCTCTCCACTCATAACTACAACCTATTTATCAAAATTTGGCTTGAAAATTATCTCTTTGTATGAGATTGGATTATCTTCTACAAACTCCTCAGTCGAACTCAATGCACAAGCTACTAGATCTAAAAATGCAAACCACTGTGGTGGTTTGATCTGCCTTCTCTCCCTATCGCGAGCTAAATGACAGTTGTGTAGTGAATTATTTTCCTGCTATTGGTTAGGTGATAATGCGCTCACCAATGTCATCTCTATTACCCTTTTAAAACTTGTAGAGTAACAAGTTCAAACTCTATTTTCTCCTTAACACTCTGTTGACTGCTTTTGGGCTACTTCACCTTCATCATCATCGCTGACTCATCAAAAGTCACGTCCCTGCTGATAATCATCCTGAAGCATTTGTCATCATTACATCACAAATGATAACCCTTTACTCTATCTACATAGCCTAGGAATATGCACTTCCTAGCCTTTAGCTCAAGCTTTCCATCATGAACATAAGCATAGGCTAGGCACCCAAACACTCAAATTTGAGTAATCAGTAGAAGACCCAGACCAAACTTCCATTGGTGCTGCAATCTAAAGTAGTTGATGGTGATCTATTCACCAAGTAACAAGTAGTATTGATTACTTCTGTCCAAAAATCCTTGAACAATCCTGCGTTAATGAGCATACATCCAGCTTTCTCCAAGATAGTCCTGTTCATCTATTCTGCAACTCCATTCTACTATGCTATGTGTACAACTGTGCAATATCTCACAATTCCTTCCTTATCACAGAATTCGTGAAATTCCTTGTTGCAAAATTTCAATCCATTGTCAGTCCTCAAATGCTTTATTTTTTTTCATATCTTCTTCTCAATTAAAGTTTTTCATTGCTTGAAGTTAACAAACACCTCATCCTTATACTTCAGCATATACAATCATACTCTCCGTGAAAAGTCATCTATGAATGTCACAATGTACCTAGCAGTTCCCTTTAAAAGAACTTGAGAATGCCCCTAAAGATCTAAGTGAATTTAATCCAAGGTACCCATGGTCTAGTGAACCGCAATGCCAAATTTCACCTAATGTTGCTTGCTAAGCACATACTACTCGTAGAAATCCAACTTTCCAACTTTCTCTCTACAAAGTAAGCCTCATTTGCTTAGTTCTAACATCCCCCTTTCAGTCATATACCCAAGTCGCATGTGCCACAATCTCATGGTATCATTGACTGATAAAGAAACTGCTACACTACTGGAAACTATACTGCCTTGCAAAATGTAAAGGCCATTCCTTTTGTCTCCCTTCATGATAAGCAATGCACATTTGGAAACCAACAAAAGTTCATCTCGGGCTTTGTACGCACAACTATTCTTGTCCAGAGTTCCCAATGAAATCAAATTTTTCTTCAGATTTAGAACATGACGCACATCTGTTAGGGTTCTTATTATGCCATTATGCATTCCAATACCCACTGAGCTAATTTCTACAACCCTGCATGAAGCATCGTTTCCCATAAGCACTTTACCACCATCGCATTTTTGATAAGTGGTAAACCAATCTTTATGTGGGCACATGTAGTAAGAGCAACCACAATCCAAAATCTACTCAGAGCTTAGTAAGCTTTCGGTAATGTTGAGAACAAACCCACCATTAGACTCATCCTCAAAAATTCCTACGACATCATCCTATTTCTAATTAGAAGTTTCACCTACATCCTTTACCTTTCCTCATTTCGGATAATTCCATTTTCAGTACCCCTTTCTACTACACCTAAAACACTTTTCGCCATTTCTAAGCTTGGTTCAGGACTTCGATCGATTTCTACTCCTTTCTCTTTCTTTTGGTCTCCCATTTGTCATCAATCCTTCCCCACTTTCACTAGGGTTGGGCATTCGGGTCTGCGTTTAAAGTACCTAACCCGACCTAATTGGGTAGTGATGTGCTAAAACCCGATCAATCGGGTTTTATCGGGTACCCGATTAACCAAGTACCCGGTAGAAGAGTATCGGGCTAGGATTCAATTATTGAATCTTGGCCCAATCGGGATCTGGGTACTTGATAAAAATCAATTAAAAAAAAGTGAAGGAAATCAAAATTTTGAAACTGTGTACACTTAAAATAGAGGTAAACTTTCTGCCTCTATTTTAAGTGTTAAAGAACACAACACACACACAGAGGCAAGCATGAGATAAAACCAACTTAACCAAGCATTCCATAACCATTCACCAAGCCCTCCCTCTCACATTTCACACCATCCAATCTTCTACCACTCCACTGGGTCATCATTCACGGTCCTCCCATGCCCACCTAGGTAATAAATTGGACTATTTAATTTCATTTGTATGTAATAAAAGTTTAGGGTTTCTCCACAAATTTTAGGCTTTTTTAATTTTTCACTTTTCTTGTAAAATTTTTATATATTCCATGTGTATATATTATATACTCTATTATTATCTATTATATATGTGTTTGTTAATTATTTATTTTTTTGTTTATTGGTTGGATGGGGATTTTATTAAAAATTTGAAATGAGGATTTGTATTTTATAATAAAACTATGAAAAAATAGTTTACTTTTATTTTGATTTTTTTCTCTAATTTTGTGAATGAATTTGATTTTTTTTCAATTTTTTATTTTATTCTTTATGTTTATTCTCTATTAATTTTTTAAATTGATATATAGAAAAATTATTTTTTGTTAATTGCATTGCAGGGACTCATACAAATTGCTGAATTAGAGTATCCTCACAAAGTGAAATGGAAAGTAAAAATCCAACAGCAAAAAGAAGGCTAAGGAGGTGAGTTTTGCTAATCCAATTGAGGAGGAATTGAATTTATTAGATGACTTGGAGCTTGGCCTGAATGATGATAATGATTTTATAACTCGAGGTTTAGAGAGTCCTGTTGAAGATGAAGATGATACTTTTGTTGATGAGAAGGTAGATGAGGAAAAAGAACCTCCAAAGAAAAGGTCAAAAAAGAAATTGCATCTAGGTCACCATGGTGGGAGCACTTTACTAAATTCTTTTGTGAAAATGATAAATGTCGAAAAGGAAAATGTAAATATTATGGAACATGTATTGGGGCGGATCCTAATGTACATGGAATTAAAGGGCTTGATAGGCATTATCAATCTTGCAAGAAAAAACCTCATGAAGTTGCAACTAGACAAAAGATATTGAATTATCAACCAGTTGGAAAGAGTCAAAAGCGTGGAGGGGTTCTATCGAAATTTGATCAAGAGAAAATTAGAGATGTATTATGCCATTGGTTCATTGTTGATGAGATACCATTTAGGATAGTTGAGAAAGAAGGGTTTCGACATTTTATGTTAGTTGCATGTGCTTAATTTTCTATGCCATCTCGAAGGACTATAACTAGAGATATTTTTAAGATGTACATGAATGAAAAGTCTATGTTGAAGTCCTTCATTACTTCACATGCACAGGAGGTTTGTATCACCACTGACACATAGACCTCCATTCAAAAAGTTAATTATATGTATCTTACATGCAGTTTATTGACGATGATTAGAATTTGGTGAAAAAGATTTTGAATTTTTGTCCTATTTTTAGTCATAAATGTGAGGATGTAGGTAAGGATGTTGCTACATGCTTGAATGATTAGGGTATTGATAAGATCTTTACGGTCACTATGGATAATATTTCATCAAATGATGGGCAATTGCTTATTTGAAAAAGAAATTTGATGGTCGATCAGATAGTATGATTTTAGGTGGTAAATATATGCATATGTGATATATTGAACATATTATTAATCTTATTGTGCAGGATGGTTTGAAGGGAAAAGATGAGAGTATGGCTATTACGCATATTAGAGGGGTTGTTAGATATATAAGAGCATCTGCGGCTCGGTACAAAAAATTCAAACATTGTGCAAAACTTGAAAAATTGAAAATAAATAAAATGTTGTCACTTGATGTACCTATAGGTGGAACTCCACCTATTTGGTGTTAGATGTAGCTTTATCTCTTAGAAAGGCCTTTGAAGCATGTGATGATAGCGATCATGCATTTAATATTGATCTTGAGGATAGAGTTCCTTCATATTTTGATTGGGAAAGGGCAAAACTGTTCGTTGAAATTTTTTTAGCATTTTTTTCATCTTACTTTGAAAATTTTTGGCTCTTTATATGTCACATCAAACACTATATTCAAAGAAATAAGTGCAATTGATAGGCTTCTTTTGAGGTAGATGGAGAGTGGTGACACTGAATTGAAAAAGATGGCAAAAAAAACTAAAAGAAAAGTATAACAAATATTGGGGACCAATTACAAAGATTAACGAGATTTTATATTATGCAGTGGTCCTTGATCTTACTTTGAAGATGGAGTTCATTGAGTTCACATTTGATAGAATGTATCCAAATATTGGAACATATGATATTCCTTCTAGTAGAGACATACAAGAAGCTGTTAGGAATGTATTTAATGAGCTATTCAAAGAGTGTCAGAAAATGTATGCCCATGTAATTCCAACAAGCCCCAATTCTAAAGCAAGTCCTGAAAGTTCTAGTACTAGGTACACTTTATTGAGGAGGATTGAGGAGCTTATGATCTATTTGATGAGTTTGACAAGAAGAAAAATAAAAAGAAAGGTGAGCAAGAGAAGATTGAGTTGGAGAAATATTTGCAAAAAAAGTGTGAAGAGGGTGGAGATAGTTTTGACATATTAAAATGGTGGAAAGTGTCGGCTCATCGATTTCCTATACTTTCTAGTACGGCTCACGATATATTAGTGGTGCTGGTCTCCACTGTTGCTTCAGAGGCTACTTTTAGCACTAGAGAGCGTGTGCTTGATGCATTTAGGAGTTTCTTATCTCCTAAAGTAGCTCAAACTCTTATTGTGCCCAAGATTGGTTTCGTTCGACTTCAAAACCAATTAATATGGAAGAGGATTTGTGTGAGTTAGAAAATCTAGAGCAAGGTAACTTAACTAATTTAATTCTTTTTATTACTTTGATTTTTTTATGTTATATATTTTTATTAATACCTTTGTAATCTTGTTGCTATTCTAGTAGAGTTGACACAAATGGAGGTCGATACATCCATCTTTGATGCTTGAGCATTTGAGTTGAATTTGGAAATGCATTGAAAATTGTTTGTGAATGTTGATGACTTTATATCATGTTTAAGCTGTTTATCTGATTTGAATTTAGATTGTTGAAAGGATATTGACTTTGATAAGTGGAATTGACGTTAAGAATTTGAATTGTTCAGGTGTAAGTTGAATTGATGCTTGGTGTTGTAAATTGTAATTTGTATAATGGTTTGAGGAAGTTTTTTTCACTTTAGAGTTTGGAGTAGAGCATTTTGAATACTTGAATTGAATAATTTTTTATTTGTTTTCAATATGTATAACAATTTGTGTTCGTAATTTGTTTGAAGAGTTGAGTTAATTTCAATTAGTTTTACATGTGCCAAAAAAATTTACATTTGAAAATTCACATTCTCAAAAACACAATTTATATTATGAAGAAAAAAAAATAGGTCAAATCAAATTTTGGCTAGATTTTGAGGTTCAAAATTTGACCAATTTTGGCCAGATTTTGAACCTGAAATCTAGCCACATTTTGTCGAGATTTTGAGGCCTCAAATCAGGCCAAACTTGGCTTGATTTGAGGCCTCAAAATTTGGCCTAAAACAGCCCAATATTGGGCCACAAACCCAGCACCTGATATCAAGATTGAGTACCCAAACTTCAATTGGGCCAAGATCGGGTAGCAAAATATTGATCCTGGACAACCAAGTACCTGACCCGGTCGTCCCAAACTCAGAGATCCCAGCCCGATGCCCAACCCTAACTTTCACCATCATTACTACCCTAGACATGTTTTCTCTACTCGTTAAAATTCAATAAAGCCTTCACATCTTTCATTAAAATCGAATATTGTCCATACAGTAAAGTAGTGACCAAGTGCTCAAAAGATTTGGATAGAGAATACAAAAAAATCAATGCTTGATCTTTATCTTTAATTTTAACATCTATTTTAACAGTAAAGTAAAGTAATTTCATGACTTGCCCCTCAACTCAAGTTACTGTTCATCATGTGCCTTTTTTGACCCTTTGCTCCGTTTCACTCTATTTTTCTTTCAGTTCTCATTTATGTAGCTCAAATTTTAAGGCAAAATCAATAATTGAGAATTAATTTTCAACCAAAATTCAAACTATACATAGCAATGATGAGAATAGATATGTTGTGGCATCCTTCTAACATCAAAGAATATTACGCACTAAACCTTTTTTGTTGAACTCTAAATAAAACGGTATTGTTGAACAAAAGCACCAAGATATCCTTAATGCCACCTGAGCCTTGCTCTTTCAATAAAACTTACCTAAACATTACTGGACTTATGATGCCTCTCATGTCGTCTATATTATCGACCGCCTATGGTCATCTCTCCTAGATGAAAAATCACCTTACCAAATACTACACAATACCTATCCCAACTTTTCCATGTTCAAAGTATTTAAGTCCCTTTGCTGTGTTAGTGCCCTCCATGCCAACCAAACAAAGCTTGATCCATTAGCTCTTATAGGTGCTTTTCTAGTTACAAGTCAAGAACCAAGGGTTTCTTAATTCTTGACCTTTATACTATAGACATTTTCACCCAAAAACGCCACTTTCCATGAACACCTCTTCCCCTTTAAAGATTCCACCACCACCAACTCCACTCCTTTACCTAGTTACCCCATTGACCCTGCCTTAGCTTTAGAAGACTCCCAACCTACAGCTCCTTAACCATTCCCCACTCCACCTATTTGTCACTCAACTTGTCCTTGCAAAAGACCTTCCTACCTTACGACCACCGCTCCCCCGTTGCTTCCTCTTATGTGTTAGTTCTTTCATACTCAAGTATATCTCATCCACTTTCTAATGGTTTATCTTATTTCTTCTTCATCTCCATAATATAAAAAGTTTGTTTATTTTGTTTCTTCTAACCATGAGATCTAGACACTCAAGCCTCTCCCGCCTAGCAAAATTGTTGTTGACTGTAAATGGGTTTATCAGGTGAAATATCATGCCTATACCTCCACAGAATGATATGAAACCTGCCTCATGGCCAAAGGGTACACTTAAATAGATGGTGTTGATAATTTCAACAACTTTTTCTAGGTTGCAAGGATCACCATTGTTCATAAGTTGTTGGCTATCTCTGCTATTGGTTATTGAAATATTAAGACATTGATAACACTTTTCTTCATGGTGATTTACATAAGGATGTATACATGACTCCTTCCCAAGCTTTCATAATGTTGCTCTGAACATGGTGTGCAAGTTATGAAAATCTTTATATGGGTTGTGACAAGCCAATCAATAATGGTAAAAGTAGTAGATTGATGAGCATTCCTTATTCACCAAAAATTCTGTCTCTTCCATCACTGCAACTTTGGTTTAGTAGATGACATAATATTGGCTGGCCCTAATCTTAATGAGATCAATTTTATAAAGTCATTTTCAAATGATACCTTTAAGATCAAAGGCTTTGGTGACCTCTATTTTTTCCTTGGATTAAAAGTAAAACATTCCTCTAAATGTCCTTTGTTATGCCAACGCAAGTATGCCCTTGATATTTTAGAAGATACGAGTTTCCTTAGCTCCAAACCTATAGCAATTCCTATGTCTTGTCGGAACTCCTATGTCTCCATTGAAGCTTGGTCAAAATTCAAGTGACCTTCTTCCTGATTCTTCTATCTTTATAGACATGTAGGTTGTCACATATACCTTATAACTTGCATAAGCCCAAATATCACCTTTGCAGTTCAACAGATTAGTTAATATATGGAACTTCTAAAGCAACTTGGTCTTTGGGTCTCTTTTTCATGCACGTTATTCACTTTCATTGAAAGCGTTTAGTACTCTGAATTGGTTGGTTGTTTGGATAGCCGACAATGTATGGCAAGATTTTATATCTTCTTGAGCTTTTTCTTGATCAGCTAGAAAGCCAAAAAATAGTCCATAGTGTCATGTTTTTCATCGAAGGCTGAGCATAAGGCTCTCGCTTACACTAATTGCTAGATTTATTGTATTGAAGAATTGGAAGTCTGGTGTGCCTAATTGCGTGTAGAGAATCCTACACTGTCCTTAAAGTGATAATTGCCCCCATTATTTGTACTTCAGGGACTATGACAATTCACCTATAGGATTCAACTAAGGCATCCTAGGAATTGTAGTCAGTACTCTAAAATTTCTACTTAAAAATTTCTATTGGTGTTAAGAATAATTGAAAATAGTATAAAAAATCTTTTGCTGGAAAGTAATAATACTATGCTTTTAAAATTACATTGTAATTTGTGTGGATTCATTCCCCTTATATAAGATTACAGCAACCATTCACACAGTCATAACTGTTAGATTAAATAACATATTGATTGTAATAGTTTTGTATTTTTCTTAACAGTCACATTGTTTTTAATTAAAAAATATAATTTAAATAATTAAATTAAATTACATATTTAATTAATTGCTAGATTAAATATAATTAGAATTTAATCCACGCCACATTGTGCACGTGCACGTGCTAAGTGCTATGTTTTGATTATTAAATATACATATTTATAATTCCCATGCACTTTGACACTCTTTAAAAAATCTTAAAATAATTTAAAAATTTAATAAGAGATTTATCTAATAAAGAGACTCTTTTTCACTTATTTTTTCAATGTGGGATAGAAATCCCAAATAAATTTTCATCTCTTCTCCATCTAACATACTATCTAGAATACTAATTAATTCCAACACTACTTGTGAATTGCAGTAACTGCATTATCTTCTTCAAGATTTCAACCTTGCTCCATTTCAGCCCACTCTTCTTTTACTGTGACAAAAAATTCACACTTCAAATTGCTGCCAAAGCCACTTTCCAAGAAAGAATGAAACACATTGAAATCAGCTGTCACATTGTTCATGAGAAAGTGTTATCTGGCCTTATCCATCTTACGCCTTGTCCTTTTTTGGATCAACTTACGGGCATATGTACCAAACCCCTCGGTGTCTTACATTTTCGAACAGTAGAGCACTCCCCAGCTTGCGGGAACGTTTTAAGTATGCCAAATGGATGGCCAACAACATGTCATGCAATTGCAGAATATTTCCTACTGTAAATTTGTTATGAGATTTTTTCTCTTTACATTCTTTCATCCCAAGTGTAAATAGCTGAGTGATTCAGGTTTACAACTTACTAGCATCATACGCCTGTGTATATTTAGTCTCTTTCTCTTTTGTAAAGATACATTTATCCATTCAGCATATTCAATAAAATCATTCTCTCTCTAAATTTTATCAAATTGTCTCCTCAAATGGTAGAATGACTCTATATTAGGGGTATAAACGAGTCGAACCGAACCCGAATCCAGCAAGTTCAAGCTTGGCTCGATTATTAATTCATGAGCTCGAGGTCAAGGTCGAGCCTAAAAAATCAAGCTCAAACTCAACTCGTTGGAATAGACAAATGCTCGGCGAGCCTTATCGAACTTGACTTGATAAAGTTCATTATAGAGAAGTAAAAAAGTTCGATTAATTAAGTTCATATGAGCTCGAATTCAAGTTCATATAGATTTAGATTAATTAAAGCTCATTTAGACTCAAAACAAAATCTATAATTATAAAAAATTTTAAATAATTTTTTTTCTATGTTTTTCTAAAAATAAAAAAATTGAATTATTATTATTATTATTTTCTTATCTTTATAGATTTTATTATATTGGCATAGATTATAATTCTATATATATATGTATGTATGTATGTATGTATGTATGTATGTATAAAATAAAAAAGCTCGGTTAGATTCTCGAGCTCAAGCTTAGCTAGACTCGGCCTCGAAAAGATCAAGTCAAATATGAGCTTTAATCGAGCCGAGACCGAACTGTTCGCGAATCATTTCATCTCATCTCATTTACACACATACTCTATATATATAATAAATGACTAAAAAAATCATTAATTAATGCGGGTTGTAGTCTAGCTAGCTGGATATGACATTTGGTGATTTGAGTGCAAATTGGGACTCCTTAAACACTACTTAATTAAGGGGATAGGTGGGGAAAACTATTTAATTTCTCTTATTATCTAATGATTACAATATTTTAACAAATCAAATCTGTTGCATTTGATCTTTGTAATCCGACAATTATTATTGATGAATTGATTATGTTTCATTTCATCCAATGTTGAATGCGTCCATGGAACTTTTCTAGGCCACAGCGATTGAGCGACAATCCCATGCAAGATTTTTTTTATCATAGCTATTATGAGCCCAATGCTTTAGTTGGTGGAGTTTTCTCTGCTAGGGAAGGGGAGGGAGTCGAAGAAAAGGACCCTCACTTTTGTCAATAATTCCCACACACCTCATCTGGAAATTTGGTTCCATATTCCGTTCCATGATTAGCATCAGGCGTCCTTGACAAATTCAAACACCATAAGGTCAAAAACAGGACACTTGCCCATCCCTTAACCCGACCTCAACCAACCTGAACAATCCGTCCGAAACTTTGTCACGCATTAGTAATGATAGATTGAAATTTCCGTATTAAATTTTAGTAAAGCATGCATCACCTTGTATTATGCAAATGACCTTCCAACACGTGCAAACAAGCATGTTCAGAAAAGAAAACATAATGGCATATCTCTTTACATTCTTATCAAACAAACATTTTAAAGTTTAAAATTTGAAATTATATAAGTTAGTCTATGTGTTGTGCATGTGTATATACATACTCATGCGAAACATATTCTATACAAGGAAGGAATTGAGTACTTTATATATATATGTATATATTGTGTTAATGCAGCTAATTTAATTATAAAAAGCTACTAATAATAATTTAAATATTCAATTTAAATTATAATTACTATACAATATAGCATTGTCTCCAAAACAGCATTTATCTCAGCCTGCGAGCCATGTGAAAACCTATAAAAGTCGCAGAATGAGTAATTGTGAATGATTTTAAAACAAACTTCCACAGCTCAATCAAGAATTCTCCTTTGTTTCCTTGTGGGGTTGATATTTTGTAGAAGAAATCAGATGGCAACTTTTTTGTAATGCAACGAGGGTTAGTGGGTTGCGGATGAAATTTCAATTATTTTTTAAGTTGAGAATGATGAGTTGAGGTGACGGGTGGACCACCGACACGTGCCGAGTCAAACCGACTCCCACAGACACAGTTATATTGGTTGACTTCTTTTTGTAGGTGGTTGTTGTTGAGGACAAAATATCTGACAATTTTTTCAATTTCTCCGCCGAAAGTGAGACCCTCGCACCCCTAACGTGTATGTGTCCTAATTCATGTTTTTGCTGTGCCAATTGTTATCATTGTCATCGCATATTTCTATGTTATCACTTGTAACTATTTAAATCTGCTTGTGAATTGTTGAATATTATAGCAACAACTTTATTATACACCGATCCATCAATATTATAACTTAGAATAAAGGAACTTGAGAAGATATGATTTAATAGATCTTCGGATCAAAAATTACAATTGTAAATTTTTGACATTATATAAATTAGCTTGGAATCATTCAGAACATTTTGGACGTGTTTAAATATAATTTTAAAAAAAATCGAGAAAACAAAAGCAATTATTAGCCCAACTCTCATTCGTTAATGCTCATCAAAGTTGGTTAGAAATAAGTTCAACTTTTATGCATGATTACAAAATCTTAGACACTAGATACTGGTGGTTATAAATAACATCAATAAAAGAAGAAAGAACTTTTTTTTAAAAAAAATAATAATAATAACAATTATACACAAGCATACCGGGTATTCGTGCGGTTTGAATCCTCAATTTTACACTTTATGTATGAAACTTATTTCGTTGGATCAGAGGTTATTCGACAATGAAGAAGGAAAAAGTTAGATATAGTTTTGTTATTTTTTTTAATTAAGTTTTTTCTTCATTTACTTAGTTTTATTGATTCTCAAACTCTCTCTTACAGAACACAAACATGATTGATTTATTCGTAAGTATGAGAATTTGTCGCTCAGATTATCCATTTTTCCCTTCATAAATTAAATTTAATCGATTGAAACTGTCTTGCTGAAAAGTCTTAATTATATAGCTAGGAATAATTTATGCAGACACAGATTTGTAACTCAATATTCCTGCGCCAATAGGCCTAATATGAAAGGAGAGTAAGGAGTTGAGAGTGAATTACTGTTTAGACCCGCAGTGTTTCCCTGCGCACGAACACTCGAACCTGTGCGGTATATTAAAGGTGCTCACGCCAAGTACCAAAAGCACTTAAATTGAGCAGGAATGGAAATCTTCCGGTACAGGATTTATTATCCCACATGTTCAAAAGGTAATCTTGGTGCGTCGATGTGATCAAAAGAATGCTCCCGGAGGATTTAGCTCGGCGTA
>JACGDI010005670.1:514166-529843 GCA_014898725.1 Jacaranda copaia
AAAAAAAAAAAATCAAAAGGTAATCTTGTACTCCCATTGTGTCTTGTCCGTGCTTTCCAAATGCGTCTTCTTGTTTCTCTAATTCTGCCATCCTTTTACCATGCAAGGAAAGGACAGTCTCCCGGAAAAAAGCAGGTATTAGCGTAACATTAGAACCATCTATGTATTATTGCTTAACAGAAATCAAGACAACAAAAAAATTTATTTCAAGTGAGTTAATTAATTATTTTTGCCGACAGTTTGAGGTCTTGGGGAGGATTAGATATTCCATGTTTATGTTTTAGCCGAATGGCTCCTGGCCTAAGGGCATGTATGTGTATTAAAAAAATGTTTTAGATAATAGAAATTTAATCCTTTTATCCTGAATTTTCTCTTTCATTTTTTTTTGGGGTAACGATTTAATATAAGACTATTTTTTCAAATGATGTTTGTTTAATACTATTGCCTCAATTTAAATAATAATGTAACTTTACTAACTCTCAATCTATATTTTTAAAAATATTAGTGTATGTGAAAGTATATAAATTTTATAATTTTTGCTCTTATCTGAAATTTTATATCGAATCAAAATAATTCAATAATCTTGAGATGAAATAATAATAATAATAATAATAAGATATGATCAATTAATGAAAACCACGTATCTATGTAGTATTTCCTTCTCTTTTAAGTAATATTATGCAATGTAGATAATTGATCATAGAAAAATACAAGGGTGGCTCTACTTTTAGTTAAGAAAGACGACCGCCTTGAACATTCAAATTTTGAAAGCCTCATATATATATATATATATATATATATTTTAGGCCTCAAAAATAAAAATATAAGGCCTATATTTTTGTTTTACATTATCGGTCTTAAAAAATTAGGTCTTTAGTTTAAAAGCCTCGTATTTATTTTTTCTTTTCCAAACAATTTAGGCATAAAAAAAGGTATAATACCTTTAATTTGGAGGCCTTATTAGTTAAACTTACAATAAAATAATTAACTAAATATAATTAATTAAAAATATACATTTAAATTTTATTACTTTTGATTCCCATAAATCTCCACTCTCCTTTTAATTCTTATTCTTTTACTTATCAAAACTCAATCTCACTCATTCTTTTTCAATACTAATCACTAAATAATATTAGCATTAATTCTCTTTTACTATAAATCAAGGTTTTATTTCTTAAATTTATTTTTCTTCTTCCGAAATAAGTTCTTCAAAATTGAAACTAATAAAATTTATCAACGTCTTAAGAAAGACAAAATGGTTTAACTATGCTATCAATTAAAAAAAAATATTAGATGAAAATAATTATACAGATATAATTAATAATTTTGTATCTCAAAAAAGTCAAAAAATAAAATTTAAATAATAATATTTTATATGAGAAGATTTTTTTTCTATAAAATTCGAATTGATCACTAAAAAGACATGTGTAATAAAAAATTAATGCCTTATTATATATATGAAAGGCCTCATTTTTATATTTCTCTTTAAATGCTCAATTTTATTGGGACGCCCTGATAAAGTATTGGTTGATAGTGTTTTGGGATAACGATATGCAGAAAATCAAACAAGACAATACATCAACATATCTAGCTAGTTGCAGAAAGAATATTGAAAGGTATTCAATAGCACCATTCGAGACATTAAAATGCCACAATAATTTGAATCAAAATATACATTTGAAAGAAGAAAATTACTACCAAAACAAATTAATTTCCTCAATTTTACTACTTGTGTTAAATGTAAAATATAGAATTTGAATCGTTCGTGCACTTGACAATGTACATAAATTGAAAAAAAAAATCATCCTTTAGGATTGATATTGAATTTTAATGAAAAAAAAGTCGCTTGAAAAATAGTTTTTCTCAATAACATCAATGCTTTGTTTATATTTTTATCATTTGGTTTATTACCTATCTTATCAAAATTGAACATTAACGTCACAATTAGTCATCTTTGTTGTTGTTGCAATTGAGAACAGTGTCCGGATTATTTACTTTCCACGATAGCCTCATTTATTGAGGTTGAAAGTCCATGTGATAGGCTGAACGAGGGCACGGCTCAGTACTAGTAAACAAATGCATAGGTAGGGGTCTGAAGATCCTCACAAGACTTACAAGATATAAAGCATTTTAATTAAATTTTACGTCATGCGTGGGGCATATATAATGTTTTCATGAGTCACCTTGTTGTATTATACAGATGTATGATTTTCCTCTCCGTTTTCATAAAATCAAAGAAAAAACTTTATGATGGATTTCAAATATTTATGATGGATTTCTTAGTTATTTTTTCAAATCAAACTATTATAATTGTTTTGAATAATTTATATTTAACAGAAGGACATATATATTCTCAAATTGATTTTGATGTACAACTAGAAAGATTGTATAACTTATATATATCAAAGGAGTTGAATTCTAAAGTAACTCAAATTATCCTTTTTCAATAGATTAGATAATAAAATTTAGTTCCTAATTAATCCTTTGCCTCAAATACATTATTGAGCTGTCAACGGGTTGGATTTAGATTGAATTTGTCATATCCGAATCCAAATTTAATTATCAAAATACACATTTAAATCCAATAGATATCCGAAATCCAATTAAAAAATCTGGCACAATTTATTTTTTTTCTTTTTTCTTCTTTTTCTTTTTGAAGTTTATAAAAATATTGCATTTATAAAGTAAATATATGTTATATTTGAATTATTAACAATTTTTTATTATGTATTAGTCCAAAATTTAAATATTTAAATATTAAATTTTTATATCACATTATATTAATGCATAGATGAATCATTATATATTATTATATTTGACATTTTATTAATATCATATATAAGAGTATTAATTCAATAAAAAATATTAAATTTTGAATTCGAATCTTTAACGGATCAGATTGATTACTTCGATATCCGATCCATTTATTTCGAATTTCAAATATTTATAATCGGATATAATCCATTGAACATTTTAATTAGATAAAAATATTAAAACTTGGATCAAATTTAAATTAAAATCCAATCTATTAACAACCTTATACATTATTAATCAATCAAAATTAGTATTTTGATCTAAGTGTGTAGTTTAAAGGATATATTGGATTGATGCGAAATAAAAAAGTTATTGAATCCTTTTGGACTCCAATAATTTACTACCCTAAATTTGATTATCATATTACAAAAAGCTAAGGTATCAATTATAATTAATCCATAGTTAATGGTTAAAAATTGTAATTTTAGTTGCAAAATTATCTTAACCAAATCCAAAATTGATACTCTTATAACTAACATTCACCTGCGATTAATCCGTATTTGATGATAATTCTTTTATATACACAAATTAATTTTTCTATCATAATGCATAACTAATTTGCTATGCCTCGAATATATAATGCTATGAATTGATAATTCATAATTGTTATTGATTATGATAAAAAAAATTGAATTTGCTATGAAAATCTATAGTTATGATTAAAAAATTAATTTAGTACCAAATGCTCAATTTTTTTTGGTAATGTAACATCGAAATTGGTATATCTATACATGTATTTTTATTTTTATTTTTTTAAAAAAAGAAAACTTTACTACATAAGGCTTTTTTCATGGCGTAATCCTGAAAATTCGATTAAAACTCAAACTTTTGGTTAAGATTTTGGAAATATTAGTGGTCATTTGGATATATTTCCATCATATATTTTCAATTTAGAACATTTTCAAAAGTAAAAAAAAAAAGGGCTAATTAATTTTTGTGTAGAAATAAAAATATGTTTATGATGAGGTTAAAAGTGGTATTTAGTGAATAAAGTTGTGTTTGGACTAATTTGACCAAAAAGATCAAATGATCCAACAATGATATTCTTCTGGGCTAAAATCTGCAACCCGACTCAAACATTAAATTAATTGAGGTGCCCCCCAACTAATGTACTCCGACGCTCAAATTAGTACTGGTTAAGTGAGATAATCGAGCAGCAGATTAAGAGCGTAAGGTATATATGGTATATCTGAAGGGTGGTTGGTAGTGAGGTATTTATAGTCTTCTCCTAGTGGGTGATATGTCTAAAATGTCCCTATCAAGTGTAGAAGGCTTTTATCCTTGCCTAGGGGTTGTTGGTCATTTTCAATCTTGATACTATTTCAGGTAGCATCATTTTCTACTTTCTAGGGTGAATAGTATTATGAGGGTGCACTTCCCTGCCAAAGTTGGTGGTAGAGACTGTACTCAAGTGACACGTGTTATTAATATGGAGGCACGCTATCTGTCAGAGCATTAAATGCGGCAAAGATATAAAAAGCGCCGGAGTGAGCATTCTGATTGACTATCATCGATCAGACAAGGCGGTCGGCTAGAGGGATGACTGAACGGACAAAGTGGTTTAAAGCCTTCTGTTAGATGCAATCGAGAACAATTGCAGACCGGGTGGTTGTGATCGAGTGACCTAGCCTAGTTGGGTCCTGAAACACCATTGAACTTTGAATGTTAAGTAAGCCTGAAGATCCTCTATGAAGTTGATAATTTGTTGAACTAAGCCTATTAAACTATCCCATATCAATTTATACGATTTATTTAAACATATAAAGTAGAATAGGCATAAAGTTGAAAATATATTTAATTTATAATTTTTATGCCGGAAAAGACATGAATTTTTTTTCAAAAGATATTTATATTTAATGTAGTTTTAATAATTTATGAATACTTTGTGTCAAATTTAATTAATTTCAACGGATATGATATAGAATGATAGGATAATTTTGAAAATAAAAATGAGCCAAAACAAATATGTTTCTAGTAATGCGAAAATGTAAAAATTGGAAAGATACCTCTTCTAAAGCCATCCAAACGGGCTAATTCTCCAATTTAAAATGGTAGCTTTTTAATATTTTAATTCAGATGGTCGATTGAATATTATTATCATATTTAAATTTGTAATTATTTATAAGATATTGAATATGTATAAGAATTATTATTCAAACAAACTAATTCTCACACTAATAAAATCTAAACTTTAAGATCTTTTAATCATTAATTATTATCAACCATACACGAAATTTTGTTGGTAAGAAAGGTTGGGTTTGACTTGTATGCTACAAGTCAGATTGATTTTATATTAAAACGCATGAAAGCCAAGAAAATGAACCAATCAGCATGAGCCAGCACGTAGTACGAAAATTGAAGAGGGTTCTATAATGTGCGTTATGCTGCACTCCGTACCATGAGATGGTGCTGTCTGATTGGCCGCCCTTGTAGTTGGAGCCAATCTGTATCAAATCTAAAACAGCGTGAACAAATTCCACTGTGCTGTGCTGTGCTGTGCATGTCAGCGCCCCCCAGGACTTGCTCTGCTCCGTGCCGCGCACCTTTAATTTGGATAGTTTTTCTTTTGTAAATCACAAGCATTTAAAAACAAATTAATATCTTTTTCACCAAATTATAATTGATTCGCAAAATAATATATATTTTTAAATCGAACAAAATAATCAGCCTGATACACTTTAATGAACTTTTGAGATCTAAGTAGGAACATAACTTAATATTTGATGGGTAAATTGGATTGAGTTGTTGATTAAAGATAAACTACATATGATTTGATGAAGAATTGATATCTTAAGTTGTATTATTAAATAAGGCATAAAATAAGCACATCAACTTTTGAAGATGGTGCGCCTAAACAAATTTCATGAACCCCCACACTTAGGTTTGAGGACAAACAAACCAGTTTCCAACTTTCCGCCTCCGCGTTGAGTCTTTAGCTTAACTCAAATTTCAAGCATACGCTGTGGTACAAACTCCTTGTAAATGACTTGTGACTGGGGACTTGGGAGAGAAGAAAAGTAAAAATACAATTACCTCAATTTTTTATTGGTTGTTAAAATTAAGAAGGTGTTTGGCTAATCGTATTTAAAAAGTCTTATAAGCTCTTAAATATTATAAGATGTTTTTATTACTTATAAGATGTTAGATATTTTTTTTAAAATAAATTTTTAAAGTGTTTTGATAAAATAATATCTTGGATCCTACAAGATGTTAGTAATAATATTTTTATAATTAATATGATTAAAATAATTTTCAAAATAAATTAAGTACTCCTTACTCTTTTAAAAAGAGTTTATAAGTTTTTAAAATAAGATTTTAGGAGCTTATAAGTTCCTTTTTAAAAAAATTTACCAAATGCTTTTTTATATTTTATAAACTCTTTAACATCATACATCGTATAAGATATTTTCAGAACCTTATGAGCTCATCCAAACACCCTCGGACTAAAGAAAAATAAGGTCCTACATTGATCTTCATCTTATAGATATTTTTCTTTAATGTTTCAATTGTTGGATATCTAAGCTTCAATCTTGCCATCTAGAAGATTGACTTTTGATCTAGTCGATTGAAGACGCAGCTTCTTCTGAATTTGATAGTCCGGCGAGGGTAAAAGGTTTACAAGTCTAGTTTATTACTTATTGTATCTGCAAATTCAAAGATAAACTCAAAAATATCATGTTTATTTTTACTGTTAGAAAAAAATACAGTAAATAATCATATTCTCAAGTGTTTTTCTCAGAATCCACGCATTTTTCAAGGAGAAATGAGCCTTCTCGAATTACAAGGGCTATGTTTGGTTACATCTTAGCAAAACAAAAATATTTTGTCAAAATGTAACTAAACATACAAAATATTTTCCTTCAAATTATCAAATTAAAATTTTCAAAATACTCTTTTCTATATTTTATTATCTTCAAAACTTCTCCATTTTTCAATATATTTATATACATATATTATATATATTATATATACTTTATTATTATTTTAACAATAAAAAAATCATTCAATTTTATTTTTATCTTAAAAATTTAATAAAAAAATATTCATTTGACTGTTACAGCAGAATTTGTCTTATTTCAAAATATAATTAAGTATATCAAAATTTTTCAAAATAATTTTTTTACTATTTTCAAAACATAAACAAGCATACATTATATTTTCCAACAAAAATTTCACGTTCTCCAATCTTATTGTCAAAAAACATTCTCCCAAAATATATAATCCAAAATATATAATTTATATCCAAATATTACCAAGATATTTTCCTTCCATTTTGCTGTTTTCCATTATTTTCACCAACAGTTGGACAACTAAAATTATTTTTTAACATTGTCTTCTGTTTGTTTGTTTGTTTGTTTGTTTTTTCTTGGTCCACCAAAAGCATTTTCTAAGCATAAAGTAAATAAATATTTCCAAAAATTTAATATTCTACCTACAAAATCAAGAAGAAAGAAAGACAAGCAGTTTTTAATGGAAAAAAGAAAAAAGGATTTGCAGTTGGCGGGGGAAAAAAAAGGGAGAAGGTTAGAGTAAAAGCAACGGAAGTAGAAGAAGAATAGTAGTAGAAAAGATGTAGCCGTGTGGGACCAAATGCGGCAGAAATAGACCAACCACGATGCTTCTACACACACCCCAAATCTTTTTCCGCCCTCTTATAAACCGTACTTCTTTCTCCTCCCTTCCTAATTCTCAGTTCTCAAATATCATCGTCCCCTGCTTTTTATTTTTTAATACCTTCTCTGCTTCTCTCCTCCAAATCTTCTGTTCCAAACTTTTTCATACAATAAAAACCCAATTTGAAAATCGCATTTGAGTTTCTGGACAGCCGCTCGCTCTCTGACATACCAGATATCATCTTAGTTTTAGACATTTGGGATGGATTATTTTAGAAGTTCTCCAGTTCTTTTGTCTTGTCATGTTAGATTGTTAGTCTGAAAGCACCTGGGAGTTTGTTTTATGATCTCCCAGTGAATTTAGATCCTGGGTTTCCGAAGATTTTGTAGTTTCCGACTGGGTTTCTATTCTATTTCTTAGAATTGGTGATCCATCCCAAAGGTACCATCTTTCCTTTTCTCTTCTTTTTCAATTTCCCCGCGAATTTAAGGGAGCGGGCGGCCAAAAACATTGTTTTCTTTGCTTTGTTTGGTAAGATTGCTATCAATGGATTCAGCTAAGGACAAAGGTAAATCCACAATGGTGAGCGAAAAGGGAAGCCAAATGGATTGGGAGAGAGATGATGGCAAAGACTTTGAGAGCCAGCAATGGAACCCTGTTTTTGATGAAGTTTCCATGTCAAATAGGCCTCTCAAGAAGGTCAGAAGCCCTGAACGCCCAGAAAGCGCTTTTATTCCCCCTCCTTCATTAGCTCAACAATCAATACCACAGTCTTCTTCTGTCCCTCTTTCTCCATCATTTCCCACTAATCCAGTGTTATTTCCACCTCCTTATAATTCTGGCTTCGTCTTTCCGTTCGCCTTCGACAATTCTCAGCCATCATTGGAAAATCTACACCAGTTGGGATCGAATTCAGCTCCATTATTTCGACCGCCACAGCAAAATCAGCAGCAGATGATATCATTCTCTCCACAGTACCCACAGAGTTTTGCGTTCCCCCCGTATTTTGCAGGGGAGGCCGCAGCGTCATCGCAGCAACAGTTGTTGCAGTACTGGAGCGATGCATTGAATTTAAGCCCAAGAGGCAGGATGATGATGATGAACCGGTTGGGGCAGAATGGGAGGGCTTTGTTTAGGCCTCCTCCAATGGCACCGCTTTCAACCACGAAGCTCTACAGAGGAGTTAGGCAGAGACACTGGGGCAAATGGGTTGCCGAGATTCGTCTTCCTAGGAACAGAACTCGTCTCTGGCTTGGCACTTTCGACACGGCCGAGGAAGCTGCCTTGGCCTACGACCGTGAGGCGTTCAAGCTAAGAGGAGAAAATGCAAGGCTGAATTTTCCTGAACTCTTCATTGGTAAAGACAGAGAAGGTGCAGCAGCAGCTGCACCCAATTCATCTTCCTCGTCTCCTTCAACTTCCCATGAAAAGCCCCCACCGCATGCGAAAGAAAGCGTTAACTTGCCAGCTCCGGATGAAGAAGAAGTGCCACCGCAAACTAAGAATTCCGACAAAAACTCAGCGATGGAAAACGATCAAGTTCATCAAGGCAATGTGGAGAGTTCAGGTACTGGAGGAGAGAGTGTGTCGCCGTCTTCTGAATTGGTTTGGGGTGATATGGCTGAGGCTTGGTTCAACGCCATACCGGCGGGTTGGGGTCCAGGGAGCCCTGTTTGGGATAATCTGGACGCAAACAATAATCTGTTGTTGCCTCCTAATTATCTTCCTCCTTTTGGGAATATTAGGCAACAAAATGATACTGATTCTCAGAAGCAGGACATCAATAAAGGTTCATCATTTTCATCATCATCATCAGCTTCTTCTTCTTCTTCTTCATGCCCTGCCAGACCCTTCTTTTGGAAGGATGACCAGGACTAAAACCACCAGCTATTTATTTTTTCTCCATTCCTACAATCAATTACACGTCCGCACACACTCATTCACGCATACACACACCTGAAGGGGAGAGCAGCTTTTAGGTAATCTCCTTTGGATTATACATTCTTTCCCAGTTAGCAGACATGATCTCATGCACAATGTTTGCAGGTCGTTAGTATCTTCTTACATGTAGGATTTCAGACGGCTCTTCGGCTCTCTGTCGGTAGGATTAATTCCTCATTGGTTGCACATTTTTCTGATAACAGCCTTTGGGAAACTTCAATATCAGGTTGGGATTGATAGTTAAGTTCCTTCTATTGCAATTCGGATGCCATCAGCTGCAGAAGGCTGCATATTTTAGGCCATCTGCATGGACTATGCACATTTGGCAGCTTCACTACTTGATGTTGTATTTACTTTAAATTTGCATTACACATTTGAGTTTGCAGAGAGGGAGACGGTTTTGTGTTCTCCTTTTTACTGAAGAATGTCCATCGCCTGATCTGTTTTTGTCTGATCTCAAAGGATGGAATCCTCACTTTTGTACATTTTCATGTTTGTTATGCCACTTTTTAATCTTTTCTTTGTCTGTGTCGAGTGTCTACTTTATATAATAATGGTTGCATTATATAACGTTTCTTGATTCTGCCTCTTATATTATATACGTTAAACATATTAATCCTAATTTTTTTTAGTTTTATGCTTCAAATGATATAGTTTTTTATTTTAATGCTTGCACAGGGCTGTCTCAATAAAATTGGAGGTTAAAGTGAAACATAAAAATGAGGCCTTTAATACATAATAAAAAATTAATTTTCTAATACACATATTGCTTCAGTAATTATTTTGTGTTTTATGTAAAAAAAACTATAAAATACTATTATCTAAATTTAATTTTCTAATATTTTTGAGAAGCAAAATTATTAATTATATTGTTATAATTATTTATGTTTTGGAGAATAGTTAGAAAATTATTATGGATAGTTTTGATATGTATGTTTATATTTTGACGGTAGATAATTTTTATTGCAATGATCAAATCAATACTTTTTTATTTAGTTTTTGAAGTAAAAATGAAATTGAGTAGTTTTTGTTATAATAAGAATAATAATAAATATATATGATATATATGTATATATATTGAAAAATGAGAAAGTTTCGGGAATAAATGGATAAAAGAAGGTATTTTAGGAAAGCTTAATTACACATTTTCCTCTATTCTCGTTACTTCTTCCCTTATAGCCTATTTGGTTTTATTTTCACTCATCATTTTTATTTTCTCTTGAAAATAAAAATAGAAAGTCATCAACTTTCCTTCTATTTTCACAAATATTTTCATTCCTAACACATTTTTTCAAGTATACTCTTACACTCTCTCTATTTTCACACATTATTTTCACATACTCTTATTTGCACAACTTTTCATATGAAAAATATAATAACCTCCAATACACCTTATTTTCAATTCTACACAAATATTTATTTTGAGCAAATCATTCAAACAATATTTCATTTTCAAAATTTATACTTATAATTAACTTTTCACATTTTCATTTTGCCAAAATATAAAAATGCCTCAAAAAAACTACAGGTTGTTAATGTTTGGTGATTTGGACTTGCTCCTCTCATCATTTTGCAACTATTACACAATTATGCATATTAAATATATTCAATATATCAATTAATCAACATCCACGGTAATATTTCAATGTACTTATGTAGAACATAATTTATATTTTTAAATTAATAAAAAATCAATCGTGTAGACTACACTTGTTATACATGTTAATCACAGCATCTATTAAATTTAATAATATAAGCATATCTATTACACACATTTTATATAGAGATATCGTTATTTTAGTAAGAAAATGAAGGCAAAAGTGGCATGAGCACTCCAACTATTCTAAATATTAAAATACATTGGCAAGTCAGAGTGTTAAGTAAAAAAAACATTGTAGCAATTGCGATGAATATTGTAATGGATAATTATGGGTACAATCATGTAGCTAGAGGTCAGAATATTATTACAAGAAAACTTCCTTTTACTAATTGAAAAATTTGTGATAAATAGATTTTGTCATAGTTTAAAGATAATTGTGATCGATTTTTTATGGATTACTAACCAATTTTTTTTTAAAAAAAAGAATAAAAATATATATTAGTAATGATACTTGTGATGAATATAAAGAGTCTATACTGATATGCAAATTCTGCCATAAATTTCGTAATTCTAAATATGATTTTTCGATTTGTGATGAAATTATATCACAAAATTAATTTTATGACGCACTTTATTTTCTTTATAGAACTAATTAGTTGTGAAGCGTATACCAACAAAATTGTGAAATAAATACATCATAGAATCAATATCTCACTAATTAATTCTGTGACAAAAATAAAGTATGTTACAAAATTAATTTTGTGATGGAACTTCTACCGCACATAAAAAAAATCATGTCTAGCATTTTGAAATTTGTAACGGATTTTTCATATTAATATAGACTCTTCACATCCATCCCAAGTGTTGTTACTAACATATATTTGTGCCTTTTTTTTAAAAAAAAAATCATTAATAATTCATCACAACTATTTTCGAACTGTGACGAAATATTATCTTATTCATTACAATTTTTCATTAGTGATGAGGTATTTTGTTATGATGATTGTTTATTAATATTAAATTGCTACAGTTTTTTTTTTTTGACGAATACTTTAATTGATATTCAAATTTTTAGTACTTCCATATCTGTTTTTACATCTTTGATCTTTCGCTAAATGGATAGACCCAAAATGACATTGTATTATGTTGTATTTTAACTCTACCAGGAATATAATATGTAATGACACTTGATAGCAACGCAAGTTCCACTTAGTCCATGTCCCATATATATTTAATCCACTTAATTTATCTCAGGAAATAACTATCTTTAGTTATCACTTAATTATGAAGCCCATGTGACGACAAAACGATCGGAGGATAAGTTACATAATGGGCATGCATTGTAAAGTTTAATTATTTTGTTAATCCGTGATTTATGTTATAAAAATTCATGGGTGTGCTACGAGTGGGGCCGTTAACCGGCCCATGAGATCATCTTAATTTCTTAATCGGGACGTCAAGGTATCTAAACACTATGATTAAGACAACGGCATGATTAAAAATTTAAAATATTATTTAAAAAGTTTGGAAATATCTAATGTTGTGGTGAGATACATAGCTATGCCTAAAAAGTCGATTGGTCTTCTCTTGGACCTAAACATTGATATCACCGGGGGGTTCGGCCGCCACCTTTTTTCTGTTCTTATCCCAGAGTCTGTGGAGTATATATTTTTAAAAGGGTCCGGATGCAACAGTTTTTTTTTTTTTTTTTCTTTTTCTTTTTTCCTTATGGAAGACAAACCTAGGATGTACTAATTAAGAAATAAGAATGCATGTAAAAATTCCGGTTTCCTTGAAACTCTTAGGTTTTATTTTCAGTGTCATTTTAGTTTTCATGTATTTTGAAAGGTTGAAAGAATAGTTATAGTTTAGAAATGAAAATAAAATTGTGTTTGAATATTTTATTGGAAAGCAATTATTGGAATAGGGGTAGGGCTGAAAAGTTGGTTGACTTTATATTTTTTATATTTAAAAAGATTTATTTTTTTAAAATATATATTTTATTAATTTTAAAATAACAGTGGATGCTTTATATCAAATCAAATTTGAAATTAATTTATATGATTATAGGAAGATCGGGTACGTTTAGAAAGAAAAAATATAATTGAAAATAAGAATATTTTAAATAAAAATAGATAAAAATAATAATAAAATTTCAATTCTCAAATAATAATAAAAACGAAAAGAGTATTTGAAAACAAAAACAAACAGGCCATAACAAAAAAAAAAAATTTCTGACCATTCAAATGTCCGAGTCATGCTTGAAACCTGAGACGGAGGAAAGTAGCTGAGAATTAATGTGTTCAGCTAGCAATTATTTTGCACTTATTGTATCTTTGCATGCAAAATTTGGTAATGAAAAAGAGAAGTTCAATAACGGAGCTTGTTAAAAAATCTTTATTGTCCCCAATAATAAACACTCACAATTTCTCCCCCACAATTTTTGCGAAGTTTAGTAATTATGGTTGTTCGAGACTATAAATTTGAATTGTCTTCAATCTCAGCACAAAGCTCCTTTTCACATGTTGAATGATGGTAAGAATTACTTTTATACAAGATTTTAAGTTTGACTCGATGTTATACTATATTAAATGATCAGTTTATTCAAAAGTTTAAACTTTGAAAAAATAGACTTGTTGATACCTTTTTTTTTTTTTTTTGAATATATATATTTTTGCTTAGGTTTGTAGATATTTGATACTAGTCTACAATGTGGCGGCGACTGGGGATACAAATAAGTCGAACCAGACCTTGATTCTCTTTTTCAATTTGAATTCGAGCTCAAATCAAATGAATCAAGCGAGCTTGAGCTTAACTAAGAAAATTGAGGCTCGAGCTTTGTGGGAGCCTTTGTTCGAGTTCGACTCAACTTAGTTCGATTCATTAGGCGAAAATTAGTCATCAAGTTATAGGTTCAAGTTTGAACTCGTGTTTGAAAAGTTAAATTATCTTATAAAAAAATTATATTTATTATAATTTTTTATTTATAAATATATATTTTTCAAAAAATTATAGACCCGCAAGCCAGCTCGCGAACTTGCAAATAAAAATTATTTGGCTCAATCCTATGTGAACTTAGTTCGAGCTCAAATCAAGCTTAAATTCTTCAAACTCAATCTCAAGCACTTTCTGAGCCAACTTATAGACTCACAGGTTGGTTCGATTTGTTTGCTTACGACTTCTGTGCAATGGATATAGCTCATAGGAATAATTTTCGAAAATCAATCCCATTGATCAAAAAGCTGATTTCATAGAATTGCATTGGAAAGCTTCATTAATAATTAAATACACTTAAGTCAGAGAGAATATGTCTTTTATGGAGGGAATTGGATTTAGATTAAGGGGTAGGGCCAGAGCCGTCCACACTTTGTTAGTTGGACTTTCCTTTTCAAACTTAATAAGGCCAATAAACAAATTAAGACTAAATGATATGATTCAAAAAGTTTATAAACTTATATAGGTTTATATATAGAGCTTCACGAGGCCCCTCCTCTATATAAAATCTGATTTTTCTGTACTTTTTTTTCAATTCAATGTTGGCATCAAAATTGCAATTGCAATAAATAGAGAATATATATCTATTTTGGTGACTGTGGGTTACATATATATATATATATATATATGATTTAAGAGAGGTGGTAAACTTTTTTCTTGTTGCCCCTAACACTTGAAATACAAATGAAGTTTGGTTATAAATTCTTGTTTTAAATTATCAATTATCACGTCTTTCTTATCCCGAAAGTTCACAAGAAGAACTATCCAAACACATTACATTTTTTTTTTTAAATTTTTAGAGATAACAATTTAATAATAAATGTTTTTCTTAATTTCTAAGTCCTTAAGTTTTTATATGAGGTGATAAATCAATATGGTATTGGAGCCACGCGAAATAGGGGGCCCTAAGTTTAAATTTTGTTGCCACCAATTTATGATAAAGAGCTCCATGTTAAAGGTTTTAGGGGGGAAAAATCAACGCGGGAGAGGCATATTAGTGTACGTGTTAGAGGCGTGAATTATTCAACATTTCCCTTATGTGACCAACGAAAGAATAAGTTAAGTGCACAGTACCACGTGTGTGTGTGTATATATATATATATACATAAATATTGGGCTATCTAACCACCTTGCATATGAAAATTACACTTTTGGCTATATATATATATATATATATATATTTATATATATAAAATCTCCTAAAAACAATATCCTCGATCATGAAATATCAATGAAATTGTGATGGTGCATATAAAATCTTTTCGAAGTCAACTCAAGATATTTCTATAACGATGCTGATGTTTCTTAACCCTAACTGTGTTCTTGGCTTCTCCGATGCATGTCTTGTAGAGACAATCATTGACAAAAATTGAGAATCATATCCATATCATTTATAGATATGAACATAGCTTCCATTGTAGAGTGAGATGATCCTCATCTCTTGAGGAATCTAATACTCCATTTTAGTCATCATAAAAACTATTTTCATAATATATATATTTTTTTAATTTATATATGCAAATGTACATTTAAAATTTATTAAAGTTGAAATTTTGAATCTTATCCATAACAATATGAGGACAATATCATTAAATCAATTGATCAACATCATTTTCTCACAATATATAGCTCAACGAAATCTATTTTACAAAACAAAACAAAGATTTATCTAATGAACACATGGATTTAATTAAAAAAAAAGGTCATGAGTGAT
>JACGDI010005670.1:529943-657353 GCA_014898725.1 Jacaranda copaia
TTATATCGTTTAACATTGGATCTCGTGAGCTGTGTGTTTTGTAAAAAGGGAGGCATGTTGGGCCTGTTGGGCTATCCCATATCAATGAGAGAATTAATTCATTAATTTGTTGACTAATATAAAAATTAAAAATTAAAAACATTTCTCTAAATTCCATTAACCAAAACAGAGATCTAATTCGTTAAGTAAGAAAAAAAGATGTAAAAATTTTGAATGCTACTATGTAAAAATGTATTTTCTAAAGATGGAATGATAGATTTACTACAAAAAAATTTGAGTTTTGGTAGTCGAATTTTAATGATAACACATTGTAGTCACTCCGCTAATCCGTGCTCATTTGATGATTGATGCGAGAGGAATTTTTTTCAAAAAAATAGTGACCACATCAGTGACCATCTTTATTCAATTACTGATTCGATAATTAGTATCTAAACTCTTTTTTCAGTGACTAATATTAATGAGTACATAAAATAGTCACTAATTCAGTCACTAATTAGTGACTTAACTCTTTTTTCAATTATTAATATTCATGAGCACATAAGGCGGCCACTAATTCGGTCATTAATTAATGATCAAATTATTTCTGGGTCACTAATTTATGGTCAATTTTTTTTTTTTCGATTGTTGATGCAGTTACTAATTAGTAACCACATTCTTTTGGTCAATAATTGGTTATAAATATAAAATTTTATCTTTTTGCATACTTTTATAATATAAAAGAATAAAATTTATGTTATACAAGAAACAAAATATTATGTTTGTTTATATAAATATATAAATGTAATTATATATTTATATATTTTAGAAATAATAATATGTGTATATATCTAAAAAATATATAAATATATATATACATATAATTTCCTACATAACTACAGAACTATTAAGTATCTCTACATTATATTCATATAATTGAACATTTATAAGTGTTGGTTAGATACATATAAAAATAAAATAAGACTGATATTTTTATTTGAAGAAAGTAAGTGAGAATTAATTAATGTATATACATGTCCATAATGTGTGTGTATATATATTATATACATATATTATGAGTAAATATATACTAATTAAATATATAATATTATACATTAATGAATGTGTTTATTATCATATACATGTATTATTATATATATGTACATACTATATATTATTATACATATTAGAATGTATATTCTATTTCTAATGTGTTTATATATTATGATAAATATGCCTAAAATTCATATGTAATCGTTATAAACAATAGACATTGTATTTTAGTAGATTGAAGAAAAATTATACAAATACTAAATGAATAATTATTTTTTTAAGTTTAGAACTAAATAATAATAGTAACTTATATTACAATGTTAATTGTCACTATTTTTTTATTTGTATATGTAATATATATAATATTATAGAATTAAGTACGTAAAAATGTATTTTGTCCAATAATTAGTAAGTCATTTTACAAACAATAGGTCAAGTATTTGAATATTGAAGGTTGCTGAGTTTAAGTACTTAAAATTAATATGTGGTCACTAATTAGTGACCCGTATTCACTAATTAGTGACCACTATTCACTACCAATCACTGATTAGAAATTGTCTAATCAATGACCGCTAGACGATTGCTATGCGATTACTAATTTAGTAATCGACCTGTCATTGATTAGTGATTATCTTATTAGTGATCGTTGTTCTAGCAGTCATTGATTAATGACTTTTAAACTTAATAGGGCAAAAAGTAATATATAAATTATTAAATTAATATTGATAATTAATAATCAAAGTATAGCTCTCTTAAAATAAAGCGTCTTAGGTGCTTGTGGAAAAAGCCCTACAGTTACAACACTAGCCGATAGAGACATCAATAGGATGGACTCTCGTCAAGCACAAAAAAGAATATCACGAACCCTTAACATAAGCCTCATTTGTCCTAGATTTAGGTGCACTTAGATTATATATTATGATTCCCAAAAGTCGAAAGTAAGAAAAATCAAGTGCCCATCACTTTTTCTTAGAAATCTCTTAGACTTAAAAACTACTACTGAGATAAAGCCAGGCACTTCACACCAAAGATAGAAAGACAAAGTCAAAGTAGGAAAGCAAAGCATTTACGTTGTCATTACACTGTATTTACCACTAATAATAGTTTTTTTTATTACTGATAAATTCAAAAAAGTCAAAAAAAATCATTAGTTAGTAGACATGATTCATAATAAATTTATATTATATATTACTCAACATTTAAACCAAATATTAATTTTGTCAAGTTAGGAGTGGAAAAATATTGTCCCTCAAAGATGTGCTCAAGCTCAAAGAATAAATATGTCCAATCCACTAAAATGTCAAAACTCACGCATTATGCAAACTGAACCAACAATAGATTCATAACAATTATGTAAAATGTTGATTTTTAATGGTTTTGTTTTCAAGTGGTTTTTCTTTTTTCAATATCTTTGAAATTATTCTACCGTGAAAATTGTGTTTGGTTAATAAATTTTATTTTGAGTAGAAATGGTATAGAGTTGCTTTTTAATGGTTTTGTTATCAAGGGTTTCTTTCTTTCTTTCTTTCTTTTTTTTTTAAATCTTTGAAATTATTCTACCATGAAAAATGTATTGGGTTAATAAATTTTATTTTGAGTAGAAATGATATCATTTTTGCTTCTGTATCTCAAAATCAAGACAAAAAAGTTATTGTTCATTTGGAGCCCAAACACAACACCTTAAACCTAATATTATTGATGATATTTATTGTCTTTATTAATAATTATTTTATATCTCAAGGCTTATATATAATCATGGATGGATCTACAATGACACTTTATAAACACAAATGTACTCTAATGAGGTTGAAAGTTGTATTTAGTGAATGGGATAGTGTTTGGGCTAATTTGACCAGGGCGGTTGAACGATTCAATAGTAATATCCTTCGAAATCTGAGATCTATAACCAACAGTAAACGTTAAACTAGCTGAGAGCACCTCAGCTAAGGCACTTTGACATTTAAATTAGTACTGGTTGAATTGAGGTAATCGAATAGTAGAGTAAGAGCATATAGTGTATATGACATTACCTAGAGGATAGCTGGCAGAGGGATATTTATAGCCTGCTCCTCATGGGTAATATGTCTAAGATGCCCCTATCGGGTGTAGAGGGCTTTTGTCTTTGCATGGGGGTCATTGGTTAATTCTAATGCCAATACTATTTCAGGTGGTATCATCTCCTACATTCTAGAGTGAATAGTATCCTAAGGGTGTGCTTCCCTGCCAAAATTCATGGCAGAGGCTGTATTGGGTGGCATACGTCATTAATGCAGAGGCATATTGCTTGTCAGAGCATTAAATGCGGTAAGAAGATGCGTTAGTATCGGAGTGAGTACTTTGATTGGCAATCATCGAATAGACAAAGAGGTCGACTAGAGGGATGGTTGAATGGACCAAGAGGTTTGAAGCCTCCCATTGAAGGCGGTCAAGAATAATTCATTCGACCTGGCGATTGTGGTTGAGTGATCCAGCCTAGCTAGGTCCAGAAGCAATGTTGGGCTGTGCTTATTAAATGGGCCTAGGGGCCCTCTCTAAGATTGACAACCTATTGGGCTAGGCCTATTGGGCTATCCCATATCATGAGTCCCCTATACTCATGAGCCTAATCGAGCTTGTTAACTAGAAAAATCATGGAGTAGATAACTGAATAGCAGTTATGATGGTTGTGTGTCTTCGACCAAGGTTTTGAACTCTTGATCGGGGTTTTTGAATTCTCAACTAGGGTTTTTAAATTTTTAACTAGGGTTTTTGACGATTTTGTGCATTTAATGCGCCAGTTACATCACAGAATATAAAGCACCAAGGTTTGGTAGTGCCATTATTACTACCACTTGGGTTTTTGTATCCAAATGCTTATAAATAGGTAGGGTAGAAATATTCATATTTCACTTTTGCTGAATCTACTCTAGTTAAGTTGCTACTTTCAAAGTTCTCTAAATCCTTTCAGCACCTTAGAGTTTTCAAGTTACCTACTGTAAGTTCTTTTGCAAGCTTGTGCTTTTCTTCATTTTTTTTTTGCAAAGATGTCTAGTGCTTCAGATAGTGAGAATACTAGGTATGAGGGTGTACAATTTTAGGGGGATTTTAGGGGTGAAAGTGCATCTAGAAGCGCATTTGATAATACTTTTGATAGCTCATCGAGTGATAGCTCAACATCTAGCAGTTTGGGTACCGAGCGGGTTGCTTTTAGGGGTAATGCTGGCCTCAGCGAAGTACAAGCATCGTGGGGTCAATTAATTATTCTAGACTACTATAGTGAAATAATGTCTAAGATTTTCCCTATTGACTTAGTCTAAATTAGGGAGATGTACCATATCCCTGATGAATATGAGCTTTTGGTGCTTGGGTGTCACGAACGGACTCTATCTTGCTGCGGAATGATCATCTATCCGTGATGGCATCTCAAGTTCTACCCAATCTTTGATCCACCAACATCTATCTCGAGTCTTTCTCATGACCCGTTACTCAATTTGACCCTATAGCTCACTAGCATAAGCATCAGAATGCCTCACAGTATTGGCATACTTGTCTATTCCAAATGCCCACAATCATCAGAGGCTTATGTCCGGCACACTGAGTGTGTTTCCTTAACGGTCCCCGACTAGTTAGCATGCACGTCCTTAATCTAGGTCTCATATGTGCACCTCTCGATGGCAAAGGAGCAATCTCACTCCATCTCGATATTGAGGGTCACTTGCATGCCCACAATACAATTCTTGTGCTTATCACTCCCTCGGAATGCTTAGGTCATGCTGTAGGGACCTTCATTTGTGCCTTGCCCGAGTAAGGCCACATGTATGTCCAAGGCTTATGTGATGTGCTATCATCTTATGTAAGTCCTGCACAAAGCATTGGACTTTGTTTCCTGCTCGCTAGCATCATACTTCATTAGCCCACTATGGGGCGTCTCCCTACAACCGCATGTCTTAAGCCCATGAACCCTCACAGTAAGGCTAGAACCCATAGCCCATGCTTAGCGAGTTAGTTCATGAGACATTTGGGTGTTCATCTCAATCACTCAATTGGCCTAAAAGTGTTGCCCCATAATTTTTGAAGTTTGTAGGGCACAAGCATTTCCACCTTACAACCTCTGGCATCCTCTCGGACCTAACGTGGGCCCACCTGGCCCCACGCCGCTCGTTCGGTTCCCTACCTATCTAGGAATTCCAAACACTTCTATGAGATGTCTAGAGCTGGCCTTTGAAGGCTGCCCATCGCTTTCAAGGAGTTGCTCCCTTAGTGCCCAGACAACACGGGGAGGATCGATTGGTTGCCCACCATCCCAACAACCTTCAGGCACACCTGTCCCCTTTATTATAATAGGCTTAAAAATATTTCTATTGTACCCACAGTAGACATTGAAATGCCGAGCACAAACACATTTTCAAAAGTCTACCTCCCAACGTCCAAATCACTCTCCGCTGGAACTGTTAGATAGCTCTCAACTTCTACATTAACTTTGCTAAGTTCCATCCTTGTTCGATCTCCATGGAATAGGAATTTCCCTCGCAATATATTGGAATCACAATAATGCCACTACAATGCCGCATTCTAAAGGTCTTCACCGTTTTCTATCCAAATGGAACTTTCTACTGGTGAAACTTGGTGGAAATATTCCTCACACTGCAAGGAATACCCCAATGAATTTTCATAAAACTCATTTTCCAAGCTAGTCTGCTCCACACATCTTTGGGCTGCCCGCACACAGAAAGACCGCTCCCAATTGCCCTTAATATTTGGTGCCCAAACGGACACGGAATGACTACAAACTTGGTGGGACGTATCCTCATAACTCAGAGAGTGTGCCATAGAAATAGTTTTTCAATCTTCATCTCGCAAGAGTCTCTGCTCATGGGTTGTTTCCAGTCTATCGGGTGAGTTGATAACGCCTTGTTGCTCCTATCGCCCCTTCAAGTCATGGTTGTCATTCCTCTCCAATGAGTGACCCATGACACCGAGTCTTGGGGTAGGATGCATTGACCTCCAAGGGGATGCATAATAGTGTTTGAGGGGTTGAGGTACGACCTTAGATTTCCTTTACAATTAGCGATAGTTGACCTCCTGATAGGCCTTGAGGTCTGTATAACCCAACTGCTTTCCAATTGCTTTGCCATCATCTATAGTTTTGCTGTGCTGATGGACCTGTTTGGCCAATTAGCCACTTTTGCCAATTTCTCAAATTTGCTCCATTTGCTAATGTTTAGAAAGTTAGGTAGTAGTGAAGAGTTTGGCTTCTATTGTCTGATGGCGCGTCTGCATCAAAAGTTCTTGGTAGGCCTTTTCTCCTTATCTGGCTAGGAGTGGAAAAAATACTTTCTTTATGTTCGAGGGCCTGGAGAGTTTAACATTCCAAGGGGGTAGTAGAGGGGACATGTGGAAATGCCAGGGAACCAAATGCCCAGTTGGCCTAACACTTTTGTTTGGGACTTAGCTGATTTTGGGTAGATGGAGGTCTCAGTTTTGATCAAGGAGAGGTATCTAGTGTTAGCAGGCTTGTCGCCAGTCGTGCTCGACTTGCTCATGGGTAATCAGCTAGCTAGTGATCTTTGTCAATTGTAATAATTGTAAATTTCTATCTTTTTGTTGGATTACAATAGTTTCTTTTGTCTTTTTTTGGTAGGTTGAGAAGAAGTGATGGCTCAAAGTTGAGCAAAGGTTGTAGCAAGAGGACAAAGGAATAATCAACGCCATTAAACAGCTGCTCAATGAGAGGCCCCCACAGCAGAGCTGTCCCTCTTAACCCACTTGACCACTACTTTTGCTGTGCCTTAGATCAAACATGTACCCCAATCCACTCAACTAAAGAAGTATGTTCAAAGTAGCCCCATGGGTCGGGTAAAAGACAAATGATAGAGTAGCGAGGCTCGGCGCCTAAGAAGATGGTGAGCGATAAAGGCAAGTTAAAGGTAGTGATGGGCTATGATTTGTTCGAAAAGCATGGTGATGGGGTGCTTTTCAACTTTCTCAACTAGAATCACCCCATTTTGGACCTAACCTTACTATAGAAGTGACTGATTTGACCTCCATCATATAATCAGGGATGACAGGCAGTGATACCCTTAAATAGATGGTGATTGGGCCCTGCTCTGCGGACTAGTGGAGGCTCATGAACCTGAGTCAGGTTGATGCACTCAGGGCTTTGGCCTACCATATATAGTAAGTGTGAGATCGACTGTTTCTCATTGAATTCTTATTTCAAAAATTATATTGTTCACTGATGCCCTATGTTTTAGGTAAGCCAATTGGGATATCAATTTTACCACCGATCAAAACTAGTTCTAGCGGATCGTGAAGAGCTGTGAGAGGGAAGGGATATAGAGACCCTCAAGGTTCAACTTAAATCTATCCAACTCTTGGTCGATCGACTAACTAAGGAGGTAGTTGACCTTTGAGAGTAGCCGAATGCCAAGGATTAGTAGCTGGTACAGGTGGTTGAGGAGAGGAGTCGAATGGACTTCGTGCTGAAGAAGACTCACTTGGACATGTAGGTGAGCTACTCGTCTGGTCGATAGATTGACCACACAGATGCACTCGAGGAGGCTCAATCAACCTTTTCTCAATAACGCCCTACAATGTGCTAGCATGCGGTGTAACAATTCATGTTGAGCTCAACCTTTCAAGACGTAAGTGTGGTTTTTGTCCATTAATGATGCTCAAGGCACGTTTGATAAGGCAATAAAGTAACTCGAGTATCTGGGCTATGATTTTTGGGTAAAAGATAGAAGCAGAATAAGCCCTAACCTATATGAGAAGCTGTTACCTTACTCGAAGTTCGAGAAGGGTGTAGTCGATGGGGATGGTAGAGAGATACAGTGACAAATGCTCTCGTCGAGCTCTTAACTGAAGCCTAACAAAAATAGGTTGAAGTCGAGGCCAGGCTGGCTGAGTTGGTGAGCAAATTCACCTTCATTGAGGACTTTGCTTTCCAACTGAGGGAAGAATAGGTCGATGTCGTGTAGTACATGTTGTGCTCAACTAATTTCATGGACGATGTTACAGGGCCTTCACAATCAGCTCAAGCCATTCAATTGCTTGCATCTACCATGCCGAAGCCCAATTAATACTGGTAGGGGTGAATAGGCTAAGTCGAGCCAAACTTGATCTCTAAACTCTATGATATTATTGCTTTTTTATTCTCTTTCTTTTTTTATTCTTTTTCTTCTTTTTTCTCTTTTTTGTAATAGAATGTTATTGTTATGAACATTCCAATGAATAAAAGATCATTTTCATATCTTTGTTGTCGAATGAATTCAATTTCACATCTTTCTTGTTGAATACAACTTTACTGTCATAATTGTATGGATGAATAGTTGACAACCAAATTAGTTATCAAGATAGTTATCCAAAAAATCCAACAACTTTGTTGTCTATTTTAGTTAAAGTTGAGAGACACATGGTCTTGCCAAAGCACATTTAACAGTTTGTCTTCATAGCAAATGATTTATTTTCACAACTTTATAGTTAATTTTCATTATTTCACGATTGACTTGTTGAGCAACTATTAGGTTGATTATATAGTTTGAGCTAAAAAGCCTTAATTTGGTAACAAGTAGCTATTTTGAGTTAAATGCATGGTTGATTTAGAACTTTGGTTTGGCAGCATGATGTTGCTTTTCATCAACTACGGGGTCAACTTGAAACCTTTGAGTGGTAGGGTAGAGCTATTTTTTTGTCAACTATGGGATTGAATTGAAACTTGAGTGGCAGTGTGAAGTTGCTTGTTTGTCGACTATGGGGTCAACTTGAAATTTGAGTGGCAACATGAAGCTGCTTGTTCGTTAACTACGGGGTTAATTTGAAACTTAGGTGGCAGCATTAAACTACTTGTCCGTCGACTACGGGATCGACTTGAAACTTGGGTGGCAGCATGAAACTACTTGTTCGTCGAGTGTAAGGTCGACTTGAAATTTAAGTGGCTGCATGAAACTGCTTGTCCATCAACTATGGGATTGACTTGAAATTTAGAATGGTGCGAGGTAGATACAATTGTGACAATGCAAGCAAATGGTAGCAATGTTGCTGGAACTTTATTTATATCACAGAATATGATGATGATTACAATGTGCTTTCATATGTATAATTTATTCAAGTTGATGGCATTCCATAGGCAATGGAGCTCATCCCTATCCATATTAGTAAGTCAGTAAGCGTTATACTTTGATACCTTCACCAAGATATAGGGTCCCTCTCATTTTGGATCAAGCTTGCTAATATTCTTAGACACTTTCACCTTTTTGAGAATGAGGTCTTTGATTTTAAAATGGCACAGCCTAACCCCTTTGTTATAGTTCTTCGCCATCTTTGACCTGTAGTGCTGCATGGTATTATAAGCTTTTTGCCTCCACTCATCTATAGTCTCGAGGTCGAGCTTTCTTTCTGATGTGTTTCTAAGTGGGTAGAAATGAATGACTCCAGCTGTATGTTAAATGAGTTATAAGGGAATGGTCGCCTCAGACCTATAGACTAGATTATAAGGGCTGTGACCTGTAGTTGTTCGAGTAGTTGTCTTATATGCCCATAATACTCTTGGGAGGTTGTTTGCCTAGTTTAAGCTAGTATATTGTATCTTGGCTTTCAAATGGTCAAGGATTGTTCTATTTATCACCTTTATTTGGCTATTCGATTGAGAATTACCCACTGAAGTAAAGTGCTAGGTGATTCCCAAGGCTTTGCACCAACTTTTGGTACTTTGCTCTGGAACTAAGTCCCATTATCTGAAATAAGGATCTTAGGTAGGCCAAAATGATAGATGATATTTTTTAGATGAAACTATTGATAGCTGCATTTGTTAACTTTGGGACTGCCTCAACCTCTACCTATTTGGTAAAATATTTGATCACTACAATTATAAACTTTTGCTAACCTGTTGACTTTGGTAGCAAGCCCAAAATGTCGATCTCCCATTAGTTGAATGGCCAAGAAATTTAGACATTTACCGTGTGCGTAGTAGGTTGATACGGCAGGTTCGAATAAACTTGGCATGATGTACATTTTTGAGCAAAATCTATAGAGTCTTTTAGTAATGTCGGCTAAAAGTATCCATACTTGATTATTTTATGTGCAAGGGATCTTTCCTCAGAATGGTTCCCACACATGCCTACGTGGATATCTTGCAATACTTTATTAGCTTGGTTGGGATCCAGGCACCTCAAGGGTGGTCCAGAGATCAACCTATTATACAACTGGCCATGCTCGTCCAGCGCTAACTTGGCAACTTATCTTTGAAGGTATTGAGCCTAATTTTTTTCTTCAGGGACTGTGTCATGACTTAAGTAGAGTTTTATTGGATCCTGCCATGAAGGGACTATCTCCTCAATGCTCACTACCAAGTTCTCTTTGAGTGGGCCAATTGACGGCCTATTAACGACTAAAAATATTATTATCCTATCTCTTTTGTCCCTAGTTGAGCTATCAAATTTAGACAGGGCATTCGTATGCTCGTTCTCAGATCTAGGTACCAACTGAGGGTGAACTTTTTGAATGATTGTTGTAATTTTCTAACCTTCATCAGGTACTGGCTCATCGTGGAATCCTTAGCCTCAAAATTTCTCTCGACTTGTTCTGCTACCAATTGGAGTTTGTGATCATAGCCAAGTGCTCAACACTTTGATCGAGTGCCATCCTTATCCTAGCAAGGAGAGTTTCATATTCTACCTCATTATTAGTAACTGCATAGTTGAGTTTAATTGCAAAATCTTATTTCTCCACTGTTGGGGAATGGAGAGTCACTCCTGCTTCCCCTTCGGATGTGGCTGAAGATCCATTAACATGTAATGTCCAAGTGAGAGGGGCTTCGCAATTTTTCTTAGGCAGGTCGACTTATTCGGCGATGAAGTCCACTAAAACCTGCACTTTGATGGTTGTTCTTGGCTTGAAGGTAATATCAAATTCTCCCAATTCAATAGCCCATTTGGTTAACCTTTTAGAGTTATTTGGCTTCGATAGCACCTACTTCAATGATTGATTGGTCAACACTATCATGGCATAAGACTAGAAATATGGATGCTGCTTCTGAGCTAGGGTGACTAGTGCCAATTCAAATTTCTCAATCTCTAAGTAGTTATGCTCTAGTCCTTGGAGTGACTTGCTACAGCAGTAAATTGGTCGATGGCTTCTATCTCTGGTCGAGACTAAGATCGAGCTGATCAATGTTTTTGAAATAGCCAAATATATGTGAAGGACATTTTCAAGTTTGGGTTTTGCAAGCATCAGAGGTGAGAACAAATACTGTTTTAACTCAAGAAGCACCTGATCACACTGTTTGTTCCATTAGAAACCTAACTTCTTAGCATTTCTGAGAATTTTGAAGAAAGGCAGGCTATTGTCTGCCAATCGTGCGATAAACATCCCAAGGGCAATAATCTTCCCAACTAGCCACTGCATATCTCTGATTGTTCATCGAAGGGCGATGTTCAGAATGACCTGAATCTTCTGTGGATTAGCTTCAATGCCCTGTTGGTTGACTATATAAACCAAAACTTTACCTCCTCAAACCTAGAACGTACACTTGTTTGGATTCAACTTTACACCAAATGCTCTTAATATTGCGAAAGTGTTATTGAGGTTGAGCAAATGGTCTTAAGCCTTTTCCATTTTCACAATCATATCATCGACATACACCTCCATCGACTTGCCTATCTCATTTTTGAACATAATGTTGATCAGTCTCTGGTAGGTTGCTCTAGCATTTTTAAGTCCAAAAGGCATGATAAAAAAGCAATAAACTCTATTGGAAACCACAAATAAAGTTTTATCCCTGTCTTTAGGGGCCATTAATATTTGACGATAGCCTTGAAATGTATCCATTATATTTAATAACTCGCAACCAGCAGTAGAATCTATTAGTAAATCTATTCAAGGCAGGGGGTAAGGATCCTTAGGGTAGGCTTTATTCAAATATGTAAAATCATTACACAAGTACTATTGTCCCTCATTCTTTGGGACGAGTACAACTTTATAAAGCTAAGATAGATATTGAATCTCTACATTGTAACCTACATCTAAGAATTTCTTAACTTTCTCTTCAATGATTTGGGCCTCCTTGGCATTAAATATTCTCATCTTGTGCTTGATTAATTTATATGAGGGATCGATATTGAGGTGGTGCACGATCATACTCAGGTCAAATCCCTGGATGTTAGATGCTTTCCAAGTAAAGATGTCAATGTTTCTCCTCAGAAAATTGACCATAAGGCATTCTAAGTGAGGACTCCAATCTGTTCCTATCCAAGTTGTCTTGTTGTGGTTCCTTTGTTTCAGCTCAATATTTTTAAATTCTCCTACAGGTTCCACTCAGGTGTCTTCCAATTTTCTCTTCTTGTGAGCTTGGACTTCCTTAAGTTCCGCTATAGAGGCGTTTCCCAAGGTCTTCAATTAGGGTTAAGTCTTCTGCTTGCTTGACTCGATTGAAATATTGTAACACGTTCAAGCTTTCTTGAAGTTACACAGTAGGTCACTTGTATTAGTCAAGGTTAGGAATTTGATCTTTATGTGATAAGTCGAGACAATGGCACAAAAATCATTGAGGGCTAGTCGACCCATTATAACATTATAAGTGAATGGGCGTTAACCACTAGAAGTTCACCATTAAAGTCCTTCTTTGGGATGTCTCCTCAAATGACATCGAGAGATTGATGGAGCCTTTCAAAATGATTTTTGACCCCCAAACCCGACCAGAGGGGTATGTACAGGTTTAAACTTCAGCTGCCCCTTGTTCATTCTTTTCAAAGTAGAGAGAAAGATGATGTTGGCTAAGCTGTTGTTATTGACCTAAACCTTTCTCACCTCAAAGTTGATAATCTCAACAGAGACTACCATGGGACAATTAGTTTTGTGATTGATATTCTTTCCTTTGAGGTGGGCCAAGTTGCTATCAGTGAAAGAAATAAGCTCTGCGCTCATTGATAAATGGAATGTTATTTTGATGAGTGAGACTTTGATCGACTCCAACCTCCTTTGAGTCTACCTCCTCACTGATTTTGAGTCCCCTCAAGTGGGACCTCCCACGATCATGTCAATTACTCCTTGAATGGGCGGGCAATTTTCATGGGTGGGTTTTTTTCCTTCGTTCTCCCTTCTTAAGCTAATCGACTTTTCTCTATGGGGAGTCCGATCAATTTTACCCCCTTCAACCTGTGTCTCCATGGCCACATACTTATTGAGATGGCCCTACCTGAAAAACCTCTCAATTTCATCCTAGAAATTGAAGCATTCATCTGTGTCATGCCCCTTCTGTTTATAAAAGTGGTAATACTTCTTTGATTTTTTCATTACTTTTGTCTATGCTAGCTTTCTCCATTTCTTAATGAGATTGTCATGCTGAATGGCATATAGGACCTCTTTCCTCATAATATTTAGTGGGGTGTAGTTGTGGTAGCGCTTTATTGGAGATCAACCTTTCTCTCTGTGTTTCTGATAATCTCTTTCCTCAATTTTCTTTTTATCAACCTCAGAGTTTTCAAACTTTAGCTTGTTCATCTCCTCTTCTTGGATTATATATCTCTCTACTTTGTTGAGTAGTTGCTCTATCAATCTTGGGCGCTTACGCACCAAAGCATTGGCATATTTCTTGTGTTTGAGTCTTAAGAATAGCACATCAATTAGAAACTCAATCTTGGGATTGTCTATCTTCAAGAATTCCTTATTGAACTTTGTAAAGAAGTCATGGAAGGACTCCCCCTCATTCTGTTTGACAGTGTAGAGGTGAGTGTAGGGGAGTTTTACCTTTTTCCGACTCGAGAATTGGTGTAAGAACTTGTCATAAAGCTGATTATAGGATTATATTGATAAGGGCTCCAACTTAACGAACTAATCAAGCGCTATCCCCTGGAATGTGGTCACCAACGTCTTGGCATGGATGTACTCATTGTGCCCATGCAGCTGCATCATATTCTCAAACTGCATTAGTGCTCATTGGGTCAGTTGAGCCATTGTACCTCAAAAGTCTAGTTGGGACCTTAACGTCGATAGTGCTGCACTCATCAATAATCTCCCTGATGAAAATGGAGCCTTTCTCTCAAAGTGATCTTTGGGGACCCTTTGGGTTGGGCAGTCGATCCGTATTTCTCCTTGAGGCATCTATTTAATTATTGCACTTGGTGGGAGACTTTTTCCCACTCTCCTAATTGGCTTGAGTAATGTTTTGATCTAAATGAGGTCTCACGCACTTGACCTTATTGCCTTGTAAGGCTTGAATAGGCTAGGTTGTATGGTCTGTGGATTCATCCACTTCTTTGCATTGATTGTGTTTAGAACGTTTAACCTTATTACGTTGTTGCGCTTAATTAAGTTGAACATGGTGGTCTACAGAGTCAACAATTTTCTCCCTTAGCTCTGGTCATCCCCTCTCTCCATGGGGGCATCTAGGGCTAGCATCTCATCTAGTTGGTGGCTGCCTAGACTCCTGGGGACCATGACTATCTTAGGGAGGGCCTTTTATCTGATGGATGTGGTTGTGGAGTGGCATTGCTAGCTAGGCTGGCATAGTGGTATGCCTATTTAATGTAGTAGAGAGTTAAGCAGAGATTTGGACAAAGATCTATTCACTTATTATCTGCATTAGCTGAGGTATGGTCAACATAACAACTTGCTCTTGGGGGGCACTAAGGCCTAAAGCATGTGAACCTTGCTAGGGCAGAGGGGGAGATAGAGATGCTGACATCCTATATTTTCTCTCTTAGATGTGGCTCTTCTTGTGTTCACCATTTTTTCCAATTGCAATCTCAAATTTTCCATAAACAGCGCCAAAATGATGAGGTTGAAAGTCATATTTAGTGAATGGGATAGTATTTGGGTTGATTCGACCAAGGATGTTGAACGATCTAACAGTAATATCCTTCGAGATCTGAGATTTGCAACCAACAACAAATGTTAAACTAGCCAAGATGCCCCTAACTAAGACACTTCGACACTAAAGTTAGTACTAGTTGAATTGAGGTAATCTAATAACAAAGTAAAAGCATATAGTATATATGACATTACTTAGAGAATGGCTGGTAGAGGGGTATTTATAGCCTTCTCTTGGTGGGTGATATGTTTAAGATGCCCCTATTAGGTGTAGATGGCTTTTGTCCTTGCTTGGGGGTCATTGATCATTTCTAATCCTAATATTATTCCAAGTGGCATTATTTCCTGCGTTTTAGGTAAATAGTACCCTAAGGGTGTGCCTCTCTACTAGAGTTAGTGGTAGAAGCTATACTGGGTAGCACGCACCATTAATGTGGAGGCACACTGCTTATCAAAGCATTTAATACGGCAAGAATATGAGTCAGCACCGGAGTGAGCACTTTGGTCAACAATCATCGAACAAACAAGGCAGTCAACTAGAGGGATGATTAAACATACCAAATGGCTTGAAGCCTTCTGTTGAGAGTGGTCGAGAATAGTCCATTAGATCAGACGATTGTGGTCGAGTGATCCAGCCCAGCTGGGTCCAAAAGTAACGTTAGGTTGTGCCTGTTAAGTAAGCCTAGGGACCCTATCTAAGGTCGATAGCTTGTTGAGATGGCCCTATTGGGTTATCCCATATCACACTCCATAATAATGATTCATTTAAATTTCAAATAAATATGCTTTTAACATTAATTAGAAGCAAATTAAATTTTATAAATTACTAATCCTTATTTTTGTTGGAGCATAATGGAAGAAATTTACACATGAGATTTAATTTATCAAAAATTCACAAATCACACCCACAAATATAATGAAAAAATTAATACTTGACAAATAGAAAAATAAAATCAACACCAACTTACATGGTCTGGCAAATTCCACATATCTCCATGAGAGTTTTCTTTCTTCTACTATGAGAGAATTTTACTAGTTCAAGCCAACCCTTGAATTTGACATATCTAAATCTAAGATAAAAACCCTTTGCACAACAATTCTCATAACTACCAGAGAAATACTCATTCCACTCTATTGTATTGCCCTGCTTGTAACTTAAAATAACTACCCCATGAGTGTCTTGAGTTTCATGAGTATTCTCTCAAATAATCAAATAAATACTTCTATTTATAAGAGAGAACTATTTGACTACTTCACCTAGAATTAGGAAATCTAATATGACAAGGAGTCCTAATTCTAGTCAAACTTTGTATCCAGATAACCAAGTTAAATCCCAATAATTTTAATGAAGACAAATAAATTTATTAAATCTTTACATGCTTTAATTTGGCAAAACTCAAAACAAAATTTGGGCCCATTTTCACAATCAAGTGAAGACAATTAGCTTAGGGCCCCATTGGATACCCCCCATTAGCCCCTACAAGATGTGCTAATATCATCTAATCTCCCGTTTGATTTGCACAATGTGTATTTCGGTTGGCCACTACATAATCTATGGCCTGCAACTATTCATTGGATTGGGCACTGTTATAGAAGTTGGTTTTGGGTTGCTATTAAAAAATCTCACCCAAATTTTCAATCTACCTTCCAGTGATAGTAACGATATTGTCATCCATTAATTGAGTGAATTTTACAATTTTTTCCTATTGTCATTGTCAACCTTTTTCCCAACCTCGGTCTTGTGGTACTATTAATAACCTTATTCTCCTTATGAGTGAAGTGGTTAGGAACCCTAGTGCATAGATACTTTATCAAATTAGGCGACTTACTGCTTTTGTTTAGTGTAAATTTGTTGAAGATATGCAGTTGATAGTATTGCTAGGGGTCGAGATTTCGCCATCATTTTTTTCATGCTTCATATTATTTTTTATTTTTTTAAGAATCATTCCTATTAAATTTGAGGAACTCATATTTCAGTCGAGTTAATTTATGTTCCCTCATTATGTCAGCTTCCAATTGTGGTCGACCGTGAGAGGGACGGAGTCTTGGAAGAATTGGAGTGAGATACACTGTAATCGAAGTGAGTTGCATTTTTTTTAATTAAAATCACATATATTTTTACAATACTTTGTAGCTTAATGGGTATTTGAGTAGCTCCAAACCTATTACATCATTTAATATAAATCTAGTATCAGTTTGTGATTTTGAAGTAATGTTGAATTTGATAACTTCACCCAATTACTGAGGTTTGCATTGTGAAGGTTGACCTATTGAATGTGTGTCCATGTTTGCGATTCAAAATGCAAACATAGCACGATACTATGCAGTATTTGGGTAACTTGCTAAGTAGGAATGATTACTATTTGAAAAATTGTAAGACTTATAGTTGTGAGTTAAATCAGTGTAGGAAGCTAGTGTGCCCCTGTATGTTTCGGCCACTTAGTGTGCCCTATGTATATCAATCTCTTATGCTTGTGAATTCTGTCAGTATGTTGACAAATTATATTGTCTTTTTTGTTTTGTTGTAGGGAGGCTGATCATATGTAATAGTGATAACATTCTTTAGTTTCATGTAAACTTTGTAAAATTAACGGGCAAAACTTTAATCAAACTGTGCATCTATAAAACTTCATTGGAGGCAGCTCTCAATGCTACTAGTTTCCATTATGTGCTACTTTAAGATTTTTAAACGAAAATATCCCTAACCTGGTGATTATGAAGTAACCTAAAGCAACTCAAATTAGTGTGTACTTGTAAGTTTGTGTGATAATATTGCTTGGTAGTGAATTAAATTTAGTGATGTATTTGCATTTACTTTGTGTGACAAAGACTTTTAACCACTAATGCTTGGTTTACATTTATAGTTGTTGTAGGGTATTATCATAGATTTCAATACCAAACTTTATATTTTTATATGGATTTATATATTTTTGCTCCAAAAGATTGTTTGTATTTATTTACTTTATCATGCCTACCTTATATATTGTCTGCATATGAGGGGTATGTGAAATTGGATGCCTAGAAGATGGAGCGTGATTTCTAAGGTAGCTGTCTAATTAAAACATTTGAGAGAGATTGTTGAATTAAATAATCAAGCGTGTTTGGATAACTTCATATGGATAGAAATGCATGCTGGAGGCTTTGTTATTTGCTTGAACATGTAGGGGGCTGCAACATGAAAAATTTGTAGGAATTTCTAAGAAAGTAGCCACATTTTTGTCCATACTAGCACATCATAAGAAAAATATAATTGTGAAACATAATTTTAAAAGATTCAGCTATACCATAAGTAAGTATTTCAAGCGATGTGTAAAAATAATTATAAAGATTAGTCCATTGCTCCTTGTTGATCCTCAACCCATTGGTGATAACTGTACTAGTGAACCATAGAGATGCATTTAGGTATGATTACATGTATGCATAAATAAAAGGACTCTATAAACTAATTTTTGGTATTGCTTATTACATTTAATTTCCATTTTCTTCGCTAGAGTTGTCTTAGTGCCCTTAATGGCACCTACTTATTGGTATGTGTACCAATTAGTGAACAAGCATAGTACATGTCTAAGAAAGGTGATATGGCTATGAATGTTCTTGGTGTATGCAATCATGAAATGAATTTCATTTACGTATTTGTGGGATATGAGGGCTTCACTACTGATAGTTTGGTGTTATGCTCGGCTGTCAACAAGCCTAATGGGTTAAAGGTTTTAATTGGTATATGAAACCACTTGTTATGTACGTGTATGCTTCTACATGATTGTATTATGGACTTTGATTAAATCTCAACTCACTCATGGTTAGTAGGAAATTACTGTTTTTGTGATGTCGACTGCACTAATAGTGAAGGATTTTTATTCCATATTATAGCGTTAGATACTACCTCGATGATAGGAGCAATGGAGTACTAGCACCATAGAATAGTTATGAGTATTTCAACATGAAACATGCTAGGGCACGCAATGTAATTGATAGGGCTTTTGGACTCTTGGAAGGGCAATGAGGTATGCTAAGGAGCACCACATACTACTCAATAAAGACTCAAAACATGATAATTATGGCATATGCACTTCTGCATAATTACATTCACACACAGATGCCTATTGACCCTTTGGAGAAGGCTGAATTGGGGTGGGGGTGGGGTGTAGAAGTGAGTGATCAACAAATAGATATTGATCATATAGAGATGATTAAGAGCTCATCCGAGTGGAGTAATTGGCATGATTACTTGGTGACCACTATGTACCAATTGTGGAGTAGGGCTTATTAGTTCATTTAGCAGATGTGACAAGTAGGGATTGGGGGTTAAAGCTTGAGAATAATGATATAGTTGTACATCTATATAGAATGATTGAACATATATACTTTTGTTTGAATATATATTTTAAACTGTCATGTATCATCGAAGTATCTTGCGTGTACTATTTATTTGAAATATAATATCATGCTTTGTGTTTTTTGGATTTGGCATTACTTTGTTTCAATCTATGTATGCACCTATTAGCTACATATGCCCTTACTTATGTGTGTGAATTTCTGCTACAAAATAATGATGTACTTTGCTATTAATTTATATGTTTATATCTTTCTGTTAACTAATATTGTCCTCTATTTGTAGGTGACGAGTCATAGCATACTCTATCAGCTCCTCCCACAGTACTAAAAGGTTAAACAAAGCACCTACTGCCCTACAACAATTCTAGACTCATCAAGAGAAGGAAGCATTGATACATGTATTAAAGAACTTGCATGCAGGTGGTTGGCGCTATGACAGGTCTTTCAAAAGAGGTTACATGGTAAGGTTGGAGTCAATGCTAGTCCAGAAGTTCCCGAATGGTGGCATCTTAGTGAAACATATCAAATTAAAGTTTTAAGTATGGAAAAAAACATACTCAACCCTAAGAGGCATACTTAGATGTAGCAGAAGTGGAGGCATAACTATAGATCCTGGGACTCATATGATTATTGTATATCCAAAGGCAGTTTAGGCTGATTATGTTATGGTACAAAATACTTAGTTTTTGGGGTTGTAATACACTCGTGCTACTAAAATGCATACCATGTAGACTTAAATCAACAAAATTTATGTGTAGGCAAATTCAGATACAGCAAAGCGTAGAGGGAAACCACACCCATGGTATGAAAATTGGGTGAAGATCTTTAGGAATAATAGAGCCACTGGGGAAGAAGTGTTCAATGTAGAAAATGTTGTGCACAAGTTGTTACATGGCTCCTAACAAGCTAAAGTGAATGACAATAACAGTAGAGAGCCACTAAATGGAGAGTTGTCAAAGACTAATGTCGAATTTGATGCCGTCTCTATCACTCCACCCTTCAGATCAGGTTAAAAGAAATGAATCCTCATATGGGAAACAAAAAAGGGTCGATTCATGTGCTGTTGACTTAGAACAGATTATGAGATCATTGCTTGAAGACACGAAGACCATATTAGGTAGCATTGCTGAAAAGCTATTCCAACTACCGAAACAGGCACCGATACCTAACTTTGACTCCTCAATGAGAACCTCTTTGTTTGAGGTGCTACAAGAAATTCCATATCTGAATTTGGATAAGCAAATCAAGGCTACACATCATATGGTGCACAACAGGTGGATAAGATTGCCTTTTGGGGAATAAACAAAGAGGCCTGGGCTCGTTTTGTTTGTCTGCTACTATTTGGTACACTGTGCTTTCCTTCGTGCTATCATTGGCCTATCTTTGCATATTTTGTTTATCATAATATGATTCGTAACCTATTAGGACAATGTTCTCGGTATGTTAATACTTTTAAAACTATGTACTACTTTGTAGTGATGCATAAAACCTTATTTGTACGTTTATTGGCTACTTTTCCAACTCTGATATATATATGCTGTTGTTGGATGTTGTTAATGCTTTATCAATCCGCAGACTAAAATTATTAGTTTCCCTAAGTAAAGATTGCTTATGGTGTTGGGCAAAATGCAATATTGGAGCCCACAATTTTTTTTTCTTTTACACTTATATTATGAATATGTCATAATTAGCCTTTTCAAGTTTAGAATATACTTTATTTTTTTGGGCACTTCATGTGCTATTTGTTGATTGCTTTTGGATTATTATAGTGCTACGTAAATAATATATTTAATAATTTGTAAGTTCTGATCTGTATGTTCCTCAAACTTGTTAGATACTTAGTGCTTTTCCACACCTATGAGTGGGATCATGGTTATCCTATATGACAACGATAACTAAATCCTTAATCCTGGTGGCTATAGCTTTGCTTCTTTTTGGTGAAGGTAGGCAATGGTTATTTACATATTTGAGCGTCTTAATTGTGTGTACTAGGAGTAAAGATTAGCCAAAGTAATTGGCAACTTACCATCAATGATTTTTTGGTTCACATCATTTGAATTTAGATAGAGTAAATAAAGTTTAATTACCTATGGTAGTGATACTGAAATTTGTTGGAGCTGTAGTAGAAGAAAGTAGCAATTTGTCACTGTTTATTGGTTCTAGATCTGAACTTGGTTGATCTATCATGACCTTACTTTTTGTGGCTACACATTCATGGTTGAAATTGAATTATGCTTGGTAAGGGCACTATATAAGTGAGCTATGTGAATTTTTAGTATAGTTTTTCTTTTGTTGTTCTGTTTTATCATTTGCATGCATGTTGCAGTTTAATACTAGAATCCAATTATGACTTGCTTTGCTAAAAAGTAAATTCATAAGCTAGTAGTGGTTACAATCTCTGGTAACACATTCTTTGCTTTATGTTAATCTCATTTTTTACTATCCTATCCTTTTCCATCTATACTAAATACTAATTTTATTGTCCATGTAATGGATAATCCATTTAATTTAGAATGAATGTTCTTTTAGTTGCTCTTGTTTCTAAATTTAATTTGATTTTTCCCTTAAATAAGCTAAACAACAATTTGTCCAAAAGTCTTATTGAACTTTCTAACATATTGTTGTTCATTTGTTGGTACTTTGATCTCTGGTTTCCTTTTTATATTAACTCATATTTTCAAGGATCTCTTGTTATTGGGAATTCACCTTTGCACTCAATTCTATATGCAACCCCGCCTACTGTGGTAAAAATGTTGCTTGACATTGACTTTATACTTAGATATGGTTGAAAGCCTTTTTCTTTTGACCTTGCAATTACCTTGTTTTTTCTATGTTCATGATGCTGAGTTGCACCAACCACACAAACTTCTCCCACCTAATATTGTCTCTGTTTCTTCAAAGTGCATGTTAAGAAGACAAAAATCTAAGTCACTTCATGTGACTAGCCATGTCTCGTATATATATATATAAATATATGGAACTTAAATACATATAAATATATATGTATATATAAATATGTATTATTATATATTTATTCATATATATAATTCTCAAATGATATATATATATATATATATCATTTTATAACTCTCAAATTATATGCATCACAAGCTTAGTCTCAAGACCAAATACAACCAAGCACCGAAGATGCATTTCCAAATAAATAAGCCAACAAATATACGTTTGCCTATTTTTCGCAAGCTGCCAAAATTGTGGCTCCACCCAATCCCAACATGTGTTGTCACATGAGTTTTTGTCAATTTGGATTTGAGTTGAAAACATCAATAAAGAAAAAATAGGCATCCGAATAATAAACAACACACATGCATCAATACTTATTTTACAACTAGTCAAGCAAACACAAAATAGCAGCTAGTATAATGTGCATACACACCATTTGCAATAAATGATGAAATATACATACAACATTTAGCAGTATAATTTATTGAACATTAAAATATGCAATTATGGAAACAAAATAAGACACTAAAATGGACCAATGGAATCTCATTTTTGATGCGTACCTTAGGAGTGGTACTGGAACTTATTGGTCCTCGAATTGGGGAAGGTTCAAATTACTAGAAAAATCCCTATCATCCTACTCAGTCCACAAACTATCGTACACATCAGTAGGGAGATTAACATGTGGAGTTGAAAGTGTATGATGATTTGTTAACTTCACTGAATCCTAACTTGCATTATTATGGTCACTTAGATAGTACAAATTATTCCAGAATGATAAACCCAAAAATTCACTTACAGGTGGTGCATGGGTAACCACTGTAATAATAGGAATCCATACCAATAGCTCAACTAGGTCATATGTGCTATCATTCAAAATTTGAATAATGTTAGACTCTGGAACAAATGGTTTAATGACTTCGGAGGCCCTAAAATCTCACATAGCCTTGACCATCAAGGTTTTCCTTTGATTATGTAAGTCTCAGATAGGAAAAATTTCTAAAAATATATATGAGTTAATTAGAATGATACAAGATGCTAAAGAAGATATTTACTCATTAATTTAAAAAATTAATTAAAATCTTTGCCATAGTGATATAGTCCTATAAATATACTTCGACTGCCATGAAATTATTTTCCTTAATGTAATTGATTGGGTCTAAGGAGATAAAAAATCTAAACACAGAGTGACGCTACTGCAAATATTTAAAACTAGTGTTCGCATCTTTATAAGTCAAGTTGGTCTTGAACTTTGGGTCCATTGAGTGTACACAAGATTGAATAATAGAGACATTAGAGCAAGTGAGAGATCTTCCATCTAAATAAGCAAGCTCCAGAGAGATGAATTCTTTGTCAATTTCTTCCATCTATGGGGGAATGTAGAAGATTTGATCTTGACATTAGGGATTGCGTGGAGCCATGTTACATGGAAGTTTGAAAGGTAATTTGGACTTATGAAATTTGAGAGAAATTACCAAACATGTAGTGTTGCTCTGTGTGCTTTATTGTGTTCTACTACTTAACTTGTTCATTCAAAATTGAGATAACCCGTGAATGGAGATGACACATCCCACAAGCCTTAATTGGTAGGAATCCTGGCAGCTTTAAGATACCATTGAAGCCAAAACAAAAATGAATAAATTAACATTGATAGAGCTAAGCTTGCTAAAGCAAGGCATGCATTGCTCTCCCATCTCTACAAGTGGGAACTAGCATGATGGGAATCTTGAAAGACCACTTTTGCCACATGGATGAATATGCATGGCCACAAAAGTATTTAAGTACAGATGGAAGGAAAAAATTTATGTGATTCCCGAATGGTGTGTCCTTGCATAAGCTCCAAAGAAAGCAACTTTATTTGCTAGGTTTTCAAATTGCTTGTAGTTGCCTATTTTTTATACTAACCCCATGTTGTTGTGGCTTTGTTTTTGTCTAACATCAACTAATTATATATAATCTTAATTGGCATTCAAATTAAAGATTGTAAGAGCACCAATTATGGATAATTTACGTATAATAGATGTATAGAAAATGGCCTAATATAGATAAATATGTTTGAGTTAAACACTTTATTATTTTAAATAATGCATTACAAACAAGTTAACAACACCATAGCAATAGGATGTTGACGTGAAGCAAGCAAATAATAAGTTACACAATGATATCCATGTACATAATCACTTTAATTACAAGTGGATTAACATTTACACAATCACCCTAACATCCAACAAACCACCTAATAGCAAGAAAATAATAAGTTACACAAAGATATCCATGTACATAATGCACACTATTGTTGTTTTAGAACACAAGTTTTCCTATTACCAAACCTATCAATAGACCTACAAATGTAATGATGAAGACAAGCCCATATCCAACACAACCACCTAATAACAATGTAGATTTCATACTAGGGGAGGGAGGAATAAAAGGACCACTTGTACATAGCGAGGCGTTTGCACTGAAAAAGACATATTCAAACTTTCAACTAGCTCTCCATCGCCCAAGCATGCATTTTTTGGGGACTTGGTGCCCCTATAAGTTGTTCGATTATGAACAAATCCGCTTGAATTGAAGGACCTAGAAGTGGATTTGCGTAAACCATGCTAAACAGATGAGGGTGGCAAGTTTAACCCTTGATACACATCCCACCACAAGAAGTGGCTAGTGTGATTACTTCTCCTTGGACACTTGTAGAACTATCTCCCAAGATTTTGAGAAGTGTGCGATTGACGTAGGACCATCGTAACTCCACCACATGAGCATTGCAAAGTAGACTGCAATTTTATTGACACCTATAAGATGGATGTAGTTAGTCAAATAACCTAACCGACATCATTTAGTCCATATGAAAACATAAAACTAAGTATGAGATATAATGGCTAACATTATGGCACTTGGAAATGATCGCTCATAACAATTGAGAACCATGATTCAACAGATTTAATCTATGCAAATATATTACAAACAAAACCAAAAATATTCTACATACCTCAGACATGAACAAAACCACCAAATAAAATAAAGGATGACATAAGTCAATTATCACCATTTGATTGCATAGATATTCACGAATTCGACCTCATATGCATTTGAATAATTTTCTCTCATTGCATTAGGGAACTTGCTATATCTCAAACATACAAAAAAAGTCTAACATAAAAATAAAGACGTTAGGATGTAACATTCTCTTTTTCAAACGTCCATTCCTATAGGTGTTGGTATAACAAATTGCACTTGTGAATATCTGTTTTAATTATACGAATAATAATAGAACCAACGTAAAGTAGGGCGCACAATAATATTTAACTCTTAAATTAAATCTTTCTATAATATTTTGTAAGAAATTTACATAATATACTATAAGAGCAACAGAGATAATAATAAGGTCCAGAATAAAGTTTTACACATTGAAACATACACACACAACCATTCTAAAAAAGAGATTCATTTGATCAAATCAATTGTAGTAGGTTGCATGCCGTTCAATCTAACATACCAATGATTAAGTAGAAATTACATACCAATGGATAACACAATTGCAATGGTATTCATAAGAACATACACAACTACTATCTTACGAGATTAAATCACTACTAAACAAGTAAGGCATTCATAAGAGCTAAAAATAGCAATTTGATTGAAAATGACCCAAAAGAGTTTTTAAAAATAATTAATTTAAAAAAAAGCAACAAAAAGAAACTAACTATTTGTATATGTTACTTAGGCAATATCTAACTATTCGATAAGACAAAATCAGACTCGTCAGAATCGCAACCATAGGTTAAATTTTATTTTTCAGCCTCACAAGTGGGGGTGAGATAACAAATTGACCTCAAGATAAACAAATTCAAAAAAAAAAAAAAAGGAAAAGAAAACATACTGTAGAATCAATCTCTTCACCCTCGGTCAAGAGCTAGATTGGAACAAGATGTTGAAATTGTATAGGCTACTTTACATTGATTGTGGTTTGCAAATAGAACTCTAATAGTGGCTTCACCTTAACTCTTCGTTGCAGTTGAATATCTTTCCGAAAAGGAGATTTGGGGGAGTCTGTCAAAGGAGAGGAAAAATAATTAATATTCAACCAAAGGCATTATAGTCAAACTAAATATAGGTGATAGTATCAAACACAGTCCTTGACATTAGGTGAGATTGCTATTGTGCCTAATTTCTAGGAGCAATATCATGTATCAAACGAATTAATAAATATATAATCTCACCTATGTTTGCCACCTTTCCAATCTTGGCAATTATCTAATCACCAAATCAATTGTGTCCCTAATAGGGCACTTTCATTTTATTTGTGAAAATTAAGATAAAAAGACAAAGGTAAGTGATTCTTTTTTTTTCTTGGAAAAAAAATATTTTTGGTTTCTTATTTGTCATTCAACTACTACAAATGAAAGAACTTTTTTCTAATAGAAATATTATCAAGAATAAGATCAAAAATAAAATGAAAAATAACTTGTAGCCTATTGCCTAATTTTTTATATTGAAAAAGATATTATTAAAAATTTTGATATTATTTTAATTATTGATTTAATTTTATGATACGAAAGACTGTTACTTACAACTTCAATGAAGAAATGAATTTCAAATTTATAAATTATAAAAATTTATATTTGAACTTTTATATTTTATAATTTTATCCTCTCCCCACTTTTGCTTCTACATCTGTCCTTATATATAATGTGACAAAGAGCAAATAATGAGACACATCCCTTATCCTCATTCATTAAGAAAGTACAACGTTTGAAGTATATTATTAAAACACCACATCCAATCACATTTCACCTATTTTTTAGCTTGAAAATGCATATAACCAAATAAATTTTCATTTTACACCCCACAATCTCTAAAAGGCACACTCGTCAATCCAAACACATTTTGATTTTCACACAAAAGCCCATCCAATATTGAAAGATGCTCCAAGAATTATGGAAATTAAAATAAAAAATATAGATAAAACCAAATAAAAATTTCTCTGTCTTCCTTTTGATGTTTTATCTCCTTTACGTATGGACTCTATTAGAGGCCCAGGTCCTTTCTTTAGCCATGAATATCAATCCATCTACTATTGAATACTATTGTAACACTTCTAAAATTTTATTCATTTTATTTATTATATACGATTTTGTTATTATTTAAAAATTTTGTGAATTTTATATTATTAATTATTTTAAAAAGTTTTGTGGGTTAAATTATAAGTTTTGTACACTTAATTGTGTAAATATTTGAATAATTTGGGGTTAATCACAATTTTCTAAAAAACTTGGGGTAAAATTGTATAACTTAAAATGTTGAGGGATTAAATTGAAAAAAAACTAAAAAAATAAAAAAATTGAAATTTAAGAAAGCGGGCAGCTTTCTTTTCTTCCTCATTTTCCTTCCTTTTTCTTTCCTCCATTTCCTTTCTTTTTCTTTCTTCTCACCGAAACACCACCATCTCCAGCCAAACCTCCTGGTGACCATCTCAACCTCCTGAACACATCAACCTACTCTCCACACCATCATCTCCACTTCCAACCACTCAAACACCCTCATTCGGTGGTGGAGTAGCGGCGGCGAAGAAGACCAAGAGAACAAGCTCATGATGGCCAACTGGGTTTCCCATTTTTTGGCGGCCATCAATGACTTTAAAGGGTGGATTAGGAAGCATTCGACGAGGGGAACACGTTGGAAGCATTGCATAGCAGTTTCGACAATGGCAAAAGAAGAGAACCATGGTTGTTTTTAGCCTATTCTGGCATCTACATTGCTCGAATTTCAAAATGAAAGGTAGCATTGGAATCCTCTTATCGAGAGGAACAAATCTATGGTAGCAGTGAAGAGATAGTCTATTCGTCTTGATGTGGTGATCTTCCTTGTACTGTCGATTTGCAATTCTAAGCCCTTGATATTAAAATTTGGATTTTAATCGATTATTGCATGTTATATATATATATACACGTATGCATGCAAATGTTGGATTTTGTCCGGAATGAGCCTTTGAATCGATGTATGTACCTCTATGACTGTTTACCTATACGAGGAATAGGGAGATGAGAGATGCAAACTTTGGACTCAAATATTGGTTAATAATAAGTTGAATATTAATTTTGATATCAGGAACTATTAAGAGTTAAATAGTGTTAAAGTGGGAATTTGACTAGAGATTTATGCGTAGATATTGCTTAAGATTGTAATACTTTGATTTGTTATCATGGAAATTATGTTATTCTGGATTTAACCTATACCGTCGTAGATAATTCGAAAATATTGATTCTAGAGAATTTAGTAAAAAAGGATCTTAATTTGTATTATACTAATGATAGATAAGGCATTAAAATGCTTGATGCATTTCTAAAAGGTTACTAGGATTGAATAGGAATTTTGATTCTTGGAATATTTTCCTAATTAGGTGACAATGAGCTGGGCATTGACGAGCAGTAGATTTCAGTTTTGACTGTTGCTAATTGACACTACAAAAGGTGAGGGCTTGCTAATCTGGTGCTTTTTTTTCTTATCCATAATTGTAATGAGCCCCTGTGTGGGTTTTACTGTTTTGATATCATACTCTGAATTATGTTTGAAATTTGATCTGTATTTGTTATTTGATCGATGCACCCCTATGAGGGTTATCTACTGAAATTGATTCTAATTTCTATCCATTTTGGTGTCCAGAACTTCTATCTGTTGTCTGCTATTCTGATATATGTCTATCTCATATCTGTACTGTCTGCACTGTGTCTATTGCCTTGTCGACACATCTACTATCAGTTCTATGTTCATCGGCCATGCTGGTGTATTTGTGCTTCGTTTATTATTTTATGTTTCCTTGGTGGCATTTATGCTCTGTTCTGTTCTGTTTTGAACTAGTGATCTAAAACTAATAATGTGCTAGGGATTTTTCCTTTGGCATCTGTATAAGTGATTATTCTATTATCTGCACGGTGATTATGTGAGCCAAGGGCCATACTGGGCGATTTATTTGGTTATGTAGGGGCACGCTAGGGATTTTTCCCTAGGTGTCATTGGTACGCTAGGGATTTCCCCTTGGGTACCAATCGTACGCTAGGAATTTCCCCCTGGGTACGAGCAATACATTAGGAAATTTTTCCTAAGTATCAACAGTGCGTTATATAGTTTCGTGTAAGCATCTGCTATATACCAAGCTGTTATGCTTACGTAAATTATCTGTCTGTTTAGTATAAGGTGAATTTGCAATGCATGTCTTATATCCTTTTCTTAAAATGCATATGTTTTGGGTTTGATTTGCCTAAATGATTTCTATATGCTTGTAATCTATTTTTGGAGCAATAAGGCAGGAGAGTTTCCTGTTTGCTTTTTTGTATTGTTTGTTTTTTGGATTTTGTTATATTTAGCTTAATAAAAATTATATTTTATCAAGTTGAGTTCCTCCTTGATAAACTATGTTGTTATCTTTACTTATCCCTTACTAAGTCTTTGGACTTACCACCCATGTATTTTATAATCTTTCAGACAGGGATGGGCTCTGATGGATGCTAAGTTTGGAACGAAGTGTATGACTGTTTTGTAATAGAATTAATATTGTAGTTAAGTATGAAACTTGTGAATGTGTCGTTGACCTTAGAGATGTTGTGGTATGTAAATTTTATTTTGAAGGTTATAGTGTAAGATGGCATTGATGGCATGATCTATCAGAGGCTTTAATTTAACTAAGTTTTCTGAATCTCTTATGATATATCTATTTTTCGATTTTTCTTAGTCTTGTTAAGATGAATTAGTGTTAAATTTCGAAATGTTTGAATTTATGGGCCTATTGTTGAATTGTAACTCTGATATTTAAGTTTGAATTAGATTAGTGCCTCAGTTTAGGTCCTTTCTCGAGGTGGGGTGCTACAATTATCCTCCACCTACGACTGTCGATTAATCATATTTTAATTCAAATTTGATCTGAATTTGATCGAAATTTTAAATTTTTTATCTGATTAAAATATCTAATCGATCAAATATAATTATAAATATTTATAATCTAGAATAAATGGATCAGATACGGAATTAAACAATCTGATCTGTTAAAGATTCAAACTCAAACTTTAATAATTTTTTATTAAATTAATACTCTTATATATAATATTAATACAAATTTTAAATGAAATTTATATTTTGTATTAATCTAACATCTATATTAACATTTATATTATGTTATTAATATTGAGTTTTTTACCTCAAAAGTAATAGAGATGATGATAAAATATCAAATATAATAATGTATAATAGCTCATCTAAGCATTAATATGATGTGGAATAAGGGTTTAATATTCAAATATTTAGCTTTTGAACTAATATATAATAAAAAAATTATTAAAAATTTAAATATGATGTAAATTTGATTTAAAAATATAATATTTTTATAAATACAAAAGGGAAAAAAAAGAAAAAAAAATATTAAATTGGGTCAGATTCTTTTATCGAATTTAAGATATCCATTGAATTCAGATGTGGTATTAACTAACAAAAATTTTATAAAATATCTGATCGAATTCAAATATGAATTTTGAGAATCAAATTCGAATATAACTAATTCAATCTAAATCTAACTCATTTATAGCCATACTCCTCCCAGCAAGCAAAATATCAAGCCTAGCCCATGATCATCACCAAAAGGTTCTAGACAGTTCCATTTTTTTGCCTTCCAAATGGTAAAAATATACATTTTACTCCTTCAAAATTCCAATAAAAAAATATATCTTTTTTCTCAAATTTACTCTTCTTTTCAATGTATTTGTACAAATGTTAAAGTTGAAATATTGAAACTTTAATACTTATTTGCACTTAGTAGGATAAATAAATAAATTTAAATTAGACTAACTATAAAATGCCGTAGAGAATTTTTATACTTAGTTTATTATATCACACAATAATTTTTATTTAATAAATTCTTAAATATTTATAAATAATCATTAAATAATTAATAAAAGTTTCTATTAGGCTAAATAAAAACTAATTACCCATTCGGTTATGTTTTTATTTTCATTTTCAATTTCCATCATTTTCAAATTTTAAGAAGGTAGTTAGAAAAGATTATTTAAAAATGAGCTTGTATTTGGATCCTTTGTGAATGATTGTATAAATTTGAAAATGAGAATATATTTGGATGAAGAAATGCTTTCCTATTAAAAGTCTAGCATTTTTACATAAAGTAGGAGTTTTTGGTGAGAAGAGAGAAGGAAACACAAAAGAATTGAAATGTTATGTCAAAACACTATGTATGGTACGAGTTGCTCAAACAAGAATTTTTAAACAGTTAACAATCAGTTCAAATAGTCACAATGAAGAAGTATTATATTTTATTTCTTTTATGTGTTAAAAGGAGAAGGAAGAGTGAAAATGCCAATGATATCTATTATCGAATTGACCTAATCGATAGTACTCATTTTAGGAACACTTAGTAAAATCAGTAAGTCGCCAATTTATTCGTAGGCGACAGACAAGCATTTCACATGAGGTTTTTAATTTATTCTATATAATTCATTTATTTTTTTCTCACCATATCATTTATCTCCTAGGGCATGTTTGGATTGTTGGATGGGGTTTAATATATTATATTATCAAGCCCCATCAAGTATTTGAATGAAGTGAAAAAAGTCCAGGATAGATAAAGGGTCCAGTCCACAATCCTATTTCCAATTAATAATTAATCTCTCTAAGTTGGCTTAGACCGTGTAATCCAAAATGAGAGTGGGGGAAAGAAATTAGTCATTTGACAATTATTCCCATGAATGAAAATATTATGATTTGGACTTGTCTTATTATAATATGCATTTTAGTAAATTGAGTAGTTCAATTATTTAATTCTTATATCTAAACAAAGGATTGATAAAATAAATATATATCCAAAATGTATAATCCTAATCCCCAAACACAGCATTATTTTATCTTGAACAGTATAATTTCACTGTATTAATAATCTTATCATTCTTATTTATATATCCAAACGTGTCCTTAAAGTTTTAGGTGTGAAGACATGCTTTAAGCATAAAGAGTAGAGATTTTGAGTGCGAACATATTATTATTATTATTATTATTATTATTATTATTATTATTATTTTGATAAAAAAAAAGAAAAAATTTTGATAAAAAAAAAGAAAAAATTTTGATAGATTATTGAAAAATATATTTTGAAATAAAAATGAATTATCATTTTAATAAAAATATAGAGAAATTATTAATTAATAATTTTCAAATAGTGAAAAATTTAAAAATAGATTTTGGAAACGAAACCTAACAGGCTTCAAACGTCCATTTACCTTTCACTACAAAAATGTGAAGCCCAGCCCATGATCATCAGCAGAAGGTTCCAACTTCCGGACTGTTGGATCTTTGAAAATCTACACAATCCAGACAAATAAATAAATATCCCGGAGAATCCAAACTCAAACCCTGATTGGACAGAATAAGCTGATGTGGGATACATTCATCCTTAATCCATGGCCACGTTATCCTTTCCCCATTTGGCCATTTCACTTCTCATTATTCTCACGACAGCACCAGCACCAGCACCAGCTCTTCTTACACATTTCCTCATCTAACATAACCCCCCCCCGCCCCCCACCTCCCACCCAACTGAAAATACACATAGAAAAGAACTAACTGCATTCAAGAAAAAACACAGCATTCTGGTAATTTATGTTATGGCTCTCCAGGCAGCTTCTTTGGTACCCTCTACTCTTTCAATTCCAAAAGAGGTATATATGTTTCACATCTGCTTTTCTGCTTTGTTTTGGTTTTTGGGTTTAATTTTAGCTTTTAATTTTGATTAACATTAATGTTGTTAGAGCAAGGCAGTTGCAATAAAAGAGACGTCCATCTTTGGAGCTGTATTGCCGACGAGTTTTAAAGCCGAATTCAACTCTCATGCCAACAAGGTAATGCACAGAAGGGTGTCCTTTGTTCTTGTAAATTACGTTCAACTGTCATTGATTTAGTAGGAAACTGATTTCCAACAGGAAAAAGAGATGCTGCTCACCAATTAATGTAGAATTATTTTGGGTATTTACTTGTGCAATAGCATAATCTGCAGCATAGTTTGTTCCTGTAGATTATACCATTTCACTACATGTTAAGCAAGAGAAAATTGAGGTTATAATGTTCTGATGATTGGAAAAAATAAGGTCGTAATATTTGTTAAATAAAATAATAAGAAGCAGTGGTGACAGGTGAGGATCTCCAATGAGGCCTTACCCAGGTGACACCTAATTCTTACACGATCGCATTAGTGTGGTGTACTGGTGTTTATCTACTTAAATAATATTTTCTAGTGTTCATATTTGATATTCAAATGTAATAATAGATGGATCTAATGAACGATATCTAGAAAAAAAGGGGAAGATAATATGTCGGTCTTTGTGATCTTACAGTATGATAATTTTGTGATTGCAGGATTTAAGGAAAAAACCATCCATAGGACCAATTATGGCGCAAACAACAGTTACAACTCCAGGCCTCAACCAGGCTTCATCTGACAACAAGAAAACTCTGCGCAAAGGCAATGTAATAATCACAGGAGCCTCCTCAGGATTAGGCCTTGCCACAGCAAAGGCTCTTGCTGAAAGTGGAAAATGGCATGTGATCATGGCTTGCCGGAATTTCCTCAAAGCTGAAAAAGCGGCTAAATCAGTTGGCATTGCTAAAGAGAACTACACTGTCATGCATCTTGACCTTGCTTCCCTTGATAGCGTCCGCCAATTTGCAGACACCTTCCGACGTTCAGGGAGGCCACTGGATGTGCTGGTTTGCAATGCGGCAGTTTATTTGCCGACTGCAAAAGAGCCGACATTCACTGCTGATGGGTTTGAGCTTAGCGTTGGTACCAATCATCTTGGACATTTCCTGCTTTCTAGGTTGCTGCTGGATGACCTGAAGCAGTCGGACTACCCACAGAAGCGCCTTATTATTGTTGGCTCCATAACAGGTACTAGTCTCAATTCACAGCATTGTCCTTCTATTATTCGAAAATTGAAGTTCTTTATCTTCTTTCAGCAACATTTTTCAGAAACCAAAGATGCTTTAAATCAAAGTTTTGCATAATCCAGTGCGTCGGAATAGGAGATGAAATGCTTATTGGAACATAGGATCTATGCTGAACCACATTATGATCTTCTATTTCAATAATTGTTTTATCTCCTTCCATCATGCTGAACGCACGGCAGGTATATTTGATCTATGGCCAAATGTTTCTAGAAGGAAATATTAAATACATGTGGCATGTATCCAATGCAATGAAATAGAAGATCAAACACTTCTTGGAATAAAGGATCCAAACTGAATGACATTCGGATCTTCTATTTCAATAACTATTTCATCTACTATTACACTATACTAAATACATGCCAAGTATATTTGATCTCTAGCTAAAATGTTTCTAAAAGGACATATTTCATTTAGTGCATATGGCATGTTTCCAGTGTAATGGAATAGGAGATGATGCACCTATTTGAATAGAGGATCTAAATTGATCTGGTACTAGCACAACTCTGATTTACTTTTGCTCTATTAGGGAACACAAACACCTTGGCTGGAAATGTGCCTCCAAAGGCTAACCTAGGTGATCTAAGGGGACTTGCTGGAGGATTGAATGGAGTGGGCAGCTCATCCATGATAGATGGTGGAGAATTTGATGGTGCAAAGGCCTACAAAGATAGCAAAGTTTGCAATATGCTCACCATGCAAGAATTCCACAGACGTTACCACGAAGAAACAGGCGTCTCCTTTGCATCCCTCTACCCTGGTTGTATAGCTGAAACAGGACTATTCAGAGAGCACATACCCTTGTTCAGGCTTCTCTTCCCACCATTCCAGAAGTACATCACCAAAGGTTATGTTTCTGAAGAAGAAGCAGGAAAAAGACTTGCTCAGGTCAGTTACAATCACTGAAGCAGCATACTTCCTCCACGCTACCCCATCATTCCCCAAGCTAAAAAAATTTCTTTAAAATTCAGGTAGTAAGTGATTCAAGCCTCTCAAAGTCGGGAGTTTACTGGAGCTGGAATAGGAACTCTTCCTCATTTGAGAACCAGCTCTCCAAAGAAGCTAGCAATGCAGAGAAAGCACGTAAATTATGGGAGTTCAGTGAAAAGCTTGTTGGATTGGCTTAACACAGTTCCAAGGGAGCAATGGCTACTGGCGAGCAAAGAGATATTATTAAAAGTGTCTGGCCTCAGATTCTCTGTAACAACAGAAAAATTTCCAGATAAGGTAGCTTTCAAAATTAGCAGTTGTGAACCGATGAGATGTTTATAGAGATCTGAAGAACAATCATGACAGACCAATAGCTAATCTCTAGCATTGTTTTTCAAAACACAGATTGGAAGTGCTTTCTTTCTCATTTGGTGCATACGGAAATATAGACATGCATTGCTATAGAATCTTCCTTGTTTGATTTTATAACTGTTTCTCTGTAGCATATTTCGAGTTTCTTTCTATCTTAGCAATGAAAAAGTGTGGCAAATGTCATATCCCTGTTTACCTTATCAGAAATTCATGTTGTCATGGTCAAATAACAACAGAATAACCAACCTCTACACTTTTCTATTCTTGTGCAAAAAACATGACTCGTCTGTGTATTAAGTACTATATATGGAGACAAAGCGTTGCGAAAGAATTAGTAGCAACCAGCAGAATTTTTGACCACTAGGATTGTTTACTTTCTATACTAATGTGTTTCTTGGCATAATTTACCTCAGTATGATGCAACTTTTTTTGTTTATTATGTTCTTGAGCAAACTTAAAACTGCCTCACAATGACACTCCCGATTTTATTTGACAAAATGGATATTTAGATTTTCTCCTCAGCAATTCTAGTTCAGAGAAAATGGAATTCACATCACATCCCTACTCGCCACTCCAGCTCACTATTACCCTAGCTCCATCCCTCCAAGAAGAAAAAGAAGGAAGATAGTAGTGCATCTCGATGTCGCATTATATTAAGAGCAGTAAGTGTTGCATTTTTCAGGGGGATAAGTGTTATCCCACTCAATTGCCAGGGAGGTAAAAATGTCACCTAATCTGTGGGTTAGGGGTGCAAAACGGTCTCCACAAGTTTGAATGAATGTTCAGACCCATTAGAAATTAAGGTTTTGGATCAGTGGCATCCATATTTGGACGGATCGTAATTTTAACATTTGTGTGGAATTGCATTTCCTATTAGTTTGAAACTTTTCTTGTGTGCAAATAATTACATAAAATTTCTTATCCTCTTAGAATTTGATAGAATATGTAATTCTTTTCATCCTCTCTCATTCTTGTAGCATCGCAAAAAATTTATTTCATACGTTTAAGGGGTTCGCAAAAGATGTGCAAGATCAGGTAACTATATACCTAGATGAGTAGAAACTACTTAAAATTCTTCTTCACTCGTAGACTTAAGACTTGTTGGCCAACTTCAATCTCGACGTTGATTAACACACTAGTGTTGTAAGATGCATCAAAATCCACCAATGTTAATTTTCTAACAATGATATTGGAATTGATATGGTTCAATTTCGTTGTTTCAATTGACAGGTGCATGAACATACTTACCTTTGCACTTGACAAAATTGGAAACCATGATTTAATAAGAGCATGAAAATCTCTTGGAAAAATCGGAAACCATGATTTAATAAAAGCTTGAAGATTAGTCGTTAAATTAACACCATACTTAGCCCCTCTGGATGTGGACTACAAAACACTGATTTGGTGAAATCAGAGACAAGTCTTTGTGAAGGGTTTTGAGACTAACGAAGTTAGGATGCTAATTTCTATTTTCCCACGCCCAACGCAGAATTCTGTTCCCAATTTAAGCAAGAGCAAAATTGTATGATATCACAGAACAAGATATTTTCCTTTTTACAGCAGAATTGGGAAGAAGGATACAGAATTCAGGCTTGAAAAGAAGCAATACATGAAAACAAAGTAGTGCACATTGGCATTGGGCTACAAATACTCAAAAGGGAGTAGCAATATCGAGAAAGAAAACAAGCTAAGCACATTCACCAGCAGAAACCGCAAGAGTAGTATCAATGTGATGCAGCCCATCAACAAAAGTACGAAACTACTCAGAACTACACATCATTCTAGAATTTACAGCAGTTAACCAAGTAAGAACCAGATGAAGTAGCCGATTCACAAATATTGAAACCACTCAACGCTTGGACAACACAGAAGCTGAACAAACATACATATCATCTCTTGCCAACGTCATTGTCAGCTATATCTGCAACAAGTACCTAAAGTACAAAAATAAAGTACATAGAACCAACAATGAATTTCTTCCTCAAATATCATAACATGTTAAGATCCACGAACACCTGGCATTCAAAGTACCATCTCAAAAGGTTCAACCAACAAAATCGAAGTGCACAGGATAGCTACTTCGCTGACAGGTGGGAAATCAGAGATTACATCTAATATTTCAGTAATCACGAGAAGCAACAAACAATAACTTAGGACTTGGGCATTGAAAATACTAGTTCTTGCCATTCTCAGCTGCATGCTCTTCTTTTCCTATTGCAACTACCACCTTCTTCAAGATGAACTCTGTTGGTTGATGTGAATTCTCCACAGCTTTTGTTATGGCTTGCCACTTCTCGCCATGCTTTGGCTCTGCTGTGATGCATCTGTTCAATACATCCTTCTGAGTCTCCTCGGTGCCATGTTGAAGTTCAAATTTATAGTACAATGCCCAGAAATCCCCAATATCTGGAGCAAGAGTAACAGCCCTGTTGAACCAGGACCTAGCTTTGTCAACCTTCCTGTCATGCCAAAATATCTTCCCCACAGCAGCAAGGACATGAGGATCATCCCCACATTTTTTGTATGCATCCCTGCTTTTGGTTTTCTGCTGAGGCCGAGGAACCATCTCAATTGAAGCAGCCCAGAGAATACCACTGGTAGGACATTCCTGCAATGCCTTCGCCATCAATATATCAGCTTCCTTCTTGTAACCATGTCGGGATTCAGCTCGCACTGCAGCAAGCCATAGCTCAGGAGTCTGAGGATTTTTCTTTCTGGCCATGGTGAGAACTGCACGAGCTTTACTTAGGCCGTTTACTTTTTCCTCCAAGTGAGCAAGCGAAAGCCACAAAGGAATACAATTTGGGCAGTGCTTCAGACCCAACTCATATGTTTCCTTCGCTTTTTCCAGGTTACCAAGACGTTCCTCCAACTGCCCCAGCATCAGCCAAAGTTTGAAAAATGAAGGGAAAAGTTTGAGCCCTTCATCCAACAACCTCCTCTCCTCTGTGGTGTTTCCCAACTCTCTCTCAACGATAGCAGACTTCATCCAAACTCTCTCCGTTCCTCCCCTTTCTCGCGCCTTTGCAAGAAGCATTCTAGCTCTCTCAGGTTCGTGGTTCTCAAACTCAAGCTTGAAAGCAGCAAGCCAAATCTCTTCAGAATTAGGGATTGCAGCATAAGCTTCTTGAAGAATTGCACGAGCAGCTGGCACATCACCAGCAAGCCACTTTTCTTTGGCACCCATCAGCCATAATACTTCTGCATGTGGTATGTAAGTAACTGCCTTCCGCAGCAGTGCATCCAAAGATTCCCTGGTACCATGGCTCTTTTCAAGCTGAGCTGCTTTAAGCCATATACTCTTCTTAGTCAAAAACACCGTAAGGGCATGAGAATAGATGGCCCTTGCTGTCTCAATAGAACCTCTCTTCTTGCACTCCTCAGCATCAGCAACCCAGGTCCTCTTCCTATCTTCTTCCTCTACCCCAACCTCAATTGTGTTATGAATTATAGCCTGGCAAGTGGCAACAGAACCAGCTCTTTCGGCTGCCTCTGCCTCCTTCATCCACATTTCTCTGTCAATCTCCAGGCCCTCCCTCTGTAAAGCTCGAATACCTCTTTCTATAATCTTTCCAACCATGGCAGTATTCCCATTAGCTTCTTCCAACTTGGCAGCAGTGATCCATATAGCTGGCTCCTTGGGGAGCTTTTCCCTAGCTTTATTTAACACCTTCTTCGCATTCTCATAAGTTTCCAACCTAGCAAGAGCAAGCCACAATTCCACATGCAACGGGCAGCATTCCACAGCTCTCTGTAGCAAAAGTCTAGCATCTTCCTCATTGGCAAGCTCGACAACTGCCTTCCACAGCCTCACTGAGTCCGGAATATGCTCAAGGCCTTTCCTCAACACCCTACTCTTATTCACATCATCCTGCTCAAGTTTCGCTGCTTGCATCCACAACTTCACTGAATTCGGGATTGCTTTAACACCCCTCGCAATCACGGCTTTAGCATCAGCATGGGATGCCAAACGGCATGCCTCTAACCAGACATCCTCGCTTTTTGGACATTCCTCACATCCTCTCTTGATCAACTGCTGGGCAGCCTGAGTCTTCCCTGCCACCTCCTCCAAACGCGCAGCTGCTATCCAACCATGGGGATGCTTTGGATTCGTTTGTGTGACAGATTTGAGCAACAACCTAGCCTTATTGATATCGGATACCTCAGCATCACTTGTAATCTTCATACTCTTCAAATCAGTCAAGTAACCCTTAGGATCCACCACTGTCAAGCCAGAAACAGAATCAGATAATCTATCCAACTTCAGTGACAACACAGTCCCTCTGCCTTCACCTACAGCAGTCAAATCCGTAACTGGAGTTTGTGCCCACGGAGTTTCAGTGCCACCAGCTGCGCTGCTCTTCGGATCCAAAGCACTCACATGCTCTTTTTCCTGCCTAGCTTTTTCCAAAAGCGTATCCGGAACTGGAACAAAACTCTCAAACTTTTTCTTCTTATTCCTCAAAGAGTAATCCCCTATCTCGGGTATACTATCCCACTCCTCGGTAGATAATGTGTACAATTTCCTTTTCAAGTCTGCAAACTGTTCCGTAATTTTGGGATTTGAGGCGCGATACTTCTCAATTTCCTCTTTAAGCCTTGCCTCCCTCCTATCTTTCCTGCGGGAATCCATCCTCTTATCAATAGCCTCCCACACCGCATCAGCCTCCTTATCCTCGTCATCATACTCTGCAGACGCAAACAATCCCGCATCATTCCCCTCAAACTCATCAAACTTCTGATTCTCATCGTATCCCTTCTCATCATTCTCCTCCTCTTCATCCTCCTCCCCAGGGCCCTTCCCACGGCCACGGCCAACACCAGGAGCACCGGCAGCGCCAATTGCAGCGGCCGATCTATCCGGTAAGTCAGGGGCAGCACGGGCTGGACCAATATCAGATCGGGTAGTGAAGCCCGTGGCACCACGGCCGAGCCCAGCAACATAATTCGGGGGCGGTTTTGTGTTAAGGAAGTCCAACCTGTTCTTGGGAGGGACGGGCGCCTGCATACCGCCGAGGAAAGGGACGTGTAGGGTTAGGGTTGAGTTTGGGGAAATCCCAAGGTGAGAGAGCAAAACGCTGTCGTTTTCGGTGGTGGACAGGAGGCGTGCGGACAAGTAGAGGCGCTGTTGGGAAATGGGTATTAGGTAATTTCGCTGAATATGGGAGCTAAGCGCCTTTAGAGTGGTGGTGGAAGGATTGAGACTCACGATTAGGGTTTTGTTGTCTGCGGATTTAACAAACACCATTTTTTTGGGCGTTTGGTTTTCGTAGGTCTCTCTCTCTCTCTCTCTCTCCGTGTGTGTGTATAATAGATAACTTACACGGTTCAGTATTTGTGGGAGTGCGTGAAAAATTGGAAAGAAGATTGAAGAAGAAGAAGAATGGGGTTGAATCACCTGCAACACACCCTGACGATTTTTTTCAGACAAACGGGTGAGAGCCTTGAAATGGTGTTTTTATTATTGAATTGTAGGCTTGTAGCCGACAACCACTTCCTAGTCGGTTTGCAATATGGGGAAAAAGAAAAATGCAAAAATAAAAAGAATAGCTTACGACACACATTCCAATTTTCATATTTCCTGAAAAACAATTTGCCTTCGAAAGTTCTCAAATTATTCCTCTCCATTAAAGAAATTCCAAATAATAGGTAAGTAAAAGATTGTTTAGAAATCTCAACCTCGTCAACTATTCTTCTCCCTTCTTCCTAGGTATAATCCTATATGTAAATTATGACATAAACACAAGTTTTGATTAAGCCATATATTATATTTGTAAGTATAAATTTCTTTATCCGCAATAAATAAAATTAAAAAAATAAGATAAATCTATACAAATAAAATGTAGTCAAACTTATCAATTGTAGATTCAATTTCTAATTTAATTATCTGATCTTCCTTTTTAAATATGATCCGAAAATTTAAAGAGCTTTGTAATGAATGCCTTGAGCATCGTGGATTTTTTTAAATTTGATTTGAAATAATATTAATTGTAGGGTTTCTCATTTTAATTTTGATTCAAATGCCAAAAATATATGAACTCCACAAGGAATGCTTTGAACGTTGTGGATTTCCTTAAATTTGATTGAAAGAATTAATAAACTACTTTAAAGTTCCTCACTTATTAAAATTTGTGTTGTGCGTAGAATGAGCTTTGATTATCCCCTTTATACAGATATTTGATAGGAGACTTTTAGATTGAGTTAAATTTCTTTGAGGGTTATCTTTTTGATGAGATAATATCAAATATCAAGAGATAATATCAACCATTAAGAGATAGTATCAAATATTTGTGATTTGATTGGTCCACCAATATAGACACATTATCTTTGATACTTATTAATATTAGATTTGAACATAAAATAAATACTAGAATATTAATTAAAATTAACTATTTATCTTTTGTAATTAAATTTAATAAATTCCAAGGAGTAAATAGAAATTTTAAATTAATATTTAACATATTGTTTTACGTGTTTTACTTTTTCATTGGCTAAAATTAATATGTTTACAAATGTTTCCACTTCAAGGCTTGGTGAAGGTGTGTCAATTATCCACAAAAAAGGTAAGGCTTAAAGTATTTGGGAATTTTTTTTCTTTTCTCTTTATTTTTCACATGTATTTGCAATAAGAACATCATCGAAGCATTTCTCAAGCTATGGTGCTTAATAAAATGATATAGTTATAAGATAATTTAAAGTAAATATCCTTTTAAAGAGGGTGTCGTACACAGTTTATACACCTGCGGGGCAAGGAGTAATATGCAATTTAGGCTCATGAGTTAGAGCATTTTTAACTTAAATAGATATTTTATACCCATATCAAAGAGTTTACTTAAATTTGATTGACAATTTATGCTTATATCAAGGAGTTTACTTAAATTTGACTTAATAGACAGTTTAAATTCTTATTAAGGAGTACATTGGGAGAATTTAAATATTTAGATAGTTTATGCTCATTCCTAAGAGTCTTATTGAAAGTTTATATGAGTGATTATATGCTTGAGAGAGGGATGAATTAGGCTAAAGGAATTTTAATGCAATGGAAGTTTATCACTTAAAATACTTTTTAACTTTTCAAAACCGTTTAAGTCTTTTGCAGAAAAATAGTTATAGTTATGTATCAGTTAAAAAATCAATCCAACCAATAAGTAAAGAAGTAAAAATAGAGGTAAATAAAACTGATATTTATAGAAGTTTGACAAGCCTACATCCACTACTTAAACTTTCACTTAAGATTTTAAACCTATCAAATTAATAAATATATAAGAATGTTTTTATAGACGATAACTGTAATTTGACCATGATGAACAGTAAGGGGTCAAAAACACCCTAGTAAGGTGAAAAATGAACTCTTCGCAAAGAGCTACATTGAAATCCCAGATGGGATAAGGTAGATTACAGAGCACTATGAAACCAGCTGCTTGTGAACATGCTTGGGAAACTTCTATTTATTCATTTGCACAACCTTTTGTGGACTGGTGCACGAGTTGCTGCCACTCTGTATGGCAAGCTCTTGTCTTTTCTTCCAAGTCAGAACCAAGAACACTATAAAAGATACCAAACATACTGCCCTACTAGTTTTTTCACTTAGCAATCGTTAGAGCAACCAAGTGCCAATTTGTTTTTTTCATGCGGTCCTTCGAGAGTAAGTACGACTTCTATCTCTCTTCACTACTAGGTCATTTGAGACACAAACTGTCTTATCCTCATTTCCCTAAAGTTCGTTGAAGGTAAGTTCTACTTGACTTTTTTCACCATAAGGTCCCTCGAATACACAAGTAGAGCAATAAATTAGTAACACTTAAGCACAAAACGTGTGTGAGAGTATCATACAACTCCTCAAGACACTTAACAAAGTTCTTTCCTGACTTCATGATTCACACATTTTAATTATTGCATGATTTCACTTTTATATGCTTAATTCCAATGATTATAAGTTCTCAGTAAAGCAAGAATCCATCATAACTAAATAAAGAAATAAGATAACTTTAGTAATCATGTATTTACTCCTTAAATAGTGGATGAATAGTGATTTTAGCATGATTGGATTTCTTTCCTAAGTTATAAAGATGCTAACAAACTAGAATCTTTAACAGATATTTTATTTATGGAAAGTAAATTCCTATGCATGATAGATTTCAGAAGATATAGTGTGAACCAATTGCAGCAAATAATATGGAAACTCATTCATGCTTTCAACACATAATTATAGGAAAATAATTTTGTTATAATCAAAATATTGAAAAACATCAAAGGGTTAACAACATCCCCTTTTTTTATGATGACAAAACTTGAATAGAGTGGAAGGATATCACTTCGATTCCCAATATCTATGTGCCTAGTTCTACTAGCTTGTGTTCTCCTTATTTGAAGTAATTTGTACATCACCTATTCATATACTTAAGAAACCAAGTAAACAACTAATACCAGCTGATACAATACATTAGGTCTTATTAATAGTAGGCCCAAACATCAAACAAGTGATCATATAGAATATTAAGTTTTTGTAAGCCCATAAATAAAAGTTTAAAAAGTTTAGTGCCGCCAAATAACATACGTTCCAACAAATAGTTAGAATAAGAAAAAAAAATCTAGCAGATAAGAGATGAGACTTTCAACTTTTCAAATTTTAGATCCTACGCTTGCATGAGTGCGAGTGGACTTTCAAGGAAGGTACTCAAGCTTGTAGCCCACTGAATCAAGAAGTGTTTCCAAATGCCATATAATAGTTTCCACAACTTTGCTAAGATCACCTATCTTAGCTTCTAGACCACTATCCACTTTACTAACCTTTCCCTGCGCCTTTCTTGGCGTTTTAATCAGAATGGGATGAATAGGGCTAGATTCTTCAGATTTGGAACTAATGGAAATTGGAAGTTTAGATTTGCAAGGGCAAAGTTTGATATTGCTAAGAGTTCTACCAACCCCTCTAAACTACCCATCATTCTCAATATATTGAATCCTCATCTTCCTAAGGCTAGCATGATTTAAGACTTTATGGTCACGCTCTTCCTTAATCCAGGTCTCCGATAACAAAATACCCTCATGTTTAAAGATGTGAGTGAGGATCATGGAGAAAGGAAGATTTAGCTTGATGAAAGAAAGAATATACCATATATTTTATGATTATGAAGCCAAGATTAACTGGTTCCTATCTGGCAGCCTTAGCTATCACATAAAGACTCATGGAATTAAGATGAATGGAATGACCACCACTTGATTCTGAGAAGGAAAAAACAGTAAAACTAAGCATTTTGTGAAGCAGAATGTATTCAATCTTTAGTTTGTTTAAAGCAGCTCCACTAGATAAAGCAAATTACTTACCACCCCCAAAATATTTTTTTGATTTCATCATAGGAGACAATTGCTTTAGACAAGTCTTCAAAATTAAAGAACTTAGTTCCATCATCAGGAAGATCAAGTATAAAATTCACCTTTGATGAGGAAAGCACACTTTTTTTTCCAAACACATAAGACTTAACAAAATGTCATTTTCAGATTAAAAAAAAGTAAAATTTAAATAAAATGACTTCACCACATAGGGATAGGATCTTTCATCTAACTTTATAAAATTATCCCATTTTAGTTTGCGCACAAGATCAATGGTAGGAGATTTAGGTACTGAATCAAAATCGGCTACTCTTCCCTTATTTAGATTTCACCTAGAAGTTTTTTGATGAAGACAATTTTTGGCCACAGTAGAATGGAATTTGAGAGAAGAAAGAACCTTACCAAAGTTCCAGTTAGTGATTTCTTCAGAGTTGACTGGAACAAATGATTTGGGGCTTGACCTACCTTCATTTGAATCGCTTGATTTTCAGAAAAACCCATGGTGGTGTCCTTAATACCAGGTTCCTCAGACCCCATGAACTTAGGTTTATCCAAAGAAGATGATTTTTCATCATTAGAGCTTAAGTCATTATACTATTTGAGTAGAAGAGAGGCATCGGATACTTTGAGATGAGCGGGTTCAGAGGAAAAAGAGATAAGTTTCTTTTTCTTTGAAGTTGAAGGTCTAATTAACTAGGTATTTCCTCTCTTCGGCATTTTTAGGAAAGATTTCAAATTGAAGATGAGAGAAAAGAAGAAAAAAAATTTGTGCAATAGAGGTTTTGTGAAGAAGATGAAGACGTAAGTGAAAAATTTTACACATGAGGGAGATAAAAAAATCACTTTAAGAAATAAGGAAAACTATGAAAATTATGTTTTTTTGGGAAACCCAATCAGTTATTAATCATAATGGCTTATAGTTCTGGCAAACAAATTTGGTAATAGGGGATGAAAGTTGAGAACATTAGGATGCAGTTTTCAATAAGGAATAACTGTCAAGTTTAAATAAATTAACAAATCCTGCCAAAATTAGATTTTGATTTAATTCCTAATTTTTCTCTTATGCACACAAATTTATTTCTTCCAAATCTTTGGTAAAAATATCTACAAGCTGATTCTCAATAGAGGCAAAATCAATTAATATATCATCTTTATTTAAATGATCATGCAAAAAATGATGTTTGACCTCAATATGTTTTGTGCGTGAATGAATAATTGGATTTTTAGAGATGCTAATAGCACTGGAACTATCACATAAAATAGGCACGCAATGTATATTAATACTGAAATCATGTAATATTCATTTCATCTATAATAATTGCCTAAGGCCATGTATTCTGCGTCAGTCATGGATAATACAACTACACTTTGCTTTTTACTGCACCATGAAACCAGGAAATTTTCCAACAGTTGGCAACTACTACTAGTACTTTTCCTATATATTTTTCAACTAGCATAATCTGTATTAGAATAGCTCATGAAATTAAAAGATTTAGAATGTGGATACCATAAGCTAGAGTTGGATGTTTCTTTAAGATATCTCAATATTCTTTTCACAATATTTAAATGGGATTCGTTTAAATCAGACTCGAATTTAGCGCATAAGCATGTTGAAGACATAATATCTAGATGTCTAGTAGTTAAAAAGAGTAAGTTACCAACCATACCTCTGTAGACCTTCTCGTCTACATTCTTACCGTCTTTATCAAGTTTCAGTCAGTAGTTGTATTCATGGAAGTGGTTACAAGGTTGCATTCACTCATTCCAAACTTCTTTAAAAGCTCCTTTGTATACTTTTCTTGCAAAATAAATGTCCCTTTCTAAGTTTGCTTCACTTGAAATCCCAAGAAGAAATTGAGCTCTCCTGTTATGCTCATTTCAAATTCCTGTTTCATTTTCTTAGCAAACTCTCGACAAAGTAGATTATAGTAGGACTAAAGATAATGTCATCGACATAAATTTGAACAATGAGGGAACCATTTTCTTGGTGCTTATTGAACAATGTGGTATCTAAGATTCCAATAGAAAAACCATTATTTATGAGAAAGTTGCGCAAACAATCATACCAAGCCCTAGGGGATTGTTTTAATCCATATAAAGTTTTTGTCAGTTTAAAAATATGATGAGGAAAACTTTGATTTTCAAAATCGGGCTATTGCTCTATATAAACTTCTTCTTTAATGAGTCCATATGGAAAAGCACTTTTAAAGCATAAAATTTTTATGAGATGTGAAGGCAAGAAATATTCTAATTGATTCTAACCTTGCAACTAAAGTAAACATTTCATCATAGTTAATGCCCTTTTGCTGACTATAGCCTTTAGCTATCAAGTTAGCTTTATTCTTGGTGACCTTACCAGTTTAGTCTAGCTTATTTCTAAACATCCAATTAGTACTGATGACTAGAAGGTCTGATGGTCGTTCTACTAGGTTCTAGACTTTATTCTTTTCAAACTGAGCTAGTTCTTCCTTTATTAATTTAATCTAGAATGGATCTTTTTGTACCTCTTTGACATCTTTAGGTTTAATCATTAAAATGAGGGCACAGTTGGACTGATATGATGGAACTTGTTTGGTTTTGGATTTAGTAGTTATTTCAGCTTGTGGATCTCCAGTGATTTTATCAGTAGGGTGACTGAAAGCATGTTTGAACTTTCTAGTTCTTTGTTCAGTCCATTCTACCGGCTTGCTGGAATCAAGTTCATTAGTGGGATTTGTTTCATCAAATAATTCAGGTTCCTCTTGGTTTTATGTTGATGGCTTAAGGTCCGAAATCTTGATTGGTTCTTCAAATCCTACAACTTATTTGCTCAAGGTTTCCTTGGCACAAGATAGGTTAGTTTCATCAAATGTAACATGCATGGATTCTTGAACAATTCTTTTTCTTTTGTTAAAAACACGATAAGCTTTACTATGTATTGAGTAACTAACAAAGATAGCCCTATCAACTTTGAAATCAAACTTTGTCAACTAATCTCTATTATTAAGAATGTAACCCTTTCAACCAAAGATAAAAAAATAAGAAATGTTTAGAACTTTACTGTGCCATAATTTATGTGGAATTTTTCTCAAAAGTGGTCTTAAGAAAATATGATTTGACACATAGTAGGCTGTATTCATGACTTCACCCCAAAAGGATTTTGGAAGATCACATTCATTAAGTATAGTTCTAGCAACTTATTACAAAATCTAATTTTTCCTTTCAACTACCCCATTTGTTGGGGAATCTTAGAAGTAAAAAAATCATGAATGTAACCATGTTCTTCACAAAACAAGGTAAAATTTATTTAATTAAACTCAGTTCCATGGTCACTTCAAAATTTCTTAATAAAATATCCCTTTTCATTTTAGAGCCTTTTAGTGAGTGGAATGAGAACATTTATAGCATCATTTTTATGAGCAAGGAGTAGAATCCACATAAAACGAGTATAATTATCTACTATGATAAATACATATCTTTTACCTCCAAGGGAAGCAGTTTTCATACGTTCGAATAGGTTAATGTGCAGAAGTTTATGGGTCTAAATAGGTTAATGTACGGAAGTTCCAGTGGCATGAAAGCTGTGACCTTATTCTTTGGTTTGAAAGATGTTGAAATTTTCTTATCCTTTTGGCATGTATCATATATTTTGTCCTTTGTGAAGTTTAACTTTGGTATCCTTTTGACAAGATCTTTCTTTGTGAGATGAGATATAAGTTCCTTATTTATATGGCTCATTCTTCTATGCCATTTCTAGTATGCTTCATTTAAAATAGCTAAACACTCCAGATTTTGATAGGTTAAATCATTAAGGGTTATACAATAAATATTTCCATCTATGATAGCAGTAAAAACTAATTTCTCATTTTGCTTGATAACACAGCGAGAAAGATGGAACTTAACCTCATAACCTTCATCACACAGTTGACTAATACTAAGCAAGTTATGTTTAAGGCCTTCAATAAGCCATACATTATCAATAATAGTACTTGTTTGTTTACTAATGGTACTTTTACCTAATATGCATCCTTTTATGTTATTTGCATAAAGAAAATTTCCTATAGAACTATTATTAAGTTTAAGGAACATGGACGCATCCCCTGTCATATACCTAGAACATCTACTATTCAAATGCCAATTCTATTTTTGAGAATGTTCTTTGGCATGAACCTTAAGAAATCAGTTTGTTTTAGGTCCCCCAAAACTATGCTGGTTTTTCTATGGTTAGTAGCTAAAAATTCTCACCCCAACAAAGTTGGTACTAGTAGGTTTCTCAATTGGACATCTATAATTGATATGACCAGATCTACTACAAGGAAACTAGGTTTTTCGAATTGGTTTGAGATTTATTTTGGAAATTGTTGAAATAAGTTTGGTTTTTCTCCGATTCACGCTGTTTTTGAATTTTTGACCCTTTTAACATTATGTCTAGGTGGAACACGCATGTAACACCCATAAAATTTAGTATTTCAAAAAATTAGGATTTAGAAATTAAGCAATTGGTTGCTTGGATTTTAGGGCTTGAAAAATAAATAGAAAGGACTTAATTGCAAGGAAATTAAAAGTTTTAGGGTTAATTTGCAATTTACAGAAACTTGATTAGGCAATCTTTAAAAATTTTGGGGGTTTGCATGGAATATTTTTGTGTCAAATGGGCTAGTAAAGGGCACTAAGTTTGAGGCCAAATGTGAAAGGTTTTGAAATCTTGGTGGACCTAATTGTAGGTTGGAGGAAAGTTTTAAGGGTGAAAACATAATTTTTGAAAGTCATACCTATAAATAGCATTTCAGCCCCTGAATTCTTCATTTCTTCTCCATGCACCACCGTCTCCCATCTTTTTCAGCAAACCAAACCATAGCAATTTTTTCTCTCAATACATAGAATAAAAATATACCACTTTCACCTAAAGCCCACTAGCAAGGCAGCTAGAAATTGAGCTTGAAACTTAGCCATGATGGAGGTATTGGCCGTGACTTCATTGATGATGAAAGCTGAGATCTGGATAGTAGGTTTAGAAGCTTTCAATTCTAAGAAGTTGGTGACCTTGGATTAAAGATTGGAGCACCGGAGCAGACAAAATTTGGAGAAAACTGACGTGGTGATGGGTGTTGGTCTGGGTGATGAAAGCTCAAATTGATGGTCAATTTTGCAGCAATTGGTGAAATTAACCTGGGCATTTGGTTCAGTGAGCTGAAATGTATCTCTTGGTGGTGGTTTTGAGCTTTTCCAGTGATGGCAAAAGATAATAGGGGACGGTGGCAAGGCGGTAGTCTTAGGATAGTTTCTTTCTCTCATTGTAGTGGTGTCTTTAGTTCATAGGTTTGAGGTTTCAATTAAGCAAATTTTGGGTAAAGATCGGTGTTGAGTTTAGAGTTCATGTATTATTTTAAATTCGTATAAACTCTTGTATTGTGGAAGAAATGATTTTTGAATTTGTATCTAGCAATGAGAATATAGCTATGCATGGATGCTGTATGAATTAATGGGCCCAACTTGTATCGATGTGTGTTAACTTTAGGGTAATTGGATTAAATAAGTGAGAAATCCTTAATTTTATGAATTTGAGACTTAAGTAACAATAATTGGGTTAATTAAGACAATTGGGCTGTTACTTTGAATTGGGATAATAAACGAGGTTAAGGACTTTATTGTATTTCTTTATCAAAATTGGCATTATTAGCATGTCTTTATCGAGACTATTGATTTGGCCGATTAAGTATTGATTTTAGATGGTTATTTGTATAAATGTGATTACATGGTCGAATGAGGATCTAGACTATAGACCTATTCTTTTGGATTATGTGAGGAAAAAATGGGTCTCATAGAATAATGGTCAGTAACTGCATTTTTTTGAAGCTGCGGAGGTAAGGGTCTACCAGTTTGGCATTGATTACTCTTCTATTATTGTGATAAAACCTTTTAGGGTTTCTATTTCTATATTGACTGTATTATATTATTGAAATATATAAACTGTTGAGATCTCACTTAATTATCTGTTAATTAATTTGGATACCCTTGTAAAGGTTATTTCCGGATTATGATTCTATTTCCTATTTATTCTGGTGCCCAAAACTTCTATCTATTATATTTTGTTTGACGATTTTGTTATCTGTCCATATTATTATTTGTATTGTTATGTAATGTTATCATTGCCTTGCTAGCATATTTATTTATGTAGTATTAGCAATATGTTAGGGATACTCCTAGATATCATCCATTTGTCAATGATATGCTAGGGATACTCCTAGGTGTCGTCCATATATCAATGATAAGCTAGGGATACTCCTAGGTATCAATCTTAGTTAGTGATTTGCTAGGGATACTCCTAGGTATCATCCATTTGTCAATAATATGCTATGGATACTCCTAGTTACCATTTGTTTGTCAATAATATGCTATGGATACTCATAGGTATCATTCGTTTATCAGTGATATGCTAGGGATACTCCCAGGTATCGAGTATCCCAGGTTTGATCGCATGTTAGTAGTATGCTAAGGATACTCCTAGGTATAATTCATCTATCAGTGATATGCTGGGATACTCCTAGGTATCGTTCATTTTTCAATGATGTGCCAGGGATACTCTTGGGCATCTATCGTCTATTACGAATGTGCAAGAATACTCCTGGGCATCTACCATCTATCAGTGATGTGTTAGGTATACTCCTGGGCATCTATCATCTATCAGTGATGTGCTAGTTATACTTGTAGACATCTATCTTCTGTTAGTAATGTGCTAGGGATATTCCTCGACATCTATAGTATGTCAAGTTGTCATGCTTAGATTTGACCTCTTGTCATTCAATTGTATCCTGATTGCCATATTGTTTTCTGACTGATAAACTATATCCTAACTGTTCTATCATTTTCTGACTGTTTGATTGTATCTTGATATGTTTCTATTTAACTATTGATTTATGATATTTTGAGTTGATTCTTCCTTTACAGATCCATGTTACTTGTTATTGATATGATCCCTCACTTTTGTCTTGATTTTCTTAGATATGATTGAGTGATAAGCTTGAACTTTAGGCATGGATCAGTGACTGTTTTGTAATAGATTAGAATTTTATATATTAAGACTAAATTCTAGCATGTGTAATGTAAATTTATGTTATCTATCAAAGGATCACTCATATGTTAAGTTTCAAGTTTAGATGTTATGATATGTCAGATTTTGAAATTAAGGATGCATCAAGTAAGATGTACTTTTGGTAAGGTTTGTTTAGGTTGAAATTTATTGTTATCTCCGATACTTTTGGAAAAACAAATGCTTTGATAGGCCTATTACTAATATTATGAGTTGGGATTTATGTATGGCCTAAGTGGCATCTTAGCTAGGGATTATCTCAAGTGGGTGCCTCAATGCATATATGTGTGTTTGACACTAGTGCAACATTCACCTAGTTCATCCTCAATATGCAAGCTCTATTCAACAATCTTTTTCCCTTTGATTTCACGGCTTATATTTTCAACTTGCTTCTTCAAGGAATTATTCTCTTTAGTAAGCCAATCATTCATTTTCTTTTTGCATTCAGCATCAAAGGTCTCTCTATTTTTAGCCATTAGAATTTTAAATTTATCTTTATGACCCCTATCTAATTCTTTTTGCAAACAGTTCACTTTTTCGTGCAAAACTTTATTTTTATCAACAAGTATTTTGATACAAATTTCAAAAAGCTTAAGCAATGTTTGCACATCGTCATCAATATCAAATTTGTTACTGGAATCATAATTAGAACATGAAAAGGTACTTACTTGATTTACCATGAAGTAATTCTCTTCATTGTCAAATTGTTCATAATCAGATTCATCCTATGTGGTTGCCATTGTGTTAGCTTTAGCTTGTTTTGCACATTTCTTCAATTGGGGATAATTTGGTTTTCTATGTTTGATTTCATTACATTTGTAATAGCAAGGTAGCTTAGTATTTGGAGTTTTCAAACTAATTTTTTTCAATTTTGATATGTTGTTATGGAATTTTCTTTTGAGGTTCGTTAATTGTTTTAATCTTTGGGAAATCAGAATGATTTCATCCTCAACCTAGTCCTCAACAAGATCTTCTTGAAGTTTTGAGTTGAAATCATGATCGATATTAAAAGTAGGGTTAATTGCATTAAACCCCCAACCTATGGCCCTTATTGCACATTGCCCCATAATCATTGTTGATGTGCAATTTTACCCCCTAAACTAATTAAAATGTGCAATCTCATCCTTTGAGCTAATGAAAATATTGCCAACACTATATTTTGCACTATTCTGGTAGAATCTAATAAGAATATTTTATTGCCTTCGACTCAGGTGTCCAATGCTCATTGGTTATATTCCATCGGAACAATACAAATATGGTGTTAGCAAATATTTTCATTAGCACAGGGGGTGAAATTGCACATCAACAATGGTTGGGAGGCAATGTGCAACGAGGGCCACAGGTTGGGGGGTTTAATGCAATTATCCCTTTAAAGTAATATTCTTTTTGTCTTTTATTTCTGAACTTTCATCTTTATTTAGCAACGTCATATCATGGGATAGGAGAGATCCAATCAGTTCACCCATGGTTATTCTATTAAGATCATGAGCTTTCCAGATAATAATAGCTTTTGGCGTCTATTCCTTTGCAAGCAATCTAAGAATCTTCCAAACTTGCTCATCCTTGTTTATAGTTCTACTGAGTGCGAACATGAGATTTATAATTTTCATAAAATGCACGTATATTTAACTTATGGCCTTATCAGGTTTCATCTGAAACATTTCACATTTGTGAATGAAAAGAGTGATCCTCTCTTGTAGAACCTAACTGTTACTCTCATGGGTTACTTGCAATATTTCCCATATTTGTTTTTGTATAGCACATGTACTGACTTGATTGTACTCCTCTTTAGCGAGAGCATATGGCAGAATGTTTATGGATTTTGTATTCATTGAGGTAAACTTTTTATCATCATTAGTAAATTCATGTTGCTCCTTTAGAACCATCTGTCTGCCAACTAATTTTTTTAGATCATCGGCCCTTCACTAACCATGTCCCATAAATTAAAATCCAAGGCAATTATGTATTCTTGTATCCAATTTTTCCACGTAGCATAGTTAGAACCATCAAATAATGGAGGCTATTATGTGATTGCCCTTCTGCAAAGATATTAAGAGTGTTAGCAGCTATAGGATCTTTTACTCTGGTAGTTATACCATAATATAGAGAACTAATGCTTCAATGCCAATTGTGAGTGATTATATGCCTAAGAAAGGAGTGAACTAGGCTAAAGAAATTTTAATGTAGCAGAAGTTTATCACTTAAAATACTTTTTAACCTTTCAAATTTGTTCAAGTCTTTTGTAGAAAAAGAGTTTTAGTTACTAACTGAAATTTGTAAGTATCAGTTAAGATACTAGTCAAACCAATGATAAGTAAAGCAGTAAAAATAGAAGTAAATAGACACTGGTATTTATAGAGGTTCAGTAAGACACACCTCTACTTAAGCTTTCACTTAGGATTTTAAACCTGTCAAATTAATAAATATATAAGAATATTTTTGCAGATGATAATAGGAATTTGACGGTGATGAATAGTAAGGAATCATAAACACCCTAACAAGGTGAAAAACTAGCTCTTCGCAAAGAACTACACTAGAATCCTAGATGGGATAAGGTAGATTCTAGAGCATTAAGAAACTAACTGTTTGTGAATAGGCAAAGTGGAGCTTTTGCTAAATTCACTTGCATAACCTCTGTGGACTGATACACGAGTTGCTGCCACTTCGTACGATAGGCTCTAGTCTTTTCTTCCAGTCTGAAACTAAGAACATTATGGAAGATTCCAGACTGTGTTCCCCTATTGGTTTCTTCACCTAGAGGTTCTCAAAGCAACCAAGCACTAATTTGTTCTCTTCATGGGATCCCTGGAGGGCAAGTATGACTTCTGTCCCTCTTTATCACTAGGTCCTTCGAGATACAAACTATCTTGTCCTCGTCTCCCCAAGGTTCATTGAAGGTAAGTTCCATTTGACCTTCTTCACCATAATGTCCCTCAAAAACACAAGTAGGGCAAGGAATTAGCAATACTTAAGCACAAAACGTGTATGAGAGTATCAAACAATTCCTTAAGACACTTAATAAATTTATCTCCCAACTTATTCACACTTTTTAATTGCTACATGATTTCACTTTTATATGCTTAAGTCCAATGACTATAAGTTCTCATTAAGGCAGGAGTCCATTGGAACTAAATAATAGAACAAGATAACTCTAGTAATCATGCATTTTCTCCTTCAATAGTGGATGAATCAGTGATTTTAGCATGATGGGATTTCTTTCCCAAGTTATAAAGATGTTAATCAAACTAGAATCTTTAAAATATTTTTTATTTTTAAAAAGTAAATTCCAACACATGATAGATTCCAGCAAATATTGTGTGAACAAATTGCAGCAAATAATATGGAAACTTATTCATGCTTTCAACATATAATCAAAGGAAAGTGATTTTATCATAATCAAATATCGAAAAACATCAAAAGGTTAACAGTTTAAGATCTTATCAAGGAGCATATAGGGAGACTTTGAATATTTAGATAGTTTATACTTGTATCTAGGAACCTTAGTGATAATTTAAGCTCTTGTCAAAGAGCACATGGGAAAACTTTAATTAGAAAATTTCAGATAGTTTATGCTCGTATCTAGGAGCATTTGGAATTTGAAGACTTGAGTTTTGGACTTTAAGACTTAAGTTTTGAATTTGGACATTTGGAGACTTGAGTCATGGATTTAAAGATTTGCAAACTAGAGTTTTGAATTTGAAGGCGTCAAAACTTGAGCCTTGAATTGAATACTTGGAGATTTGAGACATGATCTTGAATTTGAACACTTGGAGACTTGAGTTTTAATTTGGAAACTTAAAATTTTGAGTCTTGGACTTGGAGACTTATACCTTAACTTGAAGTCTTGGAGACTTGAGTTGCGGATTTTAGAGACTTGAACACTTAAGTTTGTATTTGAAGACTTGAAGACTTGAGTTTAAATTTAGAGACTTGAATATTTAAGTTTTGAATTTGAAGACTTGGAGACTTAAGTCATGGATTTGGAGACACAGTTATATGAGAATTTTAGAAAGTTTATGCTTTTATTTGGGAGCATTGTTAATAGATTAGGCTCACATCAAGAAGCATTTGGAACTTGAAGATGAAATTAATTGCCCCAAACATCTTCGTCATCATTGGCATCACTTAAGTCTTCTTATTTATCAAAAATTTATGCTTATTTCAATATATGTGCACATGTTGCAAATCTTCCAAGGTTTTTGGCTCGATTTCTTGAAGTTAAGACTCAAATTTCTTGGATACACATCTCAATTATTGAAGCCTCCGATAATTGATCTTTGTAGTTAAGACTTAAATTTCTCTTACAATTGATATAGTCAATGACAAGTTCTTCTTTCCACTAGTGAGAGTTTGTAAGTTCAATCATATTAATTGTCTTTCGAGTGCTATAGAAATGATTGAGGAACTCTTGTTCCATTTGCCCCCAACTATTGATAGAGCTTGCCTCCAAGTCAATATATCAATTAAAAGCATTTTCCTTTAATGATTGAACAAACTACTTGACCAAATGATCTCTACATGTCCTAGTATTATTACAAGTTTCAATGAAATGAGCCATGTATTGCTTTAGGTTGCCTATGCCATCAAATTGTTGAAATTTTGAGGGCGGGTAATCAATTGGTCTCTTCAAATTATTAATCCTTTAAGTATATGGCTTGGAGTAAGCCATAAACGACTAAGCACTTCCATCGAGCTTGTCTTTTATAGTCTCCATGATAAACTCCTTTAGTGGGTTGATGGGAATTAATCGAATGGAAAATTCTAGTTTTTTTTATTGCAATCTATTCATTTTTAGCTAGTTGTCTCCTTATGGATGTTTTGCCTTTGTCCTGAACCTCAATTTGTTTCTCCACCATGCAACTAACATCAAGATTTTCCACTTTGTTCATCAATTTGGATATTTGAAAGTCTTCCTCTTGGATATGCTTCGTGAGTCCTTCAATCACCCTCATCAAATTTACAATTTATTTCTCTAAGGTTGTCGTACTTGTCACTATCATCGTCGCCAAGCTTAAGGACTTTGATGTTGAGTGGGAAATAGATGATGTAGATTCTTCCTTTGAGTCTCCACCGTCATTATGCATATCAATAAAATACGGCAACATCTTTTCTTCAACAAGCGAAGGAGCTACGCAACTTATTGGATATAATTCTTGTAATGACGCTAACACTTTTCACTCCAGTACTTGAGGAATTTGAGATAGTAATTTTTAATGCTTTAGTCATGTTGGTGACCATGATACTTCAATCTTGATGAAGGAAAAAGAAGGGAGGTAGAGATCGTCCTACTGGGTGTGCCAAAATTTATAAGCACAAATTTCTTTGTCTACAATAAATAAAATTACAAGACAAGAAAAATCTATATAAATAAAATGAAATTCAAACTTATCAATTATGAATCAAATCTCTAATATAATCTTTTAATTCTTCCCTTCAAAATATGATCCTAAAATTTAATTAGCTTCCCGATGAATGCCTTGAACATCATGGATTTTCTTGAATTAGATTTGAAATCATACCAATTCGAGGACTTTGCACCTTAATCTCAAATCCAATGCCAAAAATATATATAAGCTCCATGAAGAATGTCTTGATCGCCATGGATTTCCTTAAATTTGATTGAGAGAATTGTTGAACTCCTTCAAAACTCTTCTTACTTTTTAGGACCCTCTTTATATAGATGCTTGATGCTTGATGAGAAACTTCTAGATTGACTTAAACTTTTTTTAGGGTTATCATTTTTATAAGATAATATCAAGTATCAAAATATAATATCAACTATCAAAAGATAATATTAAATATCTTTGATATGATTGGTCTATAAATATAGACACTTTATCTTTGATACTTATCAATATTAGATTTGAGCATAAAATAAATACTAGAATATTAATTAAATTAATTATTTATCTTTTAGAATTAAATTTAATAAATTTCAATGAATAAATAGAAATTTTAAATTAATATCTAATATATTATTTTACACGTGTCACTTTTTCATGGGATAACATTAATATTTTTACAATACTATTTGCATTTTGTATGCAATTGACATTTGCGAAGTTTAATAGTTGTTGCTATTAGGTTTTGATTTTTAGATTTTAGGATTAGAAGTTATAAATTAGTTCATGAGTCAAATTATTGTAATTTTATATAAAATTTTTTCTATAGAACAAACTTGTGAATTTTTGTATTTAAATAAATTTTCTTGAATTTTATAAAAATCCTGAAAGTTTCCTACCAAATTGAGTGGCAAGTCTAAATAGTTTCTTTTTAAAAATTTATCTACCCATCGAAATGAAAGAATTTTTAATTAAAATTTTTTATTATGAAACTTTTATGTGTTTAGAACATTGATGTAAAATTTTAAAGTCTCTTAGTGCTTGTTAAGTTGGACTACTATCTTGAATTTTAAGAATTTGCAACCCATGATAATGAAAATATTTTAATTAATAAATTTTTGAAAAGCTAACTTAAATTTATCTAGAATAAACTAATAAAATTGTAAAACCCTAAATTTATTTATTTTTAGTTGTGAAATACAATGATTTGTTAAGTCAAATTCTATTATGAGAGTTGTCCACTTGTTCTGCATGGAAAGAGAATTGTAATATATGTTTCTCTTATTTCCTAAATAAATTAGAAAAAGCTCCCAACAGATAAATTATAGGTCCATCTCTTATATTTCTATATGATTTTGAAACACCTTCATCTCAGATATACATAAAAAGTTATGATCAAAATACAATAAGGTGTCAAGTAAAATTTTTATGAAAACTAAAGCTATTCCATTTTTTTTGAACTCTATTTTTCCCTCTCATATTAGCTAATCTAAATAGAAACATTAGCATAAAAGTTTTAGTACTCTTTCTCAGCTTTGTAATGCCATAAGAATTGAGCCAATCATATATCTAGAAAGAAAGTTGTGAATGAATAAACAAAGTACGTACAAAGGACAAAATCTTGATAAGTTTTGTGAGTATATATGTACTAGGCTGGTGACACAGAGAAATTTTTTGTTAGTATTGATTTTAGAGATTTGTTGATAATTGCCTTTATTTCATGGATGAATTTGAGGTTAGAATTCATGGATCAAATCAGAATGTTGGTTGAATTGAATATTACTTTTATGTCAATAGGTGTTTTGGGACTTAAGCTATTAGGGTCAGCCCTTGATCTTATTGATAAGTACAATGAGTGCCTAAAATTATATATAATATATGATAATATCTTTCAAAACCTAAAAGGTTATGTACTATAATGCATTCCGTGAAACTTTTCTTTAGCTTACATTACACTATAATTATATTCCACTACGCACATGAAATTCTTTATTTTATTTCATGATGCAAGAAATGCAATTTCTTCTAAAGCCATTGATTTTATGTTAGTATGATTTTAGACTAGAAGTCAAATACGATAATCAACACTGATGATTAGATTTACTCTTACTATTAGTTGGATTTAACTTAGTTTGGGTGTACGGGGTACTTCACCGGATAGTAGTGGGCTTGCTGGTTGAACCCCAAGCCCCCAATGCCTAATTCCCCCAGCACACAACATAAGCCATTTTGGCTGAGGTGGGTCATAGGATTTTTCGAGAACCTAGGCCTGAGTATTGCTTGGTAAGGTTGCACCTTTCCTGGAGCAATGAGGGACTATTACGGTGAGTCATAAGATTGACTCGCTACAACAAACACTGATTTAATCATCGTAAAAATATTTACTGTTATATTCCTGCTTTACTGCTATATAATGCACAATTGTTTTTCACTGTCTTCTCAAAGGTTTGTAACTATTTTTCACTATTATTCAAGTATTTATAATTTTTTCTTACTATTGTTTTCAAGTATTTATCACTAAACATCTTTTAATCATGATATATTCTTGAACTCACTTTGCAAACACTTAGTATTCACTGAGTTCTTTACTCACACTTTATTTTTCTTTAAATTTTTTTTGGTAGACCTAGACCTTAACTCTAGTAAGGAGATGAACTTGCTTTCGATGAAAATTAGAACTGAAGTATTTTGGGACTTTTGCAGTAGTCTTAGCATTTGATGATGTTATTTTGTTAGTTTCCTCATGGATTTTAGTTGAGGTTAGAGTATTGTTATTTGAGTTTTATGTTGCAAGATTTATTAAATTTATTTTGAATACTCGGTGTTCTTTTGTTTAAGTTATAATTTTGTGTTAGATGACCTCTATTTTGGGATTAAATTTCACACCTTGAGACTAGACTGGTGGTTTGGAATATAGGGCGTGACAAGATCTTGAGCTCAAGTCTCTGACAACCAAGTGATCCCAAGCTCAGAGAACATGGAGATGAAAATTCTTCCTTTGAGTCTCAATAATCTTCATTCCTATCAATAAGATGCTACAACATTGTTTCTAGAGCAAGGGAATGAGCTACATCTAAAGATGATTGAAACCTCTTGGAAATACTGGTGATGATGACACTTTTTACTCTAGCACTTAAGGAATTTGAGGTTGTAATTATTAGTGCTATGGTCTTGTATTAGGGCATTTAATACTTTAATTTTGATGAAGGAAAGAGATGAGATGTAAAGATGGTCTCATTGGACATGCCGGAACTACATGATGCAAATTTTGTTGCTTGCAAAAACTGAAACTACAAGACAAGAAAAGTTGATACAATTAAAAATTTTATTGGAACTTATTATGTGGATACAATTACTAGTATAATCCTTTAATCCTTTCTTTCAAAAGATAATTTTGAACTTTGATGAGCTCCACGATAAATGTTTTGAACATCTTGGATCTCCTTGAATTTAATTGAAAAAATAAGGCAAATCAAAGAGCTTGGCACAGTAATCTCAAATCAAACACTATAATTGATGAGTTCACAATTAATGCCTTGAACACTATGGATCTTATTTAATTTAATTTAAGAAAATAATGTTGATTCGAGGATTTCGCACTATAATTTTAAATCCAATGCCGAGATTTGACTAGCTTCACAAGTAATACCTCGAATACCGTGGATCTCCTTAAATTTAATTTGAGAAAATAACGACAATTCAAGGGTTTCACATTGTAATGTCGAATAAAACACCATAATTTAATGAGCTTTGCAATAAATGCCTTGAATGCCATGGATCTCCTTGAATTTAGTTGATAGAATTTTTGAACTCCTTCAAGATTTCTCTTCTTTGCTATGAATTATGTTGTTTGGAATGACCTTTAATCATCTCTATATATAGATGTTTTAGTGAGAGATTCCCAAACGACTTAAACTTCTTCGATAATTACCTCTTTGATGAGATAATATCAAATATTAGAGATACTATTAAATATCTTTAACTTGATTGGTCTTGCACATAGACATGTCATGTGTCACAACTTGGTTAGTCCAAAATTGCTAGGCCACAAGACTTAATTTGATTGGTCATCACACTTCATCTTGACAACTGTCAATATTTGATTCGAGTACAAATTAAATACTAGAGTATTAAATAAAATTAATTGACTACAAATAAAAAATTATAATAGTGACAATATAAAAATTGTCGATAATAATATATAATAAGTGACAATAGCTTTTACTTTGTCATTAATGATATTTTTTAGGCGATAATAATTTTTGTTTTGTCATCATATGCCTCATTAGTGACAAAAATTAATATTTTAAGTTATAACCATCAACAATTAGCATCAATCCTTTGGTGACAATCTAATGATAATAAAAATTGCAATTATAATTCATGATAAAATTTTCATTGCCATTAAGTTATCACTATAATGATGTCACTAATCATCAAAGATAACAACTTAAATACCGTTATAGGCACTATTTAGTGTGTAAATATCATTAAGAAGACAAAGCAAAATTTTTTGTCTCATAATATATATAAATAGTAACAACTTTTATATCGTCACTCATTATTTTATCACTAACTTGTCTTTTTTTCCCTTATAGTATTTATTTTTAAAATTAAATTTAATAAATATCAAATTATAAATAGAAAATTTTAAATTAATAAATAGCACATGTCACTTCTTAATTGACCAAAAATTGATTTATCTACACCATCATTTTTCTAAAAATATTTTCGTCTTTTCTACTCCATGTTCTCATTCAACTCCATATTACCTGGTCCAAAGCAGTTTGCATATGATGATCTAGGAAATCAATCTGACACCGCTGCCTGAAGCCCAGTTTTGTTCCAGATGGGTTTCTAATGCAAAATTTGAGACATTAAAGGAATGTTTGGTTATGTTTCCCCAAACAAAATATTATTTTGGAGAAATATAATAAATATTATTTTGGGGAAATATAATCAAATATATCTATATTTTTATCTAAAACACACATTTTTAATACATACATACATATATTATATTTATACATAATATATATTATTATTATTCTAATATTAAAAAATCACTTAATTCTATTTTCACCCCATAAACCTAACAAAAAAGTATTGATTTGACTGCTACAGTAAAATATGATTTCCCCAAAACATAAACAAATATATCAAATAACAATTTTCACATTCTTCAATAATTCATTCTCCCAAAATACAAAATAAATATATAATAAAATCATAAAAAAACATAACCAAACATTCCCTAAACTTTTATAACAAAGCACCCCGGCAAAATACTTAAAATTGTGATATTCAAACTTTCAAAGTAATAGATGGACTGAATATAGATAATGATTTTTTTTAGGTTTGTATATAGTATACATGTATTTTCTCTATAATATGTATAATTATATTTGTTTTTACTAAAAATTATATTAGTAGATACAGATAATGAAAATTTAATTTTAACCCTATCATTTTTAATTTTTAAATCATTTGAATGATAAATTTACAAATCTCTTGAGGTTTATGTAATCTTACACAATGCCCGCCTAAGATTTGTCAATGTCCAAAATCTTCCCTTTAAGGTTTCATACATGTTATTGATTTTATATTATTGAAATTATTTTATATCGTATAATAAGTATGTGCACCTTGAAATATTGTAAATTTTATTCTTAATATTATCAAAAGTATATCAAAATCTAATATTGTTTTAAAGTGATAATTTTATAGAAAAAATTATGCTATTTAAAAATAATTAAGCACAAAAATTTTCTCTATAAATGTATCTATTATCTTCGACATTCCTTTTTATTTTTCCTCACCACAAATTAAAATTAAAAATAGAAATTAAACAGTTATTCATTTTCTGAGATAAATAAATGAAACCATATACTAATAATTCTTATTATACATATAATTAAACTCTTCTTCTAACTCTGAAGCTCAATGTCTAAATTGTTACCATCATTAGTTGCTATGGCCTCTATGGATTACCATTTCTTGGTGAGTACGACGAAGAAGAAAGAACGAAAATATGAAAATAGACACGTCACCAATCCAAATATGAATTTGGATGGTGTACTTTGTTTTTATTTTTATTTTTTTAAATATTTAATACGACTGGATTGATATACTTGATTGAAGGTTAAAAATTGAGTTCAAGATAGGGATGGAAATGGGGAGGATTGGGTGAGGGATTACTGGTCCCCATCCCCATCCTCGTTTCCCAAATTAATCTCTATGCTAGCCTCCATATCTAATGGGATGAAAACTTTGTGCATCCAATGGATGCAGATATGTTAGATATTTTGGTATTCAGTTTTGTTGAGTCCTAGTTTTTAGGAGTGCTGAATCTTTTGGATTATGATATTTTAGTTGGAGTCAAAATAGAAGTTTGTTAGTCATGAAAATGTGTTTCTTTCATGTAGCAGTTTATGTTGATGTATTTGCCTATAAAAGACATTTGCTTCTGCTAAATAAAATAGCAACTCAATCATACATCAGCTTAAGTTTATAATGGTATCAGAGTTGGTTATAATTCCATTTAGTGAAACATGTGAGGGAGAGAAACATAAAATTTGCAACAGCAAAAGGAGCAACACATGGCTACAAAAAAATTTGTGCAACCTGCAATTCTTCATTTCGATGGTCACTATGACCATTGGAGCATGCTAATGGAAAATTTCCTAAGATCAAAAGAATACTGGCAGGTTGTTGGAGGTGGCTTCGTAGAACTAGGAGTGGGAACTCTTCTAATAGATGCATAGAAGATGGAGTTAGATACACAAAAGTTGAAAGATTTGAAGGCTAAAAATTATTTGTTCCAAGCCATTGATCGTTCAATCTTGGAAACAATCCTTCATAAAGGCACCTTCAAGCAGATATGGGACTCCATGAAGAATAAGCACCAAGGAAATGCAAGGGCTAAGCGGGCACAACTTTAAAATTTTTTTGCTGAATTTGAGACATTATGCATGAAGTCTGGTGAGACAGTTTCAGATTACTTCTCAAGAACGATGGCAATTGCAAACAAGATGCGGATTCATGGGAATAAGCTTGAGGATTTAGTTATTGTTGAAAAGATCCTTCGATCTTTGCTACCAAAATTCAACTTCATTATTTGCTCTATTGAAAAATCAAAAGATCTTGATACTCTCTCCATTGATGAGTTGCAAAACTCTTTGTTGGTTCATGCGCAAAAATTGATCCAACAAGATAATAAGGAGCAAGCTTTACAAGCAACCACTTAAAATGATTGAATTGGTAGAAGCAAGTGAAGGGTTAAAAATTCTAATGAAAAAGATGATGAAAGGATTCCAGAGAGAGATATTTGAAGTCATTCAAATGATAGGAAGTCCTAGTTTACAGACAAAGATAATGCTAATGTGAAATATTTTCAATGCCAGAGGTATGGTCATTACTGGTTTGAATGTCACATAAATTTAAATAAGAAACATAGAGAAAGTCTAATTTTGCAGAAGCAATGAAAAAGATGAGGAGATATCCTTGTTAATGGTTTGCCATGTAAAAGAAGAAACCAGTAAGGATTTGTGGTATCTTGACACATGTTGCAACAATCATATTAGCGGAGACCTGTTAGCTTTCTCTACTTTAGATGAATCCTATCGAGATACGGTGAAGTTTGGCGACAACTCTAAAGTTTCGACTATGGGAAAAGGGCAGGTAATTATTCAAACTAAAGGAAATTCTACTCAACCAATTTCTAATGTCCTTTTTGTTCTAGATTTGAAGACTAATTTGTTGAGTATTGGGCAGTTGTAAGAAAAGAGTTATGAAATTTTCATTAAAAATGGAGTGTGTAAAATACAAGATAACAAATTGGGATTGATTGCTAAAGTCAATATGACTAAGAACAGAATGTTTCCATTGCATCTTCAAAAAGTTAGCCATTATTGTTTTACTGCAAAATTGATTAACCTAGCAAGGTTGTGGCATTATCAATATGGACATTTGAATTTTGGAGGATTAAAAACCTTGCAACAAAAGGAGATGGCAGTTGGACTTCCCAAATTTGATCCTCCCATAGAAATCTGTGAAGATTGTATCATTGGGAAGCAACCTCGTGATAGCTTTCCATCGGGGAAATATAGATGAGGCAAACAACGGTTGGAATTAGTCCATTCTGATTTGTGTGGTCTGATAAATCCAAAATCCAATAGAGGTAAACATTACTTCATGATGTTTATTGATGATTTCACTCAAAAACATGGGTTTATTTCTTGCACGAAAAATCTGGAGCTTTTGTTAGCCTTTAAAAATTTTAAAGCCATTGAGAAGGAAACATGAAGCTCAATAAAAGTTCTATGAAATGACTGGGGTGGCAAGTATAATTCACATGAGTTTGCAAATTTTTGTGAATCTCATGGGATTAAAAGACAACTAATAGTAGCCTACTCGTCTCAACAAAATAGAGTGAGCAAAAGGAAAAATCGTACCATTTTGAATATGGTGAGAAATATTTTAAAGAGAAGCAATGTTCCAAAGAATTTATGGCTAGAAACAATATAATGGAGCATTCATGTGTTGAATAGAAGTCTAAAATTTGCTGTTCAAAACATCACACCAGAGGAGGCTTGGAGCAAACGCTAACCAAATGTTGATCATTTCAAAATCTTTGGTTGCATCAGTTTTGTTCATGTTCTAGATCAAAGGAGAACAAAGCTCGAAGATAGATTTGAAAAATGTGTCTTTCTTGGTGTTAGTGAGCAATCAAAGGCTTACAAGTTTTATAATCCTAACACAAAGAAAGTAATTATCAGCTGTGATGTGGTGTTTGATGAAGAAAATATTTGGATATGGGAAGAAAAATCAACCGAAACAATCTTGGAAGATTTTGATGAGGAAGAGCATCGTTCCTAACCTGTAGCCAATAGTGAAAATTATCCAAGCAATCCATAGGTTGAACATTCGGATTAGTAAATTGAGGATGAACAACGTCAATCGTAGTGAAATAGAAGAAGACCAACATGGATGGATGACTATGAAGTAACTAGAGTAATTTAATCCGAGAACCCTCTTAACTCATTTTACTTTATTTTCAGATTGTTTTTTCATGAAGCTGTGAAAGAGACCAAGTGGAAAAAGGCTATGAATGATGAAATTACTGCCATTGAGCGAAATAATACATGGGAGCTGGTTCATCTACCGAGAGGACACAAGACTATCGGGGTGAAATGGATTTACAAGACAAAATTGAAAGAAAATAGCGATGTTAACAAATAAAAGGCGTATTTGGTGGTTAAAGGATATAAGCAACAGTTTGGCAAGGATTACAAAGAAGTTTTTGCACTAGTGGCTACACTTGATACAATCAGATTAGTGGCGGCTTTGGCAACACAAAGGTCCTGGCTAATTTTTCAAATGGATGTAAAATCCGCATTCCTTCATGGCGATTTTCAAGAAAAGGTATTTATTGATCAACCTCTTGGTTATGTGAAACATGGGTGTGAGCATACGGTGTACATATTGAAAAAGGCATTATACGGACTAAAATAAGCTCCAAGAGCTTAGTATAGTCGTATAGATACTTATTTTGTAAAAGCTGATTTTAAGAAATGTCCCTATGAGCATACTCTTTATGTTAAAACTAATGATGGTAACATTGTTATTGTAAGCTTATATTTGGATGACCTGATTTTCACTGGGAATGATGAAGTTATGCTTGATCCATTTAAGGAGACCATGACGAAGAAATTTGATATATCTCTTGGGTTAATGCATTATTTTTTGGGGATAGAAGTTAAACAATTTGCTTCAAGAACTTTTCAGTCACAAAAAAAATATGCCTAGGAAATTTTAGACAGATTTGGAATGAAGAATTGCAATGCTACAAACACGCATTCAGAAATTGGGATGAAACTTGGGAGAAATCTTGGAGGAAAAAAGATTGAGAGCACTTTGTGGGGAGTTTAATGTATTTAACAGCCACCAGGCCAAACATAATGCTTGTTGTTAATCTTCTTAGGAGATATATGGAGCAACCAAAAGAAGAGTATTTATTTGCTGCCAAAAGAATTCTGAGATACTTGTAAGGAACTATTGACTTTGGAATTTTCTACAAGAAAGGAGAGCGGACAGATTTAATTAGGTTTTCAGATAATGATTTTGCAAACAGATTGTCACTCTATCAACCTTCGAAGCTGAGTTTGTAGCAACAATATCTTGTGCTTGCCAAGCAATATGGATGAGAAATATTCTTGGTGAGCTTGGTTTTCCACAAGAAGGTCATATTCCACTTTATTGTGACAATAGCTCAGCAATCAAACTCTCAAAAAATCTAGTCTTACATTGAATAAGCTAACACATTGATGTTAAGTTTCACTTCTTAAGAGACCTCACAAAGGAAGAAGTAATTGATGTCATTTACTTTAAGAGTGAAGACTAAGCTACTGATATCTTCACCAAACCCCTCAAAGCTGCTGCATTTACAAAGCTAAGAAGTGCTCTTGGTGTGTGCAATATGAAGAACTTAGTCTGACGTCAAGTTTAAACTAAATGTAAATTTAGTTTAAGGGAGGGTGTTAGATATTTTGGTATTCTGTTTTGTTGAGTCCTAGTTTTTAGGAGTGTTGAATCTTTTGCATTATGATATTTTAGTTGGAATCAAAACAGGAGTTTGTTAGTTATGAAAATGTGTTTCTTTCATTTAGTAGTTTCTGTTGATGTATTTGCCTATAAAAGACATTTGCTTCTACTGAATAAAATAGAAACTCAATTTTATCATACATTAGCTTTAGTTTACAGGATACTTCTCATTCCTCATTCTCCATTCATTTTATTTTTCATAAAATATTAAGCAGAAATTATAATTAATTTAAAAGTTTACAATTATAAATTTGCTTAAGTTAAATTCAATCTAAGGTCATCAAAAATAAAATAGGATTAATTCAATTAAATAGAATTCAAATAATAAAGAGTTACATACATCATTTTGTTATTCTTTTTGATCTTCAATTCTTCACAACATTAAATTAAATCGCACAAGTTTGAATATTCAACCACTATTTTTGCAAATAATTGATTGTTGTGGCGCACAAAAGATGTATTGCCTTTTTTCCTTTTTTAGCTTGCCAAGTAATGATCCTATGCCAAATCAATTTGATTATTAAAAATTCTAATAGAATATGCATGTATTTTATTTATTTTAAATCTTTAAACTTATGTTATTTTAGTTAGTATATATAATTTTAAATTTTATATATTTAGATAAATTATTTAGAATCATGCATAATAAGTATCAAAATCCTACAAAAAAAATTATAAATAAAACTTTATTATAAAAATATATACTACTTGTGTTATTATTGATTAAAATTAAAATTGAAACTTAATATTATGCTTATTACATTATTTTGATTTAGAGCAAATAATTGACACATCATTTAATAAAAGAAATAAAATACAACATTAAGAATTAAATAGTTCTTTAGTATAAATTGTAAAATTAATTAAATCAAAGTAAATTTATATATACACATATTTATGAATTATATATGGAAGTGAAGGCTGCTCCAATCTCTAATTTTTGATTGGGTATCTATTCAGAGGGTTTGGATGGGGAGAGAGTTATATCATGTTCACTTTCGTCTCTTTATGATAAAAGTGGGTATTCTCCTTACTGGCTTCCATGTTCGATCACCAACTCAAATCTTCAGACTCATTAGATCGGAACAGGTAGATACCTACGGATAGCGAGTTAACTTGCCATCCTTAGTTCAAAGGTTTAGGTATACTTGATTGAAGGCTAAAATTGAGTTCAAAGGTTTAGGGTATTTCTGTTTCTATTTCTTCTTCTTCTTCTTCTTCTTCTTCTTTAATAATTTGTTAAGGGTCTCTTAGTATATTAGACATATGTCAAAGGTGGTATGTTGTGATTAAAACATATCTTAAGACAAACCTTGTTAAAGTTTTGTGTAGTTTATGATAGAGGGTAATCGATAGATTAGTCCATCAATAATATTAAAAGTTATTTAAACTTTTATTGTAGATAAAATCTGATTGAATAAGTCATAAGAAATATATAAACCTATATATTTAATGAATCTTGAGGAAGGTTGTGTAAAGTAACTATATTTTATAATCATTATCACAAATTACTGTTGATATAAATTTTTCTAAAATCCTAATTATTTTCAACTGACTCATAAAATAGATTTTTTCGAAATCAAGAAAGCATTCAGGAAAATATTTCAATGCACAAAAAATAATTTGTCGATAACAAAAAATAAAAATAATATCAAGAACGGTATTAAATAAATTTGATAGCAACTTACTTATAGTTGGGCATCCTTGTTTTTAACTCATCCAAACATTTATAAACAATTTACTACTCTTCATAAAAACATAAAAAATGAAGAAAAAAAAATTGTCCGACAGCTGTTACTTGGAAAGCTCTATCAAAACTTAAACAAGTAAAAGGTCAAGGCCGTGTGATGCATTTAATCAGTTTTTAAAAATTGTTGTTGCTTACGTGAATAAAAAGAATGTCCCGCCTGCCAAGGCCAAGTCTTTGTCTCTGCCCTTTCAGATCTGAAACACGCCCCCTACTCATTCCCTCCAATCCTTACACCTTAATTCCTAGAGTTTGCTAAAAATTCTTGAAGTTGTTGCATATTTATATTTCTGTTTCGTCAGTTAGGATTCAGGCAACATAAGTGTTTTGGTGAGATGGGTTTGGCAAGTGTCCAAGAAAATGGCAATACAGAGATGCGGCTGTCCTTGGGAGCCAGTAACAAGTACAGAAGAATGGATTCTCAGGTGACACATGATGATGGTTTCGATGATGATTATGACGCCTCACAGCACCTCCATCAGCTGCAGAGGAGGAAGACTGCTTGGAAATATGTCTTTGCCTGTTCTGTTTTTGCATCTCTCAACAGTGTTCTTCTTGGTTATGGTAAAGAAAAGTTTGCTTTTTTGATCCACATTTTGTTTGCTTAGAACTGGTGTTATGTGCCTATTCTTTTTCTCATTTTCTTTTTCTACAAAAAATGGTTCTTTGTTTTTTAGCTTGTCCAGATTAAGAAAAAGAAGTAAAAATGGAAAGGGGAAGTTAACCTTTGCTGCTTCCGATGAACCCTATCCAAATCTATTAATAATATTGACTAAGTCTATCCTCATCGCAGATGAAAGATACCATCTTGTGTAGTGATTTGACTTGTTATAGTCTTGAACTCTTCTTCTTTGGTAGGATTTAATGGGGCTGTTTTGCTTTTCATTTGGTAGCGTACAGATCATATTCAACCAGAGACGGGATTGCATATGAGAAGATAAATGTGAAAATTGTGTAGGGATACAGTTAACGCTGATTTGCTATCTTGTCTGAGAGGGAACTGGTTTTCTCTTGGATTGGCATTCCTAAGGAATGCTGTAAGGAGAAGTAAATTCTAAAATGTGTAGAGTGCTAATTGCTGATTCTTTCGTAAATAGGGTGCATCTACCTTTTAAATTAAAATTTTCTTTCTGGCTATCTGAACACTGGATTGTGTAAATTTTCTTGTCAAATCCTTTGAGTTTTTTTTTCTGCAAAAATGAAGAACATGCATATTCAACTATTGAGAAAAGATATATCCTAATAGCTAAAGTTTGAGAGGATTGCTGTTGTTCAATTGACTCATTTTTCATAACTGATACATGCCCTTTCCAGATGTGGGATTAACTACTTGTGCAAGTTGGACTAACTACTTAGGTACTTTCATTTGCAGATGTGGGAGTAATGAGTGGAGCAATTCTATTTATTAAAGAAGATTTGTTGATAACAGAGGTTCAGGAAGAGATTCTCGTAGGCATTTTGAGTGTGGTGTCCCTTTTGGGTAGTTTAGGTGGGGGAAGAACATCAGATGCTATTGGTAGAAAATGGACAATGGGCCTGGCCGCCATTGTGTTCCAAACTGGTGCAGCAATAATGACCCTCGCTCCATCATTTGAAGTACTGATGATTGGAAGAATCTTGGCCGGTGTGGGAATTGGATTTGGGGTCATGATTGCTCCAGTTTATATTGCTGAAATATCTCCCACTATTTTCAGAGGCTCACTTACCTCATTTCCTGAAATCTTCATAAATCTTGGGATACTTCTTGGTTATGTCTCCAACTATGCATTTTCAGGCCTTCCATCGCACACTAAATGGAGAGTTATGCTTGCCGTTGGAATCCTTCCATCAGTCTTTATTGCATTTGCCTTGTGCATAATTCCTGAATCCCCACGATGGTTAGTGATGCAAAACAGAGTAGACGAAGCAAGAGCAGTGCTTCTAAAGACGAACGAAAACGAAGCAGAAGTGGAACAGAGACTTTCTGAAATACAGTTAGCTGCCGGACTAAGCGACAGCAACAAGCTCGAAGAGAAAAAAGCTGTATGGCGTGAACTACTGTGTCCCTCTCCAGCACTCTTCAGAATGCTCACTACGGGCTTCGGAATCCAATGCTTCCAACAAATAACCGGAATTGATGCAACTGTTTATTACAGCCCTGAGATCTTCAAAGCGGCTGGCATTGCTGATAACTCAAAGCTTCTTGCTGCAACTGTTGCTGTGGGAGTGACAAAGACGGCATTTATACTAATAGCCATTCTTCTTATCGACAAAGTTGGTAGAAAACCTCTCCTCTATGTGAGTACGATTGGAATGACTATATGCTTGTTTAGCTTGGGTGCAACTCTCTCTTTCATTAGAGAAGGATCAGTTGGAATTGCATTAGCAATTTTGTCAGTTTGTGGAAATGTAGCTTTCTTTTCTGTAGGAATGGGTCCTGTTTGCTGGGTTTTAACATCTGAAATCTTCCCTTTAAGGGTTCGTGCTCAGGCATCGGCGCTTGGGGCCGTAGGTAATCGAGTCTCCAGCGGCTTTGTAGCCATGTCTTTCCTCTCGGTTTCCCGTGCTATCACCATGGGTGGAACCTTCTTTATCTTTTCAGCTATTTCTGCTCTTTCTGTGGCTTTTGTTTACAAATATGTTCCAGAAACAAAAGGTAAATCACTGGAGCAGATTGAATTGTTGTTTCAAGATGGATATGAGCTACAAGGAAGTGAAGTTCAGCTTGGGGACGTTGAACATTTGGTGCAGAAAGAATGACTTTTGAGCGTTTCTACGCCAGAAGAATTAAATTCTCCCACTGCGTTATGAAATATCATCAGCATTCATCACCGTTGACTATCTATTCTTTGTATCCAATTATTTCTGTTGGCTGCTCCGCTGCAGGTTGCATTTTAAGAAGCACATGCCATTGTTAATCCACAGTGGATCACTCAGCTTTTCGAAATGAGAAATCTGGACAACAAAACCGTTATTCTTGCAAAAATATACGTTATAGTATCTGCAGGCAATTGAATTGCTTGAGAGAAAACTATTTGATACAGTTATTTTCAAAGGCCATAGTTTTCATGTACCATAATATTCGGGTTGAAATATGTATTCAATGACCAGGATTCATATATCATAATTTTCCATGTATTCAATGAAATATGTCGGAATTTAACTCAATTATTTGAAGATCAAGTTTGACTAGACTTCTTACCGTCAAAGAAATTGGTCCTTTCTACTTTTATATAATAATAGAATTTTTTGTTTTTGTTTCCGTATTACATTTCTTAGTTCTAAGAGTAGTAGTCAATGTATTTACTCTTATAAGTAGGAGTGATCATTGATTATTTAGATATACTATAGAACTTGTTGATACTCATGTGGTTGTCATTTATAGTTGGGAGTGAGGCAACACAAAGGGAATAAGTTGAGAGTAATTTTTGGTAAATTTTTGAGTGGTTATACAAAGAGATTTTTCTTTTTGTGTGTGTCTTGGGTTTAGATATATTAAATATAAGGATTATTGTATATTGTAAAATTCTCTTATAGTGGGAAAAAAAAAATTTAGGTATAGATACAAGTTGATTTTGTTGAACCATATAAATTTATGTGTTTTTATTTGTCATTTATCGAGTATTATTTTATGTCATTAAATTTGTAGATTAAGATAAATCAAATTTCGCACTAAATTGCTTTTTATGTTTGCCTAACAAGTGTTATCAAAGCTAGGTTGGGATACAAGTTTGAAATTTAGTTTCTGAAATGGGTAGTATTTTATTGGTAGATTACTTTGTGGTTAAAAAATTTGATGGCAAGAAAAATTTCACCTTTTGTAAAAGAAGGGCAAAGACTCCTAATTCAATGAAGTTTGACAATAACCTTAAAGGGGAAGGAGGTAAAGTCGATAAATCTGAAGGATTGACAGTGGGGAGATTTAAGATCGCGTTCTCTCAATACAATTCGACTTTTATTGCAAACAAATATTATAAATAATGTTGTTGATGATACATTAACACTTTTATGATTTTAGTCTTAGCTCATGATTTTGATTATGACAGATTCTCTACATGATTATAGCTTATCAGATTCTAAGGAAGGTCCGACATTAAGGTTTTCTTATTTATCAAAATTGCTACTATTATAGAATTATGACAGCGTATATCTTATTTTTCGAGCTGTCCTTCATCCTCGGAAAATTTCTCTTACTAAATCAAAATTAAATCATGTGTGGATTTTCATGTTTATGGAAAGTTGATCTAATGGATCCTTCCTTATTTTCATCCAATGGTCCCTTTCTTCACTGATCCTTATTATGTGTTAGGCATACGTGAGAAGTAATTTATTTATGAGATTTAAATTATGAGGAATTTATGAATTTCACTAATCAATTTTAATGACAAAAATAATGCTCAATAGATAGAATAAAAACATACAAGATTTATGCAGTTTGGCAAAATCTACTTGCATCCATAGGATTATTCTTTCTTCCATATAAAAGAAATTTATCAATACAAGATAATCCTTGAATATAATATATCCAAATTTAAAACAATAAACCCCTTGTATGGTCACTTTCAAAATTACTAAATAATTATTCACTCTACCCCTTTGTGTTCCCTCCTCACAACTCAAAATAACTACCCTATAAGTTCCACGAGTTCCAATGTTCCTCTAGTAATCTAATAAATTCCTCTATTTAGAAGAGTAAATTGCTTGTTTACTCCACTTGAAGCTAGAAAATCTAACATAAAAAGAAATTATAATTCTACAATAGAAAAATAGAAGAAACAAATCCCTGAGACTAAGAGTTCAAGTCAAACTCGGTATCCAAATACCTATGCCAAAATCCTAATAATCTCCATCTTAATGAAGTTCCTCATTTTAGCAATTGCTCATTAACTCGACCATGAACCAAAATATAAAATCCCATTGGCCTTCAGAAATACAAATACACAAGCCAAATTAGTAATATCCTTACACCAATAAACTCAATCCTACCAATGCAAATATGCAGCCTAGTCAATGTCACTAGTTCACTACATAATTCATCCTCTCACTTAGTAGGATTTCTCTCACATCCATCTGCACCTTAGAAGCTCTTTGGTGTGCTCAACTTCCAGTCATCCTTTGAGGTTACTGGATGGACCAAATTATCACATTTCTCTCATTTCTCCAACACCTTTCTACCATGTGTGACTTTTAGGACTCCTCCTCCAGCTGAATATTCATAACCCTAGAAATCTAACTAGCTCAAAGAAGTTAGATTCTTTTACACCTTTAGGACATAAACTACACCACCCAAAGTATGAATCACCTTAATAGATATTTTGCTTTTCACTACTCCAATATCTTAACTCTACAAATAGAACTATCATCCAAAAATAAATTACCCATTTTCTTTAATTAAAGTGAATCAAATAATTTTTTATTATGCATCCAAGAACTAAAATCCAATCATCTCAAGAAGAAGTATCTATAAAAAAAAAGAACTAGTAAGAATATCTCTATCATATGTCACTACCATACTACTACCATTGTTGTTACATTTACAACAAACCTTGTCCTTTCCTCTAGCTCCAAAACCTAACGTGCTATCCACAAATCCACCACTAGGTCCTGTCCTATTACAATTTATTTCATGAGCAACCAAGACTAACTCTAAACCCACCTCCTGGTTTGCTTTTTTTTTTTTTCTTAATTTTTCATGAGACAACGATGATGTTTCACATGCTCCAACTTCAACATATCTTTTTTGTATAATGACATCATTAACTACCAAAGGAATTCGAGAGTGAGGTAAGAAGTAAAAAAAACTTTATCATCTTCTTCAGTCTTCACACCAACTTTATGTCATTGATCCACCAGTTCGTTAAATTGATTCATTTCATAAGACTGCATGCTCCTGCATCTTTACAAACTGATTCTTTTCATAAGAATACACCCTCCTGCATCTTTTCAACCCACACAATTACACTTTAGAAGTAATTTTGTAGATAAAAGTCTTCTTGAGATATAATTTCTCCAACTTTATCCATAACCTTGGTGCTGAATCTTCCAAATCATCACACGATATTATTGATAATGTGTCTGCAATTCAAAAATTGAATCATGCCTAGAGAACACAATTCCAATTCAATCCATTGTGAATCATTCATACAAAGTTTTGATACCGATTGTTTGGCACACAATGAAATCTATTTAGCTATGTGATTTAATTTATTAGAAATTCAAAAATTATACCAACCAATTTAATGATAAAAATAATACTCGGCAAATAAAAAAATAATTATACACAAAGATTTATGTGGTTTAACAAAATCTAGCTACATCCTCAGGAGTATTCTTTCTTCCATTAAGAAAGAATTTACCAGTATAAGATAATTTTTGAATTTGGCATATCCAAAGAAATCCCTTGTGCAACCACTTCAAAACAACCATAGAAATATTTACTACACTTTTTTATATTGCCCTACTCATAACTCAAAATAATTATCCCATGAGTTCCACAAGTTCCACACATGAACAATCAAATAAATACCACTATTTATGAGATTAAATTACTTGACTACTCCATTTAGAACTAGAAATCCTAATACAAAACAAAATTCTAACTCTATAATACAAAGTAGAAAGACAAATCCTTGGAGACTAAGAGTTCAAGTTAAACTTGATCTCCAAATAGTCAAATCAAATCCAAACATTATGCTCTCTCTCTTCAAATCCAAACATTATGCTCTCTCTCTCTCTCTCTCTCTCTCTCTCTCTCTCTCTCTCTCTCTCTCTCTCTCTCTTCCCCTATATATAGACAATATCTTGAATTCAATTAAAAAGGTTATATAGTTGTGGAGTTGTAATTACTCGTACTTACTCATATATACAGTTTGTTGCATTATGTGTACCTAGTTATAATTCTCTTGCTTTCTACTACTTGTTTCTTGAGGGGCCTTATAGTAAACAGACCTCGTAGAGTAGTACTACTGGAACAATTTGTATTGGTTCAGTTTTAGAAGGAGTTTCAGAGCTTATTGTATGGAGTGATAGTAAATCGTGTGTCAAACCACATAAGTTGTGCAAGTTTACTACCAAAAGTCCCCCTGGAGCTTAACCACAAATCAACTGGTTCCACAATATTTTGAGAATTGTTATATCCCTTTTGGAATATGGTTTATGTCACTTTTGGGAGTTTATTTTTGTCAAATTACATGCAATTTAATTGTTCAAATATTAAATTCATATTAATTTGACGAGTAGTATTAATTTTAAGTGAAAGCATGTAGTGGATATAGGTATTGCAAACCACTTTAAATATTTGTGTCCTTTACTTGTGTTTTATTATTATTATCTATTATTATTGTTGAGTTTAAAAGTTCAACTGGTTCATAAATTCTAATAATCAATGTAAAACACATTATGCACCGATTCACTTTTTTATCATAAGCAAAAGTTTTTGAATCACTATGGTTGTGGGCAAAGTGGGAGAAATTGTATCTTGGGAAGGCTTTATCTATAAAATTACTTCTAAGCAACAAATACATAGGCTGATGATGTAAGAAGATGATAATATTATGAGTCACATGAACTAATTTAATAGATTAGTGGATGAACTTCAACAAGTTGATTTAAAATTTTAGAAATAGATCAAGCTCTTTTACTCTTACCATGCACTCAAATTCATTAGATAGTTTAGTTGCAATGTTGTTGTATGAGAAAGATGCTTGAGCTGTAGCATTTGAAATATTTGCGTTAGTCCAGTGAAAAATAGAAAAAAGCAAACTAGGAGGCACGGCCAGTGTTTCTTTTGGTTGCTCATAAAATGAATAGTAATGAGAGAAGATCTAATAGTGGATCTATGGATAGTGGGCCAGGTTTAAGGGTCAAAAGAAAGGGCAAGGTATACTAAAAATATCATGGTAGTGACATATGATGGAGATATTCACATAGTCTCTACTCTTATGGATGCTTTTCCTTTTTCCCTTTTTCTTTGAGTTGATTAGATTTTAGATTTGGTATGCATAATGCATTTTTGCTCCAAGAAGGATTATTTTAATTTACTTCAATAGGAGAAGATAAGTAATTTATGTTTTGGGTGATAGTTCTACTTGTAGGTCATAGACATTAAGATAGTGAAAATCAAAATGTTTGATGGGGTAGTTTGTACTTTGGATGGTGTGCCATATACCCTAACAATATAGAAGAAACAAATTTCCTTGAGCCAATTAGATTTTAGGGGCTATGAATATTCAGTTAGAGAGGGAGTCATGAAAGTTACATATGATGGAAGGGTCTTAGTGAAATGAGAGAAGTATGATAACTTGCAACTAGTGACCTTAATGGATGATTGAAAGTGGAGCATGCCAAAAGGCTTCCAAGGTGCGGATAGGTATGACTCTATTGAGTGAGATGATGGATTGAGGTCATCCCTTTTTGTAGCATGTGTATAGGCTAATATGAGTTAGTTGTTATTAGTATCTTATTGATTTGACATGTGCAGTAGCAAGGTGGAAGGCCAATGGGTTTTGGTGTTTTGTTTGTCATGGAGCCATGAATAATTCTAAGATGAGAAATCTCGCTAATGTAGGAATTATTGAAGTTTGACTCAATTATTTGGAGATAAATTTGATTAGAATTCTTAATCTTCAAGGATTGTTTTTTTTAATTTCTATTTTTGTATTATAGAATTAGGATTTTTTATTGCATTAGATTTCTTATTTCTAGATGTAGTAGTTAATTCATTTACTCTTATAAATAGAGGCCTTATTTATTACATAGATACACTCACAGAATTCATAATATTCATGAGGAAGTTATTTAAAGTTATGAATGGAGCAACACAAAAAGTAAGGATGGTAATTTTCAACACAACACGATAACTCAATATGAGTTCAACATAAAAAAAGTGAGTTTGGGTTGATCCATTTTGAGTTTGGGTCCAACAAGGTTGACACGAATAAGAACTCGAAGGAAATGGGTTAGGTTAGGTTGAATTTCAGGGTACACGAACAACCTAAAATTTGAATTTAGGTCACGTGACAACCTAAATTCGTTGGAACCAACTCGACCGAACTTGAATTAAACAAATAAAATTTAAATTTTATAGTGGTAAAAATCTAAAATAACACAATAGAGCTTGAAGTTTTAAACGTTACCAATGTCAAAATTATTATTTTGTGATTGTTTGGTCTTAGATACATCCAAAACATATAGGATGGTTGATTATAATTTTAGACTGCTTCTAATGGCTACTTTTGGATATCCTGCATGAAAATTGCTCTGTAAAGAGTTGACAAATCACTACTTTGACTACTAAATTGTCCAGGAATTTTTTCTTAGGTCATATGTAACAAAAGATTTTGCATATATGGATAAATAAGAGTTCTTTCTGTTGAGATATTATAAAAATTTCAAAAGATTCAAGCAACTTTTTATAATAAATTATGTGTATGATTAAAATACTTTTTTACTTATTTTCTTGATGATATATTTTTATTGATTTATGTATTGTTTAATTGAATCAATATAAAGTTAAAAAATAATGCTATTTTAAGAAGTTAAAAGAGACAATTTGATTTACACAGAAGATATAAAAACTAAAAAGAGTGAGTGAGTAAAACTCGAAAAAGTATGTTATTTTTAAAATTATGATATTTTATTATTTCAATATTCTTATGATGCCGATAGATACTAGAAAATAGAAGGAAAAAAAAGTCCTAAAAATCAATATATTATGTGGTTTAGCTAAATTATTTTTAGAAAGCAGTTGTTGTGGAGTTATGATGAGAACTCCTAACTCCTATTTTAATTTATTAATAATTAAGAATAGATAAAACAAAAAGATAAAAATGCTAAAAAAAATTAAAAATAGAAACAAATATTTGAAATAATTATTTTAAATCAATTGTTAGGTTGGATTGAGTGGGTTTTGATCAGTAGGTAGATCTAATAAAATTGGGTCAACTTGAACTTGGCATGATATAAATTAGGTTAGTTTAGGGTTGAACACTTTCAAGTTGTTATCAAGTTCGGTTGGACTTGGGTTGAGAAAATTAATGTTATACTCCCATTTTAATCTAACCTGAACCCACTCGATCTAACCAAATTGCCACTCTTATAAGGGATAGGTTGAGAGTATTTCTTTGTTACCTTGAATATTGGTTGTATCAGGGCTTTTTTATCTTAAGTTTAGATTTATCAAATTCAACGGTGATTATACCAATAAAATTCTCTATTGGCTTAAAAATAATATCCATGGATGTATGTGGTTTTGCCAAACCATATAAGTTTAAAAGTTTTTATTTTCTACCTGGGGAATGTTGGAACCTCTAGTAATAGTTTAATGTTGGGTACCTTTTTTAACTCACTACCTACAACCTGTTAACCAAGTTATAATGACTTGCTATCTATTCATCAAGTTATATTTAACATGTGACTTTGATTACTGGTTAATCTAGGTTTTAATTATATAAATTTTGATAATTGAATCAAATATATCCTATCTGTTGACCATTAAATCTAATTCAAAAGGCTTAATTAAATTAGATTCATTTACGAAAAGAGTTCATCTTTGCAAATTTACTTCAATTTGGCCAATACTAAATTTGGATATAAAATTAATATTTTATATAATTTCATGATTTAAATTTTATCAGTAACACTTCAAAATTTGTTTTAAAATAGAATTTAATATCTTATAAATCTAAATATACTTTACGAGGTAACAAATTTGCAAAACATTTCAATTGTACTCAATTAAGTATTATGTAAACTTTAATCATTAACTGAAATTAAATTATATAAAATCTCAATTCCTCATAGAAAATAGGCTCATTTTATGGGATTGAGTAAGTACTCAAATAATGGGCAACATGTAAAAATTTTTCATTTACTATTTGTCATCATATTATTAAAACATATATGAAAGTAAATCAATGCTTTTAAATCAAAAACAAAGAAAACCATGAAATTAGGATACTAGTTATATTAGCGACATTTAATTATTGAAGGAAATAAAATCAGATGCACATTGTTTTAGTTTTAATTTTAAAAGACATATATATAATGAATCTCTTATTTGTTTAAATACTAGTTAAAGAATCTCGTGCCATTTTTATTTTTTAATTAAAAGAAAAAATGATGAATGTAACATGTTCGTAATTAAACATGAATTCAACTTTTTGTTCTAATGAAAATGAAATTGTTGATGAAAAAATATTAGTACAATATTTAACAACAATAATAAATAAAAAGTTGAAAATATTTTTAATCTTAAGTAAAATTAGAAGGAATTGTTCTAGGAGTAAAATATATCAATATTATATTAGTTACCTATCGAAAGCGTGATTATATTTAAATAAATTTTCATAATATCAATATAATTAAATATATACTGACCAATATATTTTAATTTCAAAGTGTTTTATTTATCTTGTGAATTAGTTTAATCCATTAATTTCATTTACTAATCCTTCATACTTGTTCTATGTTTATCTTTTAGTTAATTCCCAAAAAAAAAAAAAATCCCTAAGTTGAGTGATAGCATCCACAACTTCTTTGCAAATATCAGAAATGGGAAAAATAGTGGAGTGATGAGGGAGAGGCATGGAGCAACACCGGTGGAAATGGGAAAAAATTGATATATTAATTCTTAAAAAAATATAATAATGAAAAAATATAAATTCAATTAAAAACCTGATGAATGGGTTGCCTATATATTACTGGTTTATGAATTTGTTAAAAATATTTAGATAATTAAACAAATACATGTGGCAATTATAGAGGGATACCTAATGTTAAATATTTACTATGTGACATTTTTTTAGACAACCCCTTCTACCTGTTCACTTTTATTTCTTTTTTAACATGGGTGTGGTTGTGGATTTCTAATAAATCAAATTTCATACCTAAATTATTTTCACATGTACCCAACACAGTAAATAATACTCTTATAAAGATGATAAGTCTTGTATAGAGTTGAGCATAAGAGGGGGGTAAATTATGCTTTTTCAACTTTTACGCACAGTGGAATAGCCTCAAGAATGACTACTTCCTGATCTCGTTGATTCAAAAATTTTAGCACTTGCAGTGTAGTAATCAATAAGTAGTAGTAAAGAGTAAAGCAAATAAAGAACACAGGATTTTTATAGAGCTTCAAGTCAAATGGTCCTATTATTCTACCCTAGCTTTGCAACTTAGGATTTTGGAAAAATTCACTGTATCAATCTTTTATAGGATGAAATCTAACCTATTACACTGATTTTTCCAGGAGCAATCTTAATACAAATTTTTGCAGCAGCAATCCTAGCCTAGCTTTTTACGGGCTCAATCTTGACTCAGTCCTTAATGGTATAGAAGGACAAAACTTTGACTTTTATACTCTCAGTTAAAAATATTGGTTCTTTAAGGTATGAAAGAACCCATTTTTTGGGCTCAGCCAGTGAGCTAATCCTTTATGGTATAGAAAGACCAAACCTTGATTTTTTGGGCTTAGTCAAAAATCCAAGCTTTTATTTGGCTAAGGTCAAACTCGTAACAAGTGCTTCACAAGGAAACAAATTCCTTCAACAATCCACCAACTTTTTATGAGATAAAGTTCAACCCAACTTTTACGGATCAAAGTCTAACCAATACTCTATGCTTCATGTGGAAGCAAATTCCTTCAACTCCTAGACTTTATGGATAAGTCTTAACTAGAGAATAGTGCATCCCTAGGAAATGAATTCCTTCAGCAATACAACTTTAAGGATAAGTCTTAACTTTACAATGATGAATACAAAGAGTCATATGGTTAACGAAAGCTTGTAAAATAGATTTCGCTCAGCTCTCAATCTAGAAAAATTGAACAATAGGATTTGAGCTTGTAGATTTGAGAGATTTCTTCAAAACGCCTTAGAGAACTTGAAGCAGGTGTAAGCACAAGCCTGAATATTTTTTTAGCACTTCTTTCTTTTAATTTGAAGTCCATCTTGGAGTATTTACAAGTAAACTAGTCATTTATGAATGTTACTCACAAGTATGAAGTTTTTCTAGATTTTCTCTTTTTAGCTTGATAGATTTCGCTTCCTAAGGATTGACTTCCTATGGTTTTCATTTTCATGAAAGTGTCCAATCAACACATACTGCTTTTCCTAAGAGCCATTTCAAACATTGAATTCAACCTTTATTTAGGTAGGAAAATATGATCCTTTCTATGATGTAATAGATATGCGCTATTTAATTGTTTCTCGTTAATTAGAAACCTATTGGAGCACAACTAAAGCAACTTGGCATGAAATTTAATTTATTAAGAATCCACAAATTATACTCACAAAGTTGATGACAAAAATAATATCCAACAGACAGCAAAATAAAACACACACAAATTTACATGGTTTGACAAATTTCACCTACCTCCACAAGAGTTTTCTTTCTTCTACTATGAGAGAATTTCACCAGTACAAGCCAACTCTTAAATTTGACATATCCAAACTCAAGACAAAAATCTCTTGTACAACCACCCTTATAACTACTAAAGTAATACTCACTTCACCTATTCGTTGCCCTACTCGTACTCACAATAACTATCCCATGAGTATGAGAATTCCATGAGTATGCTCTCAAGTAATCAAATAAACACCTCTATTTATAATAAAAAATTACTTGACTACTTCACCTAGAACTAGGAAACCTAGTACAACAAGGAGTCCTAATTCTAGCCAAATTTGATCTCTCAATAATTGAGTCAAATCCCAATAATCTCCACCTTGACGAGGTTTCTCATCTTAGAACTTGTTCATGACTTCACTGCAAACCAAACTCCATTAGCCTTCAAAGATACCACTGCACATGTCGAATTAATAAGGTTTGACACCAACTAACTCATTCTAGCCAATGCATATATACAACTTAATGTGTGACTTTTAGGATTCCACTTCCAATGGATACTCATAGCATTTGGAATCCAACTGGCTCAAGAAAATTAGATTCTTTCGTGTCTTTAGAACATAGGTCACACTACCTAATGTATGGTCTACTCTAACAACTATTTTGATTTTCACCACTCCAATCCCTATAACTCTCCAAGTGGAATTATTGCACAAAGACAAATTACCTGTCTTCTATGATTGAAGTGAATAAAAAATAATCCTCCATGGAGCAAACATGTATTATGCATTTGAAATTCAAAATCCAATCATCTCCACAACATTATTAATAATATTGTTTGCAATACAAAGTCAAATCTTCCCACTATAAATTCTTCATATCTGTTGACTTCTCCTACCTTCCTCTTAATGCCATTGCTAGGCCTTGTTGAATTGGGAGATCAACTACCCTTCCTTATCAAAGAGTGAAATTTCCTTTGCTATCAAGTTTTTTAACTGTGAAGTAATTTGCCAATGACACTGCCTATCCCCCAAAAATTAAATCTCAACTTGCAGCCCTAATAAAAAATTCTAATACCAATTTGTTGGAGTGCAACGAAAGCAATTTAGGCACAAGATTTAATTTATCAAGAATGCTCAAATTACATTCTAAAGGTTGGTGACAAAAACAATACCCAACAGATAGAAAAATAAAATAGACACAAATTTATGTAGTTTGGCAAATTCCACCTATCTCCACGAGAGTTTTCTTTATTTTACTATGAGAAAATTTCACCAATATAAGCCGACCTTTGAATTTGACATACCCAAACTCAATACAAAACTCCTTGTATAGCCACCCTTATAACTACCAAAGGTATACTCACTTTAATCCTTTGTATTGGTCCACTTGTACTCACAATTACTGCCCCATGAGTATTATTAGTTCCACGAGCATACTCTCAAGTAATCAAATAAACACCTCTATTTATAATAGAAAATTACTTGAATACTTTACCTAGAACGAGGAAATCAAATACAAGGAGAAGTTCTAATTTTATTCAAAACTTGGTCTCTCGATAACTGAGTCAAATCCCAACAAAACTATTTCTTCCTTCAAGTTTTTTTTTTTTTTTGGAAATTGGATCAGATGTCAACCATTGTTTGATCCCTTGTATCTAAGAAAGAATACTCCAAGAAATTCATTAGTGCCAATAGATTGACTTGTCATCATCAAAACTAAGATTGGACCAAAATGTCAATAATAGCATTTTACTAGTTAATATTCTGCTTTTGATCATATTGTCATATTTATTTCAATGTATCATTGCATGGAGAGTTCTGTATCATATGCCAGCCTAAAAATCGCTCTGTTGGGAATTGTAAAGGAAATAATTTCAATGAAAATAAAAATAAGGCATATTCATGCACACATGTATCATATTTGAAATTTAGATCAAATATATAATAAAAAGCAATAAAAATGAAGTAATTGATCAAATTATTCAGTTAGTTAAAGCTCAAAGTATGGAAATACCTGAGTTTAAATAGACTAAGTGGAACTAATGGACTGCAAAGGTTTCTCCATATTTTCTCTCTAACTCCGAGAATTTGGGCTAAAGAAAAAGTTCAACAAAATAAAAAAAAAAAAAAAAATCGTAACAAATTTTTCTTTAAATAAAGTGGACTGATTATTTTTCAATTCAAATTAAGGAAAAAACAAAATAAGAGAACTTCACTTGGTGCACTTATCAATACTCAAGACTCCTTTAATTAAGAGGAAGAAATAAGAGAAATTTAATTGTTGGAATTAATTAGGGCTTCTAGATACTATATTAAGTGTAGAAGAGATGAGAATTCTTTTGGGATCTGAAATCACAAATTAAAAAGATAAGAAAATGAGAGCTCTTTTATGAGATGAATTTTTTTATTAAACTTTCATATTATTTTAAGGTTTTTGGGGAGTGTCCAAGTGCATGGAAATTTTACGTATAAATATATATTGTTTGAATATTAATATATATATATATATATATAATCAAAACTTAGCACTTTCGCACATGCACGATGTGGCATGGATGGAATTTGAATTATATTTTAATTGGAGTTTAATTAAATATATAATTTATTTAATTATTTAAATTACGTTTTTTATCAACAACAATGTAACTATTAGGAAAAAAACAAGATTGTTAAAATCAGTTCATTGCTCAAATCAATAGTCACAATTGTTGTCAATAGTTGTTGTAACCTTATGTAAGGAGAATTAGTCTACACAAATTAATCAAATATTTCAAAAAAAGCATTATTACTCTCCAAAAAAAACAAAAAATTCATACTCTCTTAGTTATTTTCAATATCTACAAAAATTTTAAAATAGAAATTTTAGAGTGTTGACTGCAATTCTTTGAATGCATTAATTAAATTCTAAGGGAGAATTGCCATAGTTTCTATAGCACAAATAATAGGACAATTATCACCTTAATGATAATGTAAAAATTTTCTTACATGCAATTAAGTGCATCACACTTCCAACTTCTTCAATTTATTTTTTAGCATGACTTCGTGCACTCGAGTCAATTTTCAAAGCTCCTTTATATAAGAGAAAGTAGTAAAAGGAAAAATAATGTTAAACTGATATGAAATAGGAAGGAAATGTTCAAAATTTTCCTTAAAAGAAGCAAGCCAAAGAAGGCCTTATAATGAGGACAACCTCGGCGCAGGCTAGACCAACCAATGCACACCACAACGCGCACGCCAACAACTATTTTCCAAGGGCCGTCTTGTGCAATGCATGCACCCATGTTGCTAGGCGCTAACGCGCGACAGCTAGCAAGCGTTTCCGTGGTGCTAGCCAGCACGAGTCAGTTGATACAACATCCGCGATATCATTAGGTTTTTTCTTTTCTTTTTTTTGAAAATTTTATGGCCCACTTATTTTTATTTCCATCCACCATTCTTATTTTCATTACAAAATAAAAATTTAAAATCACCATTTTATATTCATTTCCATTTAAAATATTTTCCTTTTTTCATTTGCAAACTCTTTATAACCTCATCTTATCATTCTACTATCATATCAATCAAATTTAAATTTCACTTGACATAAAACACTCACTATCATTTTAAAATTAATAAAATATACATATATTTTTAAAAATAAATCTTTTTAAACGTAATAAATTAACCTATTTTTCAATTTTATACACATTTTAATCACTACTTTCCGATATTTTATCCAAACATATTTTTATTTTTATTTTTATAACTATCATTCCAACTTTTAAAAATGTACGAAAATTAATGGCTTTAGAAATAAAACCAAACAAGCTCTTATTTCTTCAAAACATAAATTTTCACATTTCTCCTCCATTATGGTTCAATATATCCATCACATGGCTAGTTAACTATTTTTTCCAAAATTTGAGGCTTTTGCCAATTCAAAGGCGTCAAATCGAATTGTCTTCTCATCATAATATTTGATTGTCATTTTAAAAATATTTAATTTTATTAAATAAATGTTACTTCATTCAAAATTAGTTAAATTATCTGAGAATTCTCATTCTTTTAATATTGAAATTTAACCCTTTCTGAGATGTTCAAATTGAAAACAAAACTAAAGTATTACTATATATTTTATTTTATCACATCTTATCCTAGAAGTTTTGATTTGGGTCTGTCAAGCATTCATCTAAAAATTGCATTTTCATATAATTTTAGTTTTTAGTGGCATTAACTGAAGATTTAAAAAGTTTAAACGTTAGAAATTAATTTAAGAAATTTCTCTTATCTTCAAAAACATTGTTGATTATATATTGAATATCCTTCCTTATCACAATTAATGCAACCACCCAATGTGATAGAAGGATTTTCTTGTATGTATCGCTTTGGTCTTCGACTAGAGGAGATGGTTGACTAGAAAGTTAGGTGTGTATGGAGGGATAGAGGGAATGGGTCGAATCTTGCAACAAGGGAACAAACGTCAGTTTAGTTGAGAAGGTCCTCAGCTAAGACCTTTTAATGCTTAACTCAGTATGTGCTTGACTAAAAAGCAATTTGGCAAACTAATGGCTTAGAGAGAAAGTGGAAAAGCATACATTTGACTATGGGATGAGGGTATTTATAGTGCTTGGTGAGGAATGAAAAAGATGGCTTTCTCCTCATTGTAGTTTAGTTCTTTCCCATTCCGTATAGGGGCAGCATAATAGGTCTTTTTGACCTAGTTCGTCAGAGTAAATTACACAATGCCTTTTTGTGATATTTGAAATTGGTCCATAAACCCCTGTAAAATATAGATTTGCACATATACTCCATGTGTTTAATTGAATATGGCTCACTTGACCCAATTGCTTTGCTATTCTTATTTAATGTCCATTGAGTAATGAAAAAACAGAATTACCTTTAAGCAAAATTATTTTTTACATTTTAAATTAAATAATATTTAACAGTTATGAAAAGTTTATATAATATATTTCTATTTATACTTATATATAATATGTATACATATATAAGTTTATGCATAATTATATATTTTTTATTTATATAATATATATATATAAATTCTTTTATTTATTCCAAATTAAATAGTGTCTAATATTTAAAACAATACATATAATATAGTTTTTATTTACACTTATATAATATACATATATAAATTTATCTATGAACATATTATATATTATTTATTTATGCATATCATGTATATCCATATATATAATTTTTTTAATTCTTTTAAAATTAAATAATATTTAATATTTATAAAAATATAATATATTTTTTATTCACAGTTATATTATTTATTTACACATCATATATATCCATATATGTAAATTTTCCTTAAAATTAAACAATATCTAATATTTATAAAAAATAATTTTTTTATTTATAGTTATATATAAAATATATGTACATCTATAAATATAAACATAAATGTTTTTTTATTTATACATATAATAGATATAATTTTTTCATCTCAAATTAAGTAATATTTATTATTTGTAAAAATATAAAATATATTTTTTATTTATACTTATATACATATAAATAAATGTATCATAACATCTATATATATATATATCCATATATATAAAATTATAAATAACATATATATTGCATATAACATATATAATATATGTTATATATTATACACATATAACATGTTATATATACAATATACATATAATATATGTTATATATAATATATTGTATGTTATATATATTTATATATGTAATCATTTTCTACCCACCCTACCGCCACCTCGCCCCTATCCCCCACCCCTCTTCCCCAAACTCAATGGACAGCCATGATTGTTGTGCATATCCTTCCTTCCCTTTTTTTTTCTTTTTCTCTTTTTGGGCCATGGGTAGCCAATTGGTGAGCTGCTGAGCCTAGCTGCTAGATTGCTGGTAGCTTTAGCTGCTGGCCATCAGTCGCCATCTAATGTTCTTTCTCTTTCTTTTTCTTTCTCTTTTTGGGCTGCCGGGGTTGGTTGCCAGACTACCGATAGCCATGGCTACCAAATGTCGGCTGCCATAGCTGTTGGTGGGGTGGGGTGGGGTGGGATGGGGTCGTTGGATTATATATGTATTATATATTATACATATATTTATTATATTATATATATAATAATATATTGCCTATTTCTTTTATGTTTTTAAAAAATATTATATGATTTAATTTGGACCATTGATTTTTTTAGAAAAAATCTAATGATTGATATGTAAGGGTATGATCATCTTTTTATACATAAAAATGCATGAAAAATCGCATTCACCCGCGCATGAACAACACCAACCTGCCTAGGGGTGCTTATTGCATGATTTTAGAAAGTATAAAGGATTTTTTTGTCAATTTCTATTTCATAGGGGGTTACAAACCAATTTCAAATATCACAGAGAGACACTGTGCAATTTACCCTAGTTCGCCACCATGCTTATGACTAGCTGGCAACGAGGGGCGCCCATACCACCATTTATGCGAAGGTGATGGACTATCATGGCCATTAAATGCAGACATAATGGTGGTTCAATGACATGAAATGCAGACTTGACTGATGGCATACACTGCAATTAATGTTGTAGTTGCCACAAACACTACAACTACAGATCTTCTTGACCGTACTTGGCAAAGGAAAATGAAGTTGTGAACTTTCGTGAGTGTCAATGTATGTCTACTCAATCGAATGTAGTCGAGAAATTTGATGACACCCCTAAGGTTGACATTTTAAATATTGGGCACTCACATATGGGCTCATCCAGCTGATTTAGGCTTGATGGTGATATTTGATATTAGGCCATCTGTATTGGACTCATCTAACAATATCCATATCATGGGTCTCACCAACTTCCTAGTCCAATCAACCTCATGGAAAGAGGGGTGAAAAAATAGTGAATTTTGGCCTAATGATTTAAATTTTGACTTGGGTTTTAATGGTGCCAATCATTGTGCAATTTTGGGAGGTTACCTTGGGTAGTTACACACGATGATTGGTGGTTATGTAATAGATAACCAGTAGCCGATTACTTTAATTGGTTGAGGACAAGCTCTCTGTATTCTGATTGACTATTAGGCATTTTTTGTGGGTTTCAATGCATGTTTTCTACTTAACTACTTCGTAAATGCTTTTTTATCTCTTTAACTCATTACTTCAAACTAATTTTGTTTATATATTTGTTGCAAAAAGATTGCTATAGTTATTGGGAGGAGCAGGGATGAGTTGACTGACTTGGAGGCAACTCAGTCACCCAGTATCATAGTGAGTAAAAATAGTAGCCCTTTGTCTAATGCATCAAGTAGCGAGTTGAGTGAATCTAGTAGTTTTTGGAGTGGAGTTAGGTAGGAGTTGTTGGTTAAAACTGGCCTTTATAGCCCCATAGGCAATGAGGCAGGGCCCTTTAGTTTTATGGTCGATAAGGCTGGGCCTTCTGAACTCGATGCTAATGAGTCGATGCCCTCTAGTGAAGTTTCTTAACCTCTAATTTTTAAGAGTAGGTTATTTACTACGGCTTGTTATAGTGAAATATTGTTGCAAATTAGTTCAAATGACTTAAGGTTGATTAGGTAGAGATATCATATCCCAAATAAGTTACAGTTAGTTTGACCTATGGCTAAGGATAGGATAAATAACCCTCATAAAGGGTGTATCACTGTGTTTGAAGATTCGTTAAAATGCAATCTTAGATTCTTGATTGCTCAACCTATAGTCAACATGCTATCAAATCTCCACTTAACCTATAGTCAACTTGCTATTGGGTCTTTACATCTGCATAACCTTATTTTTTCCAAATTATTTTTCAATATTGTATAGTTTTTTAGTGTTGATGAAGATGCACAATCAGCATCCCTCTTTTGTGAATTTTAGCAACCATTTCCACTCTTTATGTCTATCACATTAGGGAGTACTGATGAATTGGGATTTTATTACTTGACAACCTGGTCGCACCAAAATGTTTTGTTACTCCAACTTTCTCTCATGGTTAAGCATGGAAGAAGAGGTATTTCTTTGTGTGTGCTCCTAGTGAAGGTGGATTCAATATCCCGATGGATAGTTGTGTGGGCCGGTTAAGATGTTTGGAAATGAGAATCCGACCTGATACAATATATTCATTTGGGATTTGTTCAAATTTGTAGAGATAGAAGAGATTAGGTTCATTGCAGAGATGAATTTGGTGTTGGCAGGTTTGTTGACCACCTTCTTAAGGTTGGCGCTAAGTCTATGACTAGGTAAAGTTGATTTTCTTATGTTATTTTGTCGTTTTGACATGGTTTTTGATTGATACTATATTTTATTTGTTTTTACTTTGCCAAATTTATTAATCATGGATAGGGTGCGCTAATTAGTAATGATACATTAGTCGAAGACCTTGGAGAGGTGGGAAGTAATGGCGGCACATTGTCAAGCAGTTTATGCTACTACACAAGCTAGATAGGGGCCTTTAATGACTTTGTTAGCTATAGTGTAGAGTGCAATCTAGCTAGCGAGTCCAACAACTTAGCTAAGGAAGAAGGCCACTGTTGGGGAAGGGCACAATTGAGTTATTGCTGTTGAGAAGGGAAAATAGAAAATGGTCAACCCCAATGAGGAAGTATATAGTCTGCTACCAAATGAACAGTCATTTGAACTGCCAGAGTTCCCCAAACCACATTTGGGCTCAAGGTAAGGGTGTGAAGCATGACAACCATGATGGGAGTAGAGCCAAAAAGTGTGACCTCACTGAAGATGTTAATGGCTGGCCTTTTCATTCAAGACCAAAAGGAGATGCCCAAGCAGAGTGACATTAACACCCTAAAGGTATTTGCCAACAACGCGAACATGGTAATTGTTACATTTTCCAATTGAATAGTAATTTTACTAATATTTTCGTATGCGTAACTAGCTTATAGATACTTGTAGGTTGGCTATGGGGCTATAATTTACATCAATGATTTGAGTTTTCCCAGGCATATGGTGTGAGATCGAAGAAAAAATGCAAGCAACTTGAAAAGGAATAGTCTAAAATGTTAAAGACTAAGTTTGAATCCCTAAAGTCGAGGGTCCAAGAGTTGAAAAAGTATACTGAGAGAAAGACTAGGAGCTTTTGAGCCCTATAGAGGAAAGGAGCTGCTTGGAAGAGCTTATAAAGAGCACTAGATCTGAGGTGTAGGAGGTATCTTTGTTTGGTCGGGCGCAAGGATATGACAACTGCCTTTGTTATGCTTGGGCCGAATTCTTTAAGACCTTTCTTAACATCAAAAAAGAAACTATTCCACAATTTATGCTAAGCTTTACATTCACTGATGCCAGCATAACATTTAACTTAGATGATGCCAAGGTAGCATTTGAGAAAATGGTGAAGTAGTTGGAGTTTGTAGGTTATGATATTTAGGAAGAAGATAAGGCTCAACTGAGTGTGTTGAAGAATGAAAGCTCAAAGACTATGCTGAGGAGGCACTTGGTGAAGCAACAAAAGTTTCTATTCATCCAAAGGTAACCGCAGTGAAGAAAAAGTTCAAGTTTGTAGGCAATTTTTCCCTTGACATCAAGAGGAAAGAAGGTGGATGTCGATATGTATTTTCCCATTACTGAGCATCTATTCTTGGGTGACAATGCTAGTCCTTCTTAGCTTGCAGGGGTACGTTTTTCTATACCAGATTAAAGGGTCGAGGGCCTATCTCAGGTCGTTATGGTTGGTACAACAAATAAGCTTGATAAAGCTATGGATAAGGTTGTTACTAAAGCTGCTGCATGTGAGAGTTGCTACCAGGGGAGAGGGTAGAGCAGGATCCAACTGAAACATTTATATATTTTTTTAATGTATATTTATTATTACTTTTTTGATGATGTAATACCCTAATGGGCGCTTAAGCAATTTACTTTTTACTTATAAGGATGCTGAATGTTTTTCATAATTTTGATTTTAATATCAATATATCCCTTTGTTAAGTAGTTTGAAACCAACTTAATTACAAATATTAAGGTCGAGGTGAAATTTTCATTTTTCATTAACTGGCTTGAAATCGACTTAGTTATGATGTCAATGAATGCTCATGTCTTCATGCGTTGCTTTGAGATTATGAGCTCAGTGTATGCTTACCTCTTCATTGATTGGTTTGAAACCAATTTTATTATGTGACTGTGGGGTCAACATATGTTTGCTTTTTCATTGATTTGTTTGAAACCAATTTTAGTTTCACACATTGACGAGAGGGATTTTTATGTTACTTGAGATCAAACTAGCATTATAAGGCCATTTTATGAGAAATGAGGTTCTCTTAGTAGAAGGAAAATTACAATTGCACATTTTTGAGAAGACTGGATCTCACGCGACTTTAAAGTAGTTGGCTAAGATTACTGGATCTCATTTTAGCATAGAATTTTTTCAAATTTAATGCATTCCATGGTTAGGGTAGCTCATTCCTATTTATGTAGGCTATTGTATAAGAGTTGTTTTTAGCCTCTTTGACCACTGAGTACGGACCCTCCCATTTAGGGTTAAGTTTTTTGACAGGCCTTGATATCTCCACTTTCTTAAGGATAGGGTCCCCAGCCTGGAAACTTCTTGGCTTTATTCTCTTGTCATAATACCTTGCCATTATTGATCTATACCTTTGTGTTTTTGTGTATGCCAGTTAACATAGCTCATCAATAGTTTTGAGGTCAAATAATTTCTTAGCCTCATTCCTAATCGGGTTGTAGTGAATCACTCGAGCTGTGTGTTATATCAATTTCACTAGGACAATTGCTTTTGAGCTATAGACGAGACTATAAAGGTTGTGACTTGTTGTAGTTCTTAGGGTTGTCCTATAAGCCTACAACACTCTTGGGAGGTCATCCACTCAATTACCTTTGGACCATTCCAATATGGTCTAGAACTATTTGATTGGTGACTTCTATCTGCCTATTTACCTGTAGGTTGCCAACCGAAGTGAGGTGTTGCCATATCCTTAGACTTTTGCGCTAATTTCTGATGTTTCTGCTCCAGAATTGGGTTCTATTATTTGATATTAGTATCTTTGGCAGGCCAAAACTGCAGATGATGCTTTTTCATAAGAAGTTTCTAATTACCGCATTAGTTATCTTCAGAACTACCTCTGCTTTGACCTACTTAGTAAAGTACTCAATTACTACTATTATGTACTTTCTCTAGCCCATGACTTTTGAAAATGAGCCCACTATATCTATCCCTCCCCAGTTGGTTAAATAACCATGTGATTTGGATTGAGACCATGGTCGAAGCTAGCTGATGGCACAAATTAGTTCGCAATTGGTAGGATGGGCATTTCTTGGCAAAATTGACTATATCTTGGAATAAGGTTGGCTAAACGTATTCGTATCTAATGACCTTATGGGTTAGGGCTCACCCCTTAGAATGGTTCTTATAAATATCTACATGAATCTCTTCTAGAACCTCTTGAGCTTATTTAGATGTTAAACATCTTAAGGGATAACCTAAGAGAAACCTCTTGTATAACTAACCATATTTGTCGAAGGTAAACTTAGCTGCTTACCCTCTCAGTCTTTCACTTCTGCCTTATCCTCTACACCCTACCTTCTCTAAAATAAGCATTGATTTCAACCTACTAGCTAGGAGGCAATTCCTCAATATCCTATACTTACTTTTGATTAATACTACTTATGGTGGGCTTATTCGCACCTAAAAAATGTAATAGTTCTATCCCTGGTTCCTTTGGTCTAGCTAACAAACTTAGATAGCACATTCGTTTTCTTATTTTTTGACCGGGTATCTGACTAAGTATGACTTTCTTGAACTGTTGCTTTAACTTCTTAGCCTCTATAAGGTATATGTTCATGGATGCTTCTTTTACTTCAAAATTCCCTTTGAATTGTTCAGCGACCAACTATGAGTTTGTGATAGCTGTTAAATGCTCAAGTCTCCTACCGATGGCCATCATCATGCCTAAAATAAGAGTTATGTATTCTACTTCATTGTTGATTACTATGTAGTTAAGCTTGAGAGCAAAGTCATATTCTTCTCCCTGAGGAAAGTGTAAATAAATTCCTATTCCACCCTCTAATGATGTTGTTGACCTATTGATATGTAATGACCACACAAATGGATGCTACTCTGTTACTTTAAGAAGTTCGGTGCATTCAACTATAAAATTAGCTAACACTTGGGCCTTAACGACTGTTTGGGTTAGAAATTAACATCAAATTCTCCCAGTTCTATAGCCCATTTACTTAATCTACTTGACATGTCTGGTTTTGTCAACACTTGCTTAAAAGGCCAATTCATCAAAATAATGATAGAGTGTGATGGAAATAAGGTCTCAATTTTCTTGATGTTGTAATTAAGGTGAGAGTAAACTTTTCAATCTCCTAGGAATTGTGTTCAGGACATTGTAAGGCTTTGTTGATGTAGTCTATTGGTCTATGTGTACCTTCTCATGTGGATACTAGAACTGAACTAACAGCTGCTGTTGAAACTGCTACGTATAGAGAAAAGATCTCACTGACCTCAGGCTTGGCGAGCATTGGTGGAAAGGATAGATACTGCTTCAAATTGACTAAAGTCTGGTTGTATTCTTTTATTCTCTGAAACTTGTTATCACTTATGAGAATGGTAAGCTTTTATTCGCTAATTGAGTAATAAATCAACCTAAAGCTATGATCCTCCTAACCAGTCTCTGGGCATTTCTAACCATCTTAGGTGGAGGAATGTCCTAGATTATTTGAATCTTTTGTGGATTTGCTTCAATACTCTTCTGGTTGTCCATCTACCCAAGAATTTTTCACCTTTTAGTCGAATGTACATTTGTTAGTTAAGATTTATCCTAAAGGCTCTCAAAATTGAGAATATATGGTTTACTTCCTTTGTCGACTTGACAATCAAGTTGTCAACATAGACTTCCATCGTTCGATCGATCTCATTTTTTAACATAAAGTTCACCAACCTCCAATAAGTTGCCTCAGCATTTTTGAGCCCAAAAGGCATGGCCAGGAAATAATATAAATTGTTTGGGAGCTCAAAAGAAATTTTGTCCCTATCTTCAAAAGCCAAGAAAATTTTGATAATACCCTTAGAAAGCATTTATCATGCTTAATAAGTTGCACCTTGCTGTTGAATTAATTAATAAATCTATTCAAGGCAACGGGTCAAGATTTTTAGGGTAATATGTTATTCAAATCAATGAAATTATTATACATTCTCCACTTTCCCTCATTCTTAGGGACAAGGACTACATTATATAGCTAACTAGAATATTGAATTTCTACAATGTAGCCTGCCTCCAAGAGCTTATTGATCTCTTCCTTGATGATTTAACATCTTTGAGCGTTGAATGTCTTGGTCTTCTACTTGATTAGCTTGAAAGTTGGGTCAACATTAAGATGGTGAACAATAACTCAGGGATTAATTCTTTGTAGGTCGGTTGCCTTCTATGCAAAAACATTGATTTTGTGTTTGAGAAAATTGACTAACATGCATTCTATGTTGCTTCTCATGGTAGTCCCAATCCTTGTGGTTTTGTTAGGATTCTTAGGCTCCAATTCTATGTTGGAATAGTGCCTCACAGCTAATGAGATTAAAATATAAATTATTTCACTTGTGATACAATCTTAATTGAATGATATTCATATTATATAACCATTTTCATCTTATGCTTCATTTACTTCACTAGCATTTGGTTGAAGTCCTTAGATCACACAAGACTACGAGACTTGGTCATGTACTGGGTGATGATCATGAAATAAGTCTTACATGATCATGATCTTAAAATATCCCAAGTCATAAAATCTTATGAGATAGAGCATTTAAAGTTTGGATAGAATTGCACTAATGATGCATAAATCCAAGAAGTTGGACATTGCTCCATTTCATGACCAATCCATGATAGACATCGGTGTATGTTAGTGGGTACTTGTTAGAAAACAAGTTCATTGGAGGCTTGCTTAAAGAATCCACTAGATAGCTATAGTGGCAAGTAGGTAATAGTAAGTTCTCTAGCTTATACTAGTGTATATAATTAGTCCTTTAACATGAGGATTCATGATAACCGTGTGTTTAGGTCATCATAATTTGACTCTTCCTTAACCACTTTATGAGTCTTTCAAGTTGAGCTTGGGTATAAGCTACTAAGACATGGAGCTTTTTGAGATCTAATATGGGATATGTCTTCTCATCGTTATGAAGGGTGAGTGCATCTCTTATGTATTCTATAATGATCGATTATATGAAATTCTTGTACAACGTAGTATGATAATTTGGAAAAAGGAGTTTTTCAAAGATGTGGTCATAAAAGAGAATAAAAAATTGGGAATAGAAACATAGTTATTGGGGCTATAAAGGAACTGGAAAATATCTTGCTTGAGGCCTCTTTTGGGAGATAGAAAATGGAAGAATCGTAGTTGCATAGTACACGTAGAGTTAGAATAGTTCGCCAAGAGCATATTCATTTCGATCAATTAGTTGGGCCCAATAGGATTGTGGCTAAACTTTCACCATGAAGATTGGGTACTCTTCAATAAATGGAGATTAATTGAATTGAATTATTAGTTTTATAGAGTTTAAACTAATATGAATATTCAATATTCAAAATATCACAAAAGTTGTGAGCTCATATCCAATGAATGGGCGAACCTATTAGGTCATACACAAAAACCAAATTATAAGTTCTACTTGGTGAAGGAATTTTCTAAGTGTTAGAAAAGTTCCTTTCGTGATCGATTTCAAAGGTGAAAATAGTTGGCTAGTTTTTAGTCATTTTGGCTTGATTGATATAATTGCTAAATTAATCAAAAGAATTTAAGGAGTTAAATTAACCAATTAAATTAAGGAGTTAATTAACTGGTGCCATGTGACAATTAATTAGTGAAGTTAACTTAAAGAGTTAAGTTAACACTTGCTAGCTTAAAGAGTTAAGTTAGTTGACTTAAGTGTTAAGTCAAAGTCCAATTAATTAAATTAAAGAGTTTAATTTAATTAAAGTGAAGAATTAATTTTGGAGGAAAATTCAAATGAAGGAGTCCATTTAGTTTGCATTTGGAATTTATTTGGATGACATTTCATGAGATAAAATGAAGATTCTTAATGAAATTCAAATGCAAGTGAAATTCACATTTCACATGAAACTTGCTTGCTTAGGTGGCATCTCAAGGGAGGTGTGATGCCAACACCTTCCCTCCATCTATATATAGATATCGGTGGCTAGCTATCTAAGGCTTAATCACATGCATTTCCTATCTAATTGTTACATACACATTTTTCCTCCAATTTTGTGTGATCTTCTTATATGTTGAGATTTCACACCTTCTTCACCTCTCCCACACAAATTGGCCATCACCATACCTTCTTCCTCAATTGTTCTAGCTGGTATTGATGTTTATTAGTGCTTTTAATTGGGGTGTGGATTATTTCATTAAAGGCAATACATTTGGATTACTTTGCTCTTGGAAAATCCACAATAGGGCAAAAAGTTTGGTGTGACTTTTCAAGGCCTTATAGATCTGGTTGCTGAACTTTTTACTAGAGACTTTCCAAGGTGTGGAGGAGCGTCCATACAAATTTCAGCATAATTTGAGGTGATTTTGGTTGGGAAACGCTGCCTACAATCTATTGCACCAAAAAGAGACTGCATTGAAGAGTTCAAGCAATTCTTCATCTCTTTGGTTGGATTTTACTATCTAGGAAATTTTTTGACCTAAATCCACTTCAGTAGCATGAATTAGATCCTTGGGGAGGTGAAATAAAGTTTTATTTTAGTTTTTAAATATTTTATAATGAGATCCTTTGCTTACACCTTCTTTTATTCTGTAGTTTTGAGCTCTTCCAATGGCTCAACCCTTGTTTCTTCTCTCTTCTCTTCTTGTTGGTCTATCCCTTCTCAAGTTCCATTACTATTATGTCCCCTGAGAGTTTCAATTTTGGTATAGGCTTTTGCTCATTTGCCTCAATTGAGATTATGTAGCATTGCTAAGCTTTTTTCATATTGCAAAGTGGCTTGTCAGTTTTGGCCATTGTTGGGAACTTGACCTTTATGTGGTAGGTCAAAATAACAGCTCTAAAATCATTCAATACTGGCTTTCCACTATTATAAGTGAATGGGGTGTTGACTATCAAGAACTTATCATTAAAGTTGACATGAAAATTATGTTGGCAGAGCTATTATTATCAACCAAAACATTTTTTACTTCAAGATTAGCAATTTTCACTATCACAACAAGCAAGCAATCTAGTTTGTTGTTGGCCTCCTAGTCCCCTAAGTGTCAAAGGTCAAAATCTGAGAAAAAGATAGGGTCTACATTGGTGGACAATTGAAAGACTGCCTTGGTTCCCATGGATTTAATGAATTCAAGTTGCCTTTATACCTGCCTCCTTGCTGTATTTGAGTCTCCCCTCATCAGTTTGCTTGCAATGGTATCAATTACACCTAGCAAGGGGAGACATTCTTCTTTGATCATCCTTTTTTCTTTATCATCTTTTCTTGGGTTAACCGATCTTTCTCTACAGAGGGATCGATCGATCTATCCTTCCTATTAGGATATATCATCAATGAATTTTTTTAGTTGTCCTTATCAAATTAGCGGTTCAATTTTTTCATAGAGGTTAAAGTAGTCTTTCGTATCTTGAACTTTGTGTCGTGAAAGTGGCATTATGTCTTGGAGTTTCTCATAGCTACCATCTCATTGAGCTTTCTCAATTTCTTGAGGAGATTGTTCTATTGGATCGTAAATAGGACTTATTTTTTGAGTGTATTCAGTGGGGTGTAATTATGGAATCTTTTGACGGGGGACCAATGTCCGTCTTTTTTATGCCCGTCATCTTTCTCCTTTGTTTTCTTTTTTGTCATTCTCTGTGCTTCCATATTTCATCTTGTTCATGTCTTCTTGGGTCATGTACCTCTCCGAATGGTCAAGCAATTCCTCAATTAAGTGTGGTCTCTCTCTAACTACGGGTAAATTGCACAGCTCTCCCTGTGATATTCAAAATTAGTTCATTACCCCTTATGATATAAGAATTGGCGAAAAACCCCTCAATATTTTCTAAAATCACTCAATGAGCACCCCTAAGAAGGTTGGTGTCATTCACGTGTGTGTGTGTGTGTGCGTGATTTGGCATGTATTTTTATGTGTAAAACGATGATCATGCCCCTCACTTATTGACCATTAGATTTTTTTAAAGAAATCAATGGTCCAAATTAAATCATATAATATCTTTTAAAAAAGTAAAAGAAATAACTAATATATTGTTATATATATATATATAATATAGATATATGTATAATATATAATCTAAAATATTATATATATATATATATATAATATGGGATAGTCCAACAAGCCCAGCTTAATAAGTTATTAACTCTATAGAATAGGCTCACTTAACATTTGCAGCCCAACTACGCTTCTAGACCTAGCTCGGCCGAGTCATTTAACCACAATTGCCAAGTCAAGCGGATAGTTCTCGACTCTACCTAACGGGAGGCTTCAAGTTGCCTAGTTCATTCATCTATTCCACTAGTTAACCAGTTTCTATGGTCGATCATTGTTGATCAAAGAGCTCACTCCAGCATCAAATCGTATCCATGCTGCATTCAATGTTCTGACAGTCAGCGTACTTCCGCATTAATGGTGGATGCTGCCACTAGTAGCCCTTCTGCCACCAACTCTATTAGGAAGCTCATTTCTAGAGTACTATTTACCTAGAAAAGTAGAAAATGATGCTATCTAGAATAGTACAAGGTTGAGAAATGACCAACAACTCCCAGGAAAGGACAAAAGTTCTCTACATTTGATAGGGACATTTTAGACATATCACTCACCTAGAAAAGGCTATAAATACCCCATTGCTAGCCACCCTCTAGGTGTGCCATTTTTACTATAAGCCCTTACTCTGCTGCTCGATTCTCTTCCTCGAATAGTACTAACTTAAGCATTGGAGTGCATTAATCGAGGGCACCTTGTCTAGTCTGATGTTTACTAGCGATTGCAGATCTCAGCCTAAGAATATATCATTATTGGATCATTTGACCTCTCTGGTTGAATTAGCCCAAACACTACCTAATCTAGTAAAATAGCTTTCAACCCAAAAGGATCAAGAGGAGTAGGAAGGAGTTTCCCACCAAGTGCAGTAGTTAAAAGATGCTTTGACGAGATCTTGATGAGAAACACTAAAAATGTGCCCAATCCAAAGGACCCCCAAAGGTCTTGCTAAAAGAGAATGTCGCATTTTATTTAGGAGATTGTCGACGAGCGCATTGCCTCTAACACCAAGGTCCTAATCAGACTCTTTCAATATAATAGCTCAACTGATCCTAATAAGCACTTGATACAGTTTAAGCATATGATGCAATTGCATTGACATAATGAATACATCTATGTGAAGATGCTGATGACTACTTTTCAGGGTATAGTACTCGATTGGTTTGTCAAACTTGAACCTTCGTCGATATGCTCCTATGATCAACTTTGTGATAAGGTTTTGCTCCAATTTACCAATGGATAAAAGACAAAGCTCTCCCATACCCATCTCCACATCGTTAAGCAAAATGATAAGGGAGTCCTTCCATGATAGTTTTACCAGGTTTGCCATGGAGGTGCTGAAGACGAATAACCCCAAGATCGAGTTCTTGATCAATGTGCTATTCATGGGGCTCTGACATAAAGAATGTGACAATGGTTTGGTGTGTGAACACCTATAGTCAATGCAAGAGTTGCTTGACCTAGTGGAGAGATACATAACCCAAGAAGAGATGAACAAATTAAAATTTGGCAACCCTAAGGTCAAGAAAAGAAAAATAAAGAGAAAAATGACCAAAAGTAGAGGGATAGTTGTTGATCTCCAATAAAATGTGACTACACTCTGCTTAACATTTTGAGGAGAGAGGTCTTATTTGCAATCCAGCATGACAACTTCTTTAAGAAATCAAGGAAGCTAACGAAGACTAAAGTAATGAAAAAATCAAAGAAATATTGCTAATTTCATAAATAAATAGGCCATGACATAGATGACTACTTCAATCTCTAGGATGAAATCAAGAGGGTCATTAGGTAGGGCCATCTCAAGAAATACATGGCCAGTGATTCACAAATTGAAGGGGGCAAAATCGATTGAACTTCTCATAAAGAAAGGTCGGTTAGCCCAAGGAGGGAGATAAAGAAAAGAAACCCACCCAGAATGACCGCCTGCCCATTCAAGGAGTAATTGACAAGATTGCAGAGGGTCTCACTAGGGGGGACTCAAAGTCGGCGAGGAGATAATGCAAAGGAGGCTAGAGTCAACCATAGCCTCCCCATTGGAAAGGCAAGAAATGCAATTTTTGCTCTCAGAATTGAGCATCGACTACTATAAGTTCTGAACAACATTTCATTTGTCCACCAGTGTAGAGCCTATCTACTTCACTGACAACGACATAAACCACCTCAAAGAAGAAAACCTCAACCATAAAACTGATTGTCCCATGGTAGTCTCCGCTGAGATTGTCAACTTTGAAGTTAGAAAAGTTTTGGTTAATAATGGTAGCTCGGCTAACATTCTCTTCCTTTTGACACTGAAAAGGATGAACCTAAGCCAATTGAAATTTGAGTCCATGCATACCCCTTTGGTTGAATTGGGGAGGGTCAAAAATCATTCCAAAAGGTTATATCAACCTCTCTATATCATTTGGGGAGGCACCCTATAGAAAGACACTAATGATAAACTATCTGATCGTCGACGCCCCATTTGCTTATAATATCATAATTGTTCAACCAATTTTCAATGCTTTTTATGCCATTATATCGACCTATCACATGATAATCAAATTCCTAATCCCAATAGGCTCGGGCAAGCTGTTTTGTAACATCAAAGAACCCTGGTGATGTTACACCATTTCGGTTAAATCAAGTGAGAAAAAGAATTGACCATAATTGAAGACCTCGGGGGACATCCCTATAGCGAAACCCAAAAAGGGCTAGACCAAGAAAAAGAGAAAGTTGGAAGACATTTGAGTGGAGCCTATCAAGGAGTTCAAAATGGTCGAGCTAGAGCCTGAAAACCTCAACAAGACCACCAGAATCAGAATAGATATAGGTCTCTACTTAGAATGTCTCATGTCAATTTCTTGTAGAGAAATATCGATGTCTTTACCTAAAAGGCACCAATATCCAGGGAATCGACCCCAATGTGGCCATTCACCACCTCAATGTTAACCCCTCATATAAGTTGGTTAAGCAAAAGATGAGAACCTTCAATGTCGAAAGAGCCAAATCATCAAGGAGGAAGTTAAAAAACTATTAGATGCATGCTATATTATAGAAATTCAATATCCATCTTGGCTTTGTGATGTTGAACTCATCCCCAAGAATGAGAGATAATGGCGTATGTGTAATGATTTCACTAATTTGAATAAAGCTTACCCTAAGGATTCTTACCCATTGCCTCGAATAGATTTACTAGTAGATTCCACGACTGATTGTGAATTGTTGAGTATGATGGATGCATTTCAAGGGTATCACCAGATATTCATAGCCCCGAAGATAGGGAGAAAACCTCTTTTATAGTCCTTATTGGAGTTTACTATAAAAGAGGTTTATGTTCAAAAATGAGATAGGCAAGTCTATGGAGGTTTATGTTGATGACATGATTGTCAAGATAAAGAAGGCCAAGGACCATTTGCTTGACCTCAACCACATCTTTGCCATATTGTGAGCATTTGGCATAAAGTTGAATCTAAACAAGTGTACATTCAGGGTTGGAGGAGGCAAATTCTTAAGTTATATGATCAGTCAATGGGGTATTGAGACTAATCCACAAAAAATTCAAGTTGTATTAAACATTGCTGCACCTCGAACAATCAGAGATGTACAGCGGCTAGTCGGGAGGATTATAGCCATTTGGAGATTCATTACTTATTTGGCTGACAAGAGCCTACCTTTCTTCAAAATTCTAAAAAATGCCAAGAAGTTAGGTTTTCAGTAGAATGAATAGTGTGATCAGCCTCTGGTTAAGTTAAAACAGTACTTATCCTTGTCCTCCACACTCGCGAAGCCTAAGCTCGAAGAGGTATTACACATCTATTTGGTTGTCTCGAAAGCATCGATCAACTCAATCTTGCTTTCAACCAGGGACTAAAACCACCAACCAGTTTATTATTATAGTAAGGTACCCTAAGGATCGAAACATAACTATTCAGAGATCGAGAAGTTTGCCTTGGTGTTAGTTTTCACAGCTTAAAAGCTGCGACCTTACTTCTAGTCTCCCATATAGTGATAGTACTGATAAATTGGTCATTGAAATAAGTGCTCTCGAAGCCAGGCACGTCAACGAGGTTAACAAAATAGGCCATTGAGTTGGGAGAATTTGATAACACCTTTCAACCTAGAATAGCCATCAAAGTGCAGGTCTTAGCCAACTTCATCTCTAAGCGGGTCAATCTCCTCGATAAGAGAAATGAAACTCCTCTTTCTTGGACTTTACATGTCAATGGATCATCGACCACATCAAAAAGGGGAGCAAAAGTGGCTCTTCACTCCCCATCAGCAGAGGAGTATTTTTTTGTGATCAAACTTGACTATATAGTCACCAATAATGAGGCTTAGTACAAGGCCCTCTTCGCTGGGATAAATATGGCACTTGATTGAGGAGTTAAGCATCTAGCCGCTATCATGAACTCGAAGCTGGTGGTAAAATAGGTCAAAGGAAATTTTGAGGCTAAGGACTTAACAATGAGTCGGTACCAGGCAGAAGTCAGAAAATTAGAGCAGTTTTCAAAATATTTACTCTCAATCAAGTACCTCGATCTGAGAACAAACATGCAGATGCCCTATCTAAATGTGCTAACTCAACCAAAGGCACAAGAGACAGTATGATAACTTTTTTGGTCGCTGATAAACCATCAATCAGATCTCTAGAGGAGAATTTGGTGGGAAGCACCAAGGAGATAGTTCTGTTATGGCAAGATCCAATAAAGCTCTACTTGAGTCATAGCATAATCCTTAAAGATAAAAATGAGGCTCATCGCCTTCAAGGACAAGCTGTCAAGTTTATACTTGATGAACATGGCCAGCTCTATAAGAGGTAAATCTCTGGACTGCCTCGAAAGTACTTGGACCCTAACCAGTCTCTTGACGTCTTACAAGATATCTACGCAAGCATGTGTAGGAACCATTTAGGGAAAAGATACCTTACTTATAAATCATCAAGTATGGATATTTTTGGCAAACCCTACTAAAAGATGCTGTTGATTTTGCTCAAAAGTGTCCATCATGCCAAGTTCACTCGAACCTCCCATATTAACCCATTGCACCCTTGGTCAATGTTAAGATCTCTTGACCATTCGACCATGGTTAAGATCTCTTGGCCATTTAACTAGTGGGGGATTGATATTTTGGGTTCATTGCCAAAGATGACAGGTCAGCAAAAGTTTATAATTATGGCACTCGAGTACTTCACCAAATAGGTTGAGGTTGAAGCTATCCCATAAATAACTGACGTGGCCATCAAGAGTTTTATCTAAGGAAAACATCATCTCTCATTTTGGGCTACCTAAAATCCTCATTTTGGATAATAAGATGCAGATTCAGAGCAGAAATACCCGAAGTTGGTACAAAGGCTTTAGGAATCACTTAACATTTTACCTTAGTGGGTAACCCTCAATCAAATGGCCATATAGAGGTAACAAACAAAACAATCTATGACCACCTAAAAACCAGAATATAAGGGATAGGGTCGAGCTAGGCAGACAACCTCCTTAGGGTGTTATGGGCATACAGGACCATCCCTTATATAATCATAGGTCACAGCCCTTACAGTTTAGTATATAATTCTAAAGTAGTCATCCTTTCTATACTCATACAACATATAGCTCGAGTGATCCACTTCAACCAAATCAGAAACACTTCAGAAAGAAAACTCGACCTAGAGTCAATTGATGAGTGGACATAAAAAGCCTTTAATACCATGCAGCATTATAGATCAAAGATGGTAGAAAACTATAATAAAAGGGTCAGGCCACACCATTTTAAGGTCGGAGACCTTGTTCTCAAGAAGGTGAAAATATCCAACAATGTTGGCAAACTTGGCCCAATATGGGAGGGACCCTATATTATCATGAAGGTATCAAAGTACAATGCTTATTGAATTGTCAACATTGATGGGGATGAGCTCCCTCGCCTATGGAATGTCATCAACTTGAAGAAATTCTATGTGTAAAAATGCATTATAATCATCTTTGTATTCTGTGATATAAATAAAGCTTTAGTGACACTGCTATCATTCACTCGTACTGCTATAGCCACAAACACACCCATCTACCTCGTATAACTTAAAATTTCAAGTTGATCCCCTAGTCAATCCAAGAAGCAATTTCAATCTGAAAAACTAAGGCTTCTAAGCTAAAATCTTAAGTCAACCCTATAATTGACCCAAAAACAACTCCAAGCTGCCAAATTAAGGTTTCTAAGCCAAAGTTTCAAGTCAACCCAAAAATAGCTTCATGCTTTCAATTAAAGGATTTTCAACCTACACTATGTAGTCGACCCACCAGTAGCTTCATGCTGCCCAATTATGGCTTCTCAACCTCAACTATGCACTTAACCCTACAGTCGATCAACAAATTAGCTCCCCATTGCAAAATTAAGAAACCTCAAACTCAACCAGAGTAATGAAACTCGACTATAAAGTTGAGAAAAATTTTGAAATAGAATATTAAATGTATTTCAATGAGATCATATGTATCTTTACAACAGCAACCTTAATCAATGATAAAGTTGTGGGTTTTCTTGTTAATTAATTTAGTTATCAACCACACATTTGCAATGAGAGAGTTATATTCGACAAATAAACTATAAAATTGATTGGATACATACTGAGTAGAATGACGGTAGCATTTCATTAAACAAAATATTCGTTATAATTGAAGGACAACTTTCATTAAAAAAACAAAAGAGAATCACAATAGTGCAACCTACCCATAGGGGATGACCACAATCTTAGATGGTAGGAGTTTCAACTCTGGCTTGACCCAGCACACTTTGCTTGACCTACTTGGGCACCCTTCTGAACATCTTGATCAAGCTCGAGCATCACTAACGTGAAGGGAAGAACTACTTGCATTGGCTGAAGGGCCCTATCACATTATCTATAAAGTCAGTTAAGTGTAATATGCACTGGGTGACATCAACCTATCCATCCCTGATTTAGATGGTAAAGTGATCAGCAAAAGTGAACCCCCTCACCAGATCAGCAAGCTTATTCTCAACCTCAACTTGCTTCTGCTAAGCAAGTCATAGGCTCGATCGGAGTGTTTGTTGTAGTGTCTCCTTTTGTGCCTTTCTCAACCATAATCTCCTCAAACTTAGGGTAATGCTGCAGCTTCTCATCCAAAACTAGGCTTATTCTGTCTTTGTCCTCAGCCTAAAAGGCATAGCCCAAATGTTTAAGTTGCTTGATTGTCTTCTTGAATGTGGTGTGGGAAGCATCAACTGAGAACACCACACTCGCATCTTGGAAAGCCAAGCTGAGCATAAACCGTTTTAGTACCTCCCTTCGTATCAAAGGGAATTATTGAGAGAATATTGCTCGAGCTTCCTCGAGCGCAACAATATAGCTAATTGATTAACCAAAAACGTAACTCATTTGAAAGTCTAGCTAAGCCTTTTTCAAGACCAATTCCATTTGGCTCCTCTCTTCCACAACCTCGACCAGCTATTAGTCATTTATGTCGAGCTATTCCCAGAGATCGGCTATGTTTTTGGTTAGTTGGTTGACTCAAACTTAGGAAAATTCGAGCTGAACCTTTAGAGTCTCCAGATCCCTTTTCTCCCATAATGTTGCCAATCAGCCAAAGCTAACTCTGACCTCTGGTAAAAATGATACTCGAGCTAGCTCACTTGAAATAAAGGTTGTCATTAAATAATATAATCAACTAAAGGTAGCATTCAATGCGAAAATAATTAACCTCATATTTACCATGTTGTAGTGGTACGCTAAAGCTTTGAGAGCCCCAATTTGGCTTAGGGCCATGAACTTTCATTGGTCGGGGGCAAAGAGCCTGGCCGCCATACATTTGAGTGCATTGGCGTCCATTGTCCTTGATGATATAATAGAGCTCGAATTTATCATCTTCATGGTTGGATCAGTCCCAAATTGGGGTGATGGTAGCCTAGGTATTTGAAATAAAACCCAATCGTTGTGCTTACCAATAGGTCATAACCCGTGGTTGCCTTTTGTTTGCCTTTGTTACCTATCATCCTCTTGGGTACAATGCTTTCCTGCTTGGCTATCTACCTTTTGCCCCAACCTGTAGGGCTGCCATGAACTTTCTCCATTAATTAAGCAAGCTATAGCATTTGTTTGATCTGTGGGATGGTCGGGGTGGCAGTCGAGGGTGTTACCTCCACTACAGAAGCCCCATCACATCGAGTGGCCACCCAACGACACTCATCATTTCTTTGTGCCCTAGCCAATACTTCTTACCTACCACGAGGCATGATCTTTTCTCGATCTACTAACAAAAGATAATCCAAAGAGCAATTAAAATTAGGTAGAAAGATGTGAAAATACACAATTATCGCAATCGACAAAAGTTTCTACCTAGTTGATCACCCGCGGGCAAGTTTAGCTTGGTTAGCAACAAGCTAGCCAGCACTAAACATCTCTCTTTGGTCAGAACAGAGGCCCCAATTTGGCCAAACTCAATCAGGACCTGAATAAAAGTGATAGGCCAACTCAATGTTTGGTTTCCCGGCATCTCGACATGCTCCCTCCACCACCCCTTTAGAATATTAAACTCATCAGGCCCTCGAACATACAAATAATGCTTTTTCCACTCTTGGCCATATGATGAGAATGGCTGACTAAGAATTTTTGATGTGGGCATGCTATTAGATAGTAAAACCCAAACTCTTCGATGCTACCCGACATTCGGGACATAGAAAGGTGGAACACGTTAAAAAAATTTGAGGAAAAAGCTGATTGGCGAAACAAGTGCATTAGCACAGTGAAATTATATACAATGGAAAAATAGTTAGGCAGGAGCTATGTTATGTAGACTTCCAAGCCCCCAAGGAGGTCGGCTATGGTAAGTGCTAGTTAAAACCTAAGTCTACATCTAAACCCCTCCTCAAACATTGTAATACACCCCCTCAAAAGTGTATCTTACCCTGTGGCCCAAGCACTAGAAGTTCAAACTCCTCAGGAATTTGGTAAAGTTCTTTAATACAAACTATGTCAGCATGAGTGATTTTGAAAACTATCTCGCTATAATGGTCAGGAGTAAACAATGGACCATGTGATGTTGGCACTTCACTTAGGCCAGCTTTGCCCCTAGAAATAGCCCCTTCATCACTCGAGCTGCTAAAGGTTGAGCAATCGCTCGACGAGTTATCAAATGTGCTCTCATCCCTAACCTCGCCATGGAATTGTGCACTATAGGACCTAGTATCCTCACTATATGGTGTGCTCAACATGTTTAAAACACAAATGAGGGAAAATAAAAACTAGGAAAAGAACTTATAGGTTTTCATTAGACAGATCTAAAATGTAGAAAGGAATTAAAGGCTTTGAATACAAGAATCGACCAGATTGAATTTAGTAAAAATGTAGAATGAATGTTTTTACCATGCCTATTTATAGGCATTCAGACGTGAGAACTCAAACGATAGTAAAAATTACATAATTGTCTTTTGGCACTTTGTATACCTAAACATAACGGATGCATTAAATGCTCCAAACCTTAGTCGAGTAATCAAAAACCATAATCAAGAATTCAAAATTCCTAGTTGATAATTCAAAAACCCTGATTGAAGGTGCATAACCATCAATCAGTTGTCTACTGCCTACTCCTTCTTTTTAACAAGCTCAATCAGGACCGCGAGTGGAGGGGACTCATGATATGGGATAGCCTAACAAGCCCATCATAATAAGTTATCGACTCTAAAGAATACTTCCAGGCCCCATTAATATCTGGAGCCTAACTATGCTTCCAGACCTAGTTAGGCCGAGTCACTCGACCACAATCGCTAGATCGAGTGGATAGTTTTTGACCTTACTCGATAGAAGAATTTAAGCTGTCTAGTTCATTCATCTATTCCTTTGGTCAATCAGTCTCTATCGTCGATCACTGTTGATCAAAGAGCTCTAAATCATATCACTACCACATTCAATGCTTTGACAGTCAGTGTACCTCAGCATTAATGGTGCATGTCGACTCCAATACTGCCTTTTCCACCAACTCTATCAAGAGACATACCTCTAGAGTATTATTCACCTAGAAAAGTAGGAAATAATGCCACCTAGAGAGTACAGGATTAAGAAATGACCTATAACTCCTAGATAAAGATAAAAGCCCTCAGCACTTGATAGGGGAATTTTAGACATATCATTCACCTGGGGAAGGCTATAACTACCCCCTAGGTATGCCATTTTTACTATACATTTTTACTTTACTACTTGATTCTCTTACTTGATCAGTACTAACTTGAGCGTCGCAATGTCTTAGTTAGGGCCACCTCAGCTAGTCTGACATTTGCTAGTGATTGCAAATCTCAACCTAAGAACATATCACTGTTAGATCATTTGACCTCCCTGATCGAATTAGCCCAAACACTACCTAATTCAATAAAATAGCTTTCAACCTCTTCAATATGTATATAATGTATATACCACCCCACCTACCCCAATGGCTGCTATTTGCCATGGTAGCCGGTAGTTAACAGTCGATGGCCATGGTAGCGATGATTGCCCAAAGGTTTGGGGAAGACGAGTGGGGGGCGAAGTAATTGAGGTGGGGGGATGTTCTATATATAAATATATATGTTATATAACCCATGGCTACCTGTCAAATTTAGGGAAGATGGGTGGGGGGTGGGTTAGGTTGGGGAGGAGATGGGAATGATTATATAGATTATATAATGTATACAATATATATAATATATAACATATATAAATTTATATATATACCTATATTATATAAATGTAAAAACTGTATTATATACTTTTTCAAAATTATTATTCATAAACTTATATATGTATACATATTATATATAAGTATAAATAGAAACATATATGTATATCCTTTTTAAAATATTAAATATTATTTAATTTGAAATGTATATAAAAAACTAATTTTACTTAAGGGTAATCTCTTTTTACTACTTAATGAATATCAAACAAAAAGAAGAAGGCTGTTGGGTCAAGTGAGCAATGTTCAATTAAACATAGGGATTTTTTTGCCAATTCCTATTTCATAGGGGGTTATGAACCAATTTCGAATATTATAGGGGGACGTTGTGCAATTTGCCCCTTTAACCTGAGCATTTGCACATTTCTTGTGCCTGAGTCTGAGGAATAGGACGTTGATTAAGAATTAAATCTTGGGGTTATCAATTGTCAACACCTAGGTATTGAAATTGGCAAAGAAATCCCAAAGACATTCTCCCTCATTTTGTTTCACTGTATGGAGATAAGTATGGGGAAGCTTTGCTTTTCTTCTGTTGGCAAATTGGTGGAGAAATTTATAGCAAAGTTGGTCGTAGGAAAAGATAGATTTGGACTCCAACTTATCAAACCATTCAAGCATTATTCCTAGAAGTGTGGTGGTTAACATCTTAAATGTGGTTGTTGTGACCATAGAGTTGTATCATATGCTTAAACTACGGGAGGTGCTCATTAGGGTCACTAAATATATCATTTCTGGGGAGGCTGGCTAGAATCTTTGCATCAATTGCTATGCACTCATCAATTTTCTCCTAAATGAAAGAGGATTCTCTTTCTCGTTTTATCCATTGTGTACTATTAGGTTGGAAGCTCATTTTGATGTTTCATTTAGAAGTCTCTTCCAGGCATTTGTTAAGCTATTGAACTTAGTGCAAGACCTCCTTCCATTCCTTGTGGTCTACTCGAGATAAATCTTTACTTAGTTGAGGTCTCAGACGTTCAACCCTATCATACTGTTAGGTTCAATTAGGTTGAATGAAATGATAGATCAAACCATCTACTCTTCATGAGGTTGGTAGGTGGCATCTTTTCATAGGTATCACCTAGGACTAGCCTCACACATGTCAGTATGGTGTCGAGTTTCATTCCTTGGTCTGTCATCTCGTAGAAGCCCCTCTTCTTGGTGGGAAGGATGTTGGGTTGCAGTAGCAGCTGCGAAATCCTAATTATTATGTCTTTACAAGGTAGTTGATTGTTGTGTTGATATCTAGTTGTTTATTATTTGCATAAGCTGTGGGATTGTCAAAGTCATTAACTATTGTGATTGAGAGTTGGGCCTGTTGGATCTTGGACTTGTTGTGGTTGTGGTGGTAGAGAGGAGGTGGTTGTGATTTGCAGTCACTCTGCCTTTAGGATGGAGTGTGCTTAGTGTTCACCATATTCTCAATTGCAAGACCAAGTTTCCCATAGACAGCACCAAATGATGGAGTTTTTTGTATGTATAACTTCGGCCTTGGACTAGAAGGGATGGTTGACCAAAAAGTTAGCTATGTACAGAGAGAGAAAAAGAGCGGTTTGAATCTTGCAACAAGGAAACTAATGTTAGGTTAGTCAAGAGGGTCTTTGGCTACAACTCTCCGATACTTAAGTCAGTATGTGCTTGACTAGAAAGCAATTTGGCGGAGTAACAGTTTAGAGAGAAAGTGGAAAAGCGTACCTTTGACTTTAGGAGGAGGGTATTTATAGTGCTTGGTGAGGAATGGAAAAGAAGATTTTCTCTTCGCTACAATTCAATTCTTTCCTATTCCATATAAAGGCATAATAGGTCTTTTCAATCTAGTTCGCCATCATGCTTATGACTGGTCGGCAATAAGGGGAGCCCATTCTACCATTAATGCAAAGGTGATAGACTGACATAGCCATTAAATGCAAACATAATATTAGTTCAACCACATTAAACATGAACATGACTGGTAGCAAACACTACAATCAATGCTATAGCCACCATAGATGCCCCAATTGCAAATCTGCTTGACTGTACTTGGCCAAGGAAAACGAAGTTGTGAAGCTTTGTGAGTATTGATGTTTGTCTACTCATTTGAATGCGGTCTAGAAATTTGTCAACATCCCTGAGGTCGACATTTTAAATATCGGGTGCTCACATATGGGTTGTCTGATTGATTTGGGCCCGATGACGATATTAGATATCAGGCCATCTGCATTAGGTCGATACTATTAGGCTCATCTAACATACCCATATCACAATGTATAAAGCATTTTGGCCACCAAAATTTTTAATTTTGAATGCATTTTAATTAAAGTGATTTGTATTACACATACAAGGTTGCAATATTCTTAGAATTTAGAGTTAATGACTGTGAATCATTCATTTCATATAATATATAGTTTAAAATGAATATTTTATGTAATCTAGTTCAGTTCTTCAATCTCATTGGTTCATCCCAACATATCATATTTGAATCACCATTCTCGTTATTATAGACAAATCATCATGTATAGAGCATATTATAATTTTAATAAATAAGAATTTTTTTTTAATTTTTATCACGAGTTATGAACTCAATTACAATAATATGTGATTTGTGCAATTAAAATCGTTCTACGGAACAACATTTCTATATATAATACAATCATACGGGATTATGTATTTTGTTAACTGAGGAGTTCTATATTTGAATCGATGAGTTCCCTCTTGCCCTGCCTTGCCTAGAGTGAGTCCAACATTCTAATTAAGGCATGGAATTCTGTCATCAGCCCAGTTACTGGTTAGGGTTAGCTAACCGGGCCGAAAATTATATATATGATTTTCTTGGACCGCGACAAATTCTATCAACATGTAGAAGAACAACCCTGCTTTTTGTAATATGAATTAATATATGACTTTCATTGTAGCCGCTGGCTGTTCATTAATTATAATATATATATATATATATATATATATATATCATTATTGTTGCGAGCTCGGGTGGGTTTTTTGGTGCTAAAATCTTGCATTAGTAATTCGTATTTCTATATTTTATTGTAGCCAGCTATACTCACAAATACTTTACTTTGGTTGCTTTTAGCCCATTGATTCTGAAATTCTTGGATAAATCGTATTAATTCATGATCATTTATTTAAAATAAAATAAAATAAAATGGGTGACTATTCAATCATGTAGTTAGTCTGATAATGACGACAATCACTGATGTCAAGATATTGAATGAAAAAGCTGACCACTTGGGTGGCAAAACCAGCACAGACGGGTTTCGTTCACTCGTATAATTCAATTTGAATTTTCTATTTTAATTTATACTTTTTTTAATTTTATTTTATAAATACATTATATTTATACTAAAAATAAAAATAATTGATTAAAAATTAAAAACATTCAGCATATATATATTATGTTGAAATGGAAGATGAAATAGATAATGAAATATAGAATTCAATATGCATACAATTAGTAAAAAGAATATACACTGTTAAGACATCTTTCACTACGAAGTTAAAAAGAGAATAATGCTGAAATTTACAATAAAGAGTAAATCATAAATTGCATGTGAAACAAATAAAGTCATAATCTAGTTAACTCTAAATACATTCATAATCATGCTGGTCAAAATTTTAAAAGAGTTATTATTCTTTTAAACTAATAAAATATTTAGAAATTTCATAAATTTGAGTTGAATTTATTGATAAATTATATTCAATGAATGAATACAGAAAAGGACGATAAACCACTACTTACATTTGTATCATTACCTCTCCCGTACAGAGATTCAGGGACATAAATAGCGATAGCAGCAGCACTACTGAAGAGTATTCAGTGGGCTGTCCATGCACCTGAAGTTATTTTGGAATATTTCTCTGCTCAGAACTAGTTTAGCTTTAGGCTTTAGCATTAATCCTGCAGTAAGAAATAATTTATTAAAATGCTGCATGGATGGGGTTTACCTCCAGTGAAATAATTTTGTGTAAAAAAAACATGGCAATGGAGATATTTGGAAGTTTACAGTTGCCCAACTTCGCATCGTTGCAAATAAAACTTTATTGTTTCCATCTGGACTAGTTTTGGTTTGGAATAGACCAAAACGATAACTTGAGTTTGGTGGGAAACCGTGATCCATTGTTCTTTTTAGTTTTTCACTGATATATTTTCAATCCAGTTGGCATTTAGGACAAGAAATGGCTGTCTTCAAAGAGTTTGGAATACTATAAGCCAAAACTTCCAATTCATTATTTGTCAATCCATGTGGGCGAACAAAGTCTTCAAGTTCCTTTCAACATTGCCCACCAGGCCTTCCCGGTCCAGTAGAAGGTCGTTTTGTAGTTACCAACTATTTCCGGTGATCTTCAAAGACAAACTCTCTGTCAAGTCCCCATTATTGGCCTTTGACTTTCTGAGAATTACAACACTTGTTAATGCATCTTTCCTAACAAAGTATTTGCAGAGATACCATGATTATTTGTATGTGCCTTTCGTTTCTGATGTGGAAGAAATGGCTAGTTTCATGGTGTTTCCCAAAATTCTCTATGCACTTGTCTACTCTGCAGCATTTCTGAAGTTCTCTCTTGGAGCACATACACTTTTAGCAAACGAAACTATAGCTCAAGGGCGGACTTTGATTTCTAGAAATCAAAATTTTGAGCTCGGCTTCTTCTCTCCAGGCACATCTGGAAACAGCTTGTTAGGAATCTGGCACAAGAACACACCAGATGTTGTTGTCTGGGTTGCAAACAGAAACAGTCCCGTTAGAGATTCACAAGGAGTGCTATTAGAGGTAGTTAGAAATGGAACACTAGTTATAAGCAGAGCTGGAAGCATCATCTGGTCATCAAATTCAACAGGGGTGGCAACAAATCCAATTTTACAGCTCTTAGATACTGAGAATCTGGTTCTTGTGGAAGCTGATTCTTCAGAGAGAAGCCACATATGGCAGAGTTTTGATTACCCAACTGATACCAGGTTACCAGGAATGCTTATGGTATACAACCCTGATACAGGCCTGGGTAAGTATTTGACACCATGGAAAAGTTCTGATGACCCTTCTCCAGGAGGTTTCATTTACAGGATTGAAAACCAGGGCTTGCCTGAGATGGCGATTTTCAGGGGGAACATGAAAGGACACCAGAGTGGCTTTTAGAATGGGCTTTACATGAGCATTCCCACCTTTTATAATATGGTTTTAAAGCCTGAACTGATATTCGACAAAGACAAGTTGATATCCATAGAGGATCCTTACAACAGCTCAATTCTTACAAGATTAATGATCAACCAGTCTGGCATGCTCCTCCCTTATGCAATGAATGAGAGGAAAGGTAAGTGGAATCTTGTCTACACAATACCAAAAGATCCATGTGATGATTATGCTAAGTGTGGTCCTTATGGTAACTGCAGAATAGATAGAGCACCAATATGTCAGTGCTTGAAGGGATTTGCCCCCAAATTTCAACCAGGGTGGGATTTTCAAGATTGGTCTGGTGGATGTACTAGAATTAGGCCATTGAATTGCCAAAATGGTGATGGTTTTCTTGAGGTTAAAGGGGTAAAGTTTCCAGCCTTGTTGCAATTTTGGTTAAATACTAGCATGAGCCTCAGTGAAAGCGAAACTGAGTGCTTGAACAAATGTAACTGCACAGGATATGCACAACCATACATAAATAATGGAGGCGGTGGCTGCTTTATGTGGTTTGGGGATCTCATTGATACCAGAGTGCTTCCTGGGGCAGATAGGAATCAAAATATATACATCCGCTTGCCAGCTTCAGAACTAGGTAACTCTATTTTATATCAGTAGGTCTGGGACTTGTCTTAGCCTACCATACTAATGTATATCTGATTGGAAACGCAGGTCAGGAAGCAGTTTAAAATACCAGAAAGCTAATTAAATCAGTAACTTCCGTGTCCATTTCTAAAGTGTTTATAATAAGTTCATCATGAGCAAGTCTTTACTACCTATACTTTACATCAGAAAGCTACTCATCCGGCTCCTTTTTCCTTGTAGATTACATCAGTAATCTTCCACCCACTCAGAAAAGAAGAAGAAAAAGAGGCTTGTAAAGGTGATACTAGCAGTATCAATTGCTTTGGGAATTCTTATCTCTGCCATATTATGCGGGGGTATACTTGTAATCACAAGACGAAAGAGGAAAGATAAAAACCACAATCTTCGTACTGGACTTCTTAAAATTCAAAGCCTTACATTGAATACATAGGATTTTCTTTTCCAACATCTGCAGAAAGGAAAAATGAGGATCTAGAATTACCTTTATTCAATTTTGCAACCCTTGCTGCTGCAACAGAGAACTTCTCCAAAGAAAACATTATTGGAGAAGGTGGTTTTGGTCCTGTTTACAAGGTAATTTCATGCAAGATGCCCAAGCCCCAAGGTTTCATATTGAACAAAATATTTGTATGATATTCTGAACTTGATACTAAGATATATAAGCAGGGCAAGTTATCAGCAGAAGAGAATATAGCTGTCAAAAGATTGTCCGGAACTTCTGGACAGGGCCTTGAAGAGTTCAAGAACAAAGTTACTCTGTTTTCCAAACTACAACACAGCAACCTTGTCAGACTTTTGGGACATTGCATTAAACGAGAGGAAAAGATGCTAATATATGAATACCTGCACAACAAAAGTCTAGATTATTTGATTTTTGGTATGGCCTAATAAATCCTTCATCTTGTTCGTTCATTGCACTAAACTAGAAGGATACTGAAATTTTCAGTCTTGATACTTACTAGTCATTCGATCATGTGCAGATGAGAATAGAAGAACACTGTTTACATGGCCTAAGCGATATGACATTATCATTGGAATTGCAAGGGGACTACTATATCTCCATCATGATTCCAGATTAAAGATTATACATAGGGATCTCAAAACAAGCAACATTTTACTAGATGAAAATTTGAATCCGAAAATTTCAGACTTTGGCTTGGCAAGAACTTTCAGAGGTGATCAATTTATGACCAGAACAAAAAGAGTTATTGGGACATAGCAAGCTCTTTTTCTATCTCAACAAATGATATAGTCAATTTAGTAATTGCACATCAAAACTTATGACTTGAAAACTTTGTACAGTGGTTATATGGCACCAGAATATGCAATTGATGGGAAATTCTCGGTGAAATCAGATGTCTTTCGCCTGGGAGTCGTTATTTTAGAGATAGTGAGGGGGGAAAAAGAATAGGAGGTTTAACCACAGCGATCACCATCATAGCCTTTTGGTACACGTAAGATGCATAAAATGAAAATTCCTTTTCTTGCTAGCTAGAAATACAAAACAGGGAACAAAATCTCATGTTTAATTTGAATACAAGAATATAAAACTAAGGTGTAAAACGGTTGAACTTGCAGCAGGCATGGTTATTGTGGAAAGGGAATAAGACTGTAGAGCTAATGGATGAATGTTTGAAGGAGTCATATGATGAATCTCAAGTAAAGAGGTGTATAGAAGTGGCCTTATTGTGCATTCAGAAACTCGCAGAAGATAGGCCAGTTATGTCATCTGTGCTGTTCATGTTAGGATGTGAGGGAGCAGTTCTGCCTGAACCCAAGGAACCTGGATTTTTCATGGGAAGGAGTTCCAGTGATAATGTCCAAACTTGTACATCCACTAGCAAAGAATCAATAACGATAACTCAATTGGAAGCCAGATAGAAACGAGACAGACAGAAGCTGCTGCAGTACATATGTACTCTAATGAATTTTTTCTTTGAGGATTGCTTATGCGTGAATGCTGAGAAATTGGATTTTGTAATTAATTTGTCAGGATAGAAGAGAAAAAGAGATCAAATTCATGATCAAATAGGGGGCAATACATACTATTGATAGAGAAATTATTGTAATACAGTAGGGCATGCAATGTGCATTCAGTAATCAGTAGTATAAGAACCTTCATTTTTTTTTCTGACTAATGTATTATGTTGCTTTTTTGACTTAATATTGTGAAACTTTTCAATTCTTTACATTATGTTGTTCATTATTACCGAAAAAGTTTTTAAAACAACCAATCAAATTATTGGAATATGTCATTCAGTAAAATTATCTAGCAACTACTTAGCCGTGCCAACTGAATGTTTAATTGTTTAAAGAGGTAATATTAAAATTTTGTCTACAGCCCACGTTATTACACTCCAGCTGGATATTTAACTATGTAAACCCCACAGCAACAGTTTTAGCTTTTTCACTTCAGTGCCGGTAATATGACATCAGGTATAATACTATATCCATGTATGTATTCATGATGCACAAGATTTCTTCCAACTCTAACACCAGAAAGAGAAGAAGAAAAAATACCTTGATGCTAAGTTTGTTGCACTGAATTTTTCTATTCCAGAAGTGTGCTGTATACTTTTTCTGAAGAGCACACAAAAGACAAAGAAAATACGGTGGACAAAACAATACAAAAGCATTTGAATTTTTGTAGTAATTTACATTTAATGTACACTAAGGTTGCAATTTAGTAGTCAAAATGAGATATGTTGACAGATTTTACAGGTATCTATATATAGATATTATCAGAAATCATAAGCCGGAAATCTAGCATTCTTTGGTTGAACCATGTCAAAGAAAAGATGAGCCATTCCCCCCATACCTTCAAACAGAGAAAAGGCATGATCTCCTCCATGCATTTCTCCTGTTGCCATCAGCATGTGAGCTCTGTCAAGCAAAAAGCATGCAAAAGCTTTTGCTCTGTATAAATACTCAATAATTCCAGTTAGTCGATAAAGAGAGAGGAAGACATAGGCATTTCCACTGATGCCATGACAAATCCCGACTCGTTTCAGAAGGCCATGATTCCAAACTACCTCTGCTGCATCCATAGCAACTTCTAGAAACTCTTTATCTCCAAATACCTGAATGTTGATGATTTTCAGGGAAGAAATTGTCAGCTAGAAAATCAAATGATAGTGGAGAGGCAACCAAGAAGCCAGTTCGACACAATATTCAGTATATTGCAATTTCACCTGCATTTCAACGTATATGTGATGTGCAAAGTTTAAAAAAAATTAATCATTTATTTATAATTTTCAACATTTCAGTTCCCTTATTTACTACAATATCCGGAGAAACAACTAACATTTTAAATGATTAAGAAGGTAATTAAGGAATACAAAGATCAACAGAAATGCATGCACACAACAATACACATATAAATGCTTGGAGTCCAAAAGCAATATGGTTAAATTTCCATGCAGAGTAAAGAAAATATAAAAGCCTTCACAACATTAGGAGGGCAAACAATTAAAGACATCACCTCAGCTGCTTTGATGAGTGTGAGGGCAATACCAGGGGCTCCATGACACCAGTGCACGAGAACATCTCTCATCTTATCATCTTCACTAGCAGGGTAATTTCCACTGGGGAATCGATTTCTGATCATGTATATAAGAGTTCCCTTGACATCTCCAAGCTCGTCTGGTGTCAGTTCAAACTCCATCAGAACATGCATGATCCCAGCCAACCCATGGGCTGCACCCCAGTACCTCTCACCGTGCCACTCAAACATCAATGGGCTTCCTCCTCCCCTTTGCCCTAGTTTTCTTCCATTCTTGATAATTTCTCTCGCAATAGCAGCCTGACCATGAACACGAACTTAGAGTCATTTGATAAAAATTTAGCTTTTGCTTCAATAGAACTTAAAAACTTTTAAAACATGTACCATGTAGGTTGAAGGAATTGTCCCCTTGCCCAAATGCTTATTGAGAAATAAGCAAGTCCATAAGTACCCAGTTCTACCATATAATAATTCATCAGGGTGATCTTTTGAGAGCTTTATCTGTTTCCACAACAGAATCCTTTCAATTTGATTGCAACTGTATCACAAATTAAAAATCTAGCAAATCCACCAGGGAAATTTACCTCTTCAAATTGGGACAAATAGTAACTAAGGAACTGATCATCATCCATATACTTTGCCACCACAGCTCCGAGGGCACATACCCCAGCTCTTCCGCATATAAAAGTCACATCCCTGATATCAGCAATATCTGTAAGATGCTTGAGTCCAACTATAATTAACAATAATGCCAATGTACAAATTATCTCTTCATAATGGATGATTGAGTTGCATTACATTTATTTCTTTATGCTCATTTGTAAAATTTCAGGTAAGCATAAAAATCTCTTAGCTCACAACTAATGCAGCATCATGTACAATGTTCCAAACTGCATTTCATTTTCAAGCATATATTCCATCTTCTACTTTTATACATTTACTCTTGTACTTCATCTAGTAAGAACTCTGCACTGATCCCTACATTACTAACTCTACAACAAAAAAACATCATTTGAAGTCGAAAGCACTACATATTCAAATTGGAGAATGGACTCATTTCCTATCCCTTTCCAAACTATAGAATAAAATTTAAATTAAAAGAGGGAAACAATATGATACACCACTACATATCACTAAGGTTAAAACCCAAAAAGACAACATGTCAAAACATAAGTTCACTCAATAATTATGCACTCTTTATATCAAAAGGAGAAAATGGCAAGACCTAGACTGAGCAGAAGAGGAGTCACAGGCCTTAACAATCTCCAAGCAAAGACTCAAGTCATTCTTGTTGTGAGTCACTTGAAACGATTTGAAGAGCAAAGCAGCAATGCCCAATGTACCAGAATATAGAGTAAAATCTTCCTTGCACTGCCGAGTAAGCCCCAACATCTCGACTACAATCTGTTATCATACAGTCCAAACAACAGTAGATGCAAACAATCCTATCAGTGCCTTTTACCCAAAAATATAAAAATATAACTTTCTCACATTTAGCATGACTTCATTTTCGCCAGGGGGAACTATATTAACCATTAACCACCTAACCCAAAAGTAATCCATCCATAAATAAACTTCCAGTTGGAGCAGCTTGTCCATCCACTATATTTAATTTATTTGAAGTTTATAACTTAGAATAACCGACACCGTGACGCATATTACAAGTTGAAAGTTCTATAATCTAAACCAACCATTACATGAGCCAAAAAATGCCAAATTGTAGGCAATTTGACTTTGAACTCTAGGGGTTATCCTTAAAAATTTTCCGGGACTCTGTGCATAGATACAATCACAATTGTTATAGGGTATGCTGAACAGTTATGATTATCTTCACACCCACCAGAGGGTACATATTGGACTAACGAAGTTACATAAACTAGACAGACTTTAAATCTTGAATATTACACACACAAAAAAAACATCAAGCAGCAACAGTTTTTGCATCATTCCTTTTTTGAAATTAGAGTGAAAAAATGGAGTCTTGGGGAAGTAATAAAACAACATGGTAAAAAAAGAAGGGAGGGCAAATAGGAGCAATACAGTTTCTTTGAGGTCTAGGGCTGCCCGTTGGAGTTGCTCAGAGAGAGTGGAGTAAGGCAGTGATAGGAGCCTCAACAATGACTCTTGAGTGCCTTGTGGATGAACTTCAACTCTTCCATGCTTTTCTTTCATTTCTTCTTCGACCAGGTTCGGGTTTTCAGGTACAAAGTCTGGCATCACATTTGGGAAGTAACGGTCCGCCATTTTGCTTTCAATTCTTCTCTTTTCTCTTATGTGCAGTTCGCTGGTGTTTTTGAGTAGAGGAAATTTCTGAAACGGTTTGACCTAATACCTATGTATGGTTCGCGGTGGTCAACGGAACAGGGGAAGAGGTGGAAATGAATCCAAGGTGGAAGGGCATCACGAACTACACTTCAGGGCTTAGCCTCCCGCGATCCTGCTCATTTGTCACCGTGGCAAACATCCCACAAACCTCAGTATTTTTTAAGTAATTTTATAAAATATATCCATTATTATATATATTTTTTAGAGAGATTTCCATTATTATATTTTAATCCACCTAACTATTCTTTATACATTGAAATTCCTTTTGTTGTTATAATTGAGTTAGATATAATTTTTATCCAATTCAATTTCTTGTTTGATTCAAATTATTGGGCCTTTCGTAATTTTATAGTCCAATTTTCAATCCAACAAAGTAAGGGATCGTGGATCTCACCAATGAGGTGGAATGTAGTATCAATGCTAATATTTCCAACTATAAAAATATAAAAAGATATATTTGTCCCTCAATTGTAAATTGTATTAATTAGTACATAAGTTTCATGTTGGGGCACTTATTAAAAAGTATCAAAAACACTTTTCAATTTTGTAATCAGTACCCACTTGATTTTATTTATATTAAACTCCATAATTTTGTTAAAATTTTAGAGTTCACTTCATACCCATTTAATATAACAAAAACACCCTTAATTATAATATTTTTCATTCATATTTTTCACTTCTTTATCATAAACAAAAGCAGTAGTAAATCTTAACAATAGCAGTATCATTTTTAGAAATATAAAGAAAAGAAAAAACGCAACAAGCTCCATAGTAGGAACAAGAATAATAATAAGAGCAAACAACCACCAACCTGACATCTGCATTGTCTTCTTCTCTTTTCATTTTTATTATTTTTGGGTTTCTTTTTCTTCTCACTTGCTTCTAAGTGTTTTGTATTTTTTTGATAATATCAACCAGTAGTAAAGGTAGAATGTTCAATCAAGTGTTGGAGAGTTGTCACTACAAAATCTAACTCCATATAATGTCAATTAAGCATAATATGACTTTAATGGATATGTACATTAATCTGTCAAGAAAATAGAGTAAAATCAACGCCGGGCTTTTCAGTTTGCGATACATAGCTCTACATCAAAGAATGTACGTGACTTTGACTAATGATGGCAATGACCTGAATATAGTCTTGCTGCATTTGGCATTGAAAATGAACATTGTTGACATTCTAGTAAACCAAAAGGATGAATCAAGTAATAGTGCCAAGAAGAGCAGCGATATTTTAAGGTAATACTTCGACAGAATCTAAGGTGTACTGTAATTTGTAAAGTTTTGTACATCAAGTATTTTATAATGTATTCCGTTTATTTGAAAATCTTTTTCTATTTAGAGCATTTGACATTATACTTCATTGCAAATAAAATTGTACACTATTATTTAAGTTTTATACATCAAGTATTCTACTAATGAATTATCAAAAATTGTATTGTAGTTGCTAGGGTTTTATACTTTAGAGGTTGGAAAATTATACTTCACTTTATTCTAAATTGTACTTCTAATTTTCTAAAATTATACTTTGTGTTATACTTCATTTTCCTAAACATGTACTTTATTCATAGAAGTTTTATACTTCAAGTATTTTATTTAATGATTATTCAAAACTATACTGTAATTGCTAGAGTTTTATACTTAATTTGTTCCGAAATTGAACTTCTCTTTACACAAATTTGTACTCCAATTATCTGAAATTGTACTTCATTTCCTTTGAATTATACTCTATTATTTAAGTTTTATACTTTAAGTATTCTACTAATTAATTATCCAAAATTACACTGCTATTGCTAGCAGTTTATTCTTGGAAGTGTTTTCAAATTATACTTTTTTATCTAATATTGTACTTCAATTTTCTGAAATTATACTTTATTTTACAAAATATGTACTCTATTTATAGAAGTTTTATACTTTAATTGTTCTATTTATTGATTATCCAAAATTATACTGCCTTTGTTGAGGTTTATACTTCAAGTGTTTTGAAATTATACTTCACTTTATCTAAAATTGTACTTCAATTTTATGAAATTATAGTTAATTCATTTTACAAAACCTGTAATCTTTTCATTTAAGTACTATACTTCGAATGTTTCAAAATTGTATTTCATTTTATCTAAATCTGTACTTCAATTAACTAAATCTATTATTTAAGTTTTACTAATATATCATCAAAAAATTGTATTGCCTATGCTGGGATTTTTATACTTCAAGTGTTTTGAAATTATATTTCACTTTATTAAAATTGTACCTTTTTTCTGAAATTATACTTCATTTTACCTAAACATGTACTCTATTCATTGATATTTTACACTTCAAGTATTTTATTTAATAATTATCCAAAATTATACTGCTTTTGATAGAATTTTATACTTCAAGTATTCTAAAATTATACCTCACTTTATCTAAAATGGTGCTTTCATTTTATGAAATTATGCTTGTTTCATTTTACAAAACCTATAATCTATTCATTGAAGTACTATACTTCAATTGTTCAAAAATTATACTTTATTTTATCTAAACTTATATTTCAATTAGTTGAATCTATTATTTAAGTTTTAAACTTTAAGTGTTTAGATATTATACTTCACTTTATCTAAAATTATACTTTTTTTTTTTTAAATGTACTTCATTTTGTAATTCATTTTACCTAAACATGTACCCTATTCATTTAAGTTCTATACTTCAAATTGTACATCTAAAATTGTAATTCGATTTTCTAAAATTATACTTCACTTTACAAGACCTGTACACTATTTATAGAAGTTTTATACTTTAAGTGTTCTATTTATTTGTTATCCAAAATTGTATTGCCTTTGCTGGGTTTTATACTTTAAGTATTCTGAAATTGTACTTCACTTTATCAAAAATTGTACTTTAGCTTTCTAAAATTATATTTGCTTCATTTTACAAAACATATAATCTATTCATTGAAGTACTATAATTTAAGTGTTCCAACATTGTACCTCATTTTATACTTTATTTTACCTAAACATATACTTTATTTATTGAAGTTCTATACTTTAAGTGTTCTATTTAGTGATTATCCAAACTTTATCTAAAATTATACCTATTTTCTGAAATTATACTTCATTTTACCTAAACATATACTTCTATTTATTGATTATTCAAAACTATACTATAGTTGCTGGGGTTTTATACTTAAATTGTTTCAAAGTTGTACTTCACTTTATACAAATTTGTACTCCAGTTATTTGAAATTGTACTTCATTTCATATAAAATTGTACTATATTATTTAAGTTTTATACTTCAAGTATTCTACTAATGGATTATCGAAAATTGTACTGTAATTGTTAGGGTTTTATACTTCAAATATTGTGAAATTATATTTCATTTGTCAACCTCAAGGGATGTAATCGAGAAGAAAATTGGTTCGACCATTGCATTGCACAATGAATTGGCTTTAACTAGCAACTCAATTGATGTATAGAGGAATTACATATATGGGAAGGGTCAGACATTCAAGGATGCTTAGGAGTTCAGAATCATATGTAAGAATTATGCGGTGTCTACTTTGTGGTCATTTAAATACAAGAAAAATAACAATAAAAAGAATCATAGCCATTTACAATGATGAAAATTGCAAATGGAGAATCTATATATCAAGGCATGAGGCTAATAAATTATTTGGGGCTTGTTCTTCTTCATTTTGGGAAAATATTTTTCAACCCCCAAAAAATTTTCAAAATACATGCATATTCCCCAATCTTTCTCCCAAAATACTACAATTTTTTACCTAAAAAACCCTTCATAATTCACCCAAACAAATCCTACACCCTAAAAAGTACACCAACCCCTCATTTTCTCACTTCATCTTTCACATCACTCATTTATTTATCACTCTCTCGCTTTACTTATATATATACACACACATATATATTTCACCTTATAAATCCAACAAAAAAATAGTTGATTTGACATCAACAGTAAAGTTTGTCTCATCGTAAAATATCAAGAAATAAATAATTTATTTTCAAATTATTTTTCATATTTTCCTAAAACAAAAAGAAACACTTGGCACATTCTCCAAATTTTCTCTTAAAAACTCATTCTCCCAAAATATTTTCTACAAAACACCCAAAATATAAGCGAACATGCCCTTGGCATTCGAAATGCAATCTAGAGCACACATATGGTGAGGCTAATCTTTGGACAAGGGGACATCCTAAAGCTGATTTTGCTTGGATTGCTAATATTATGAAGGATAAATTGAGATTAGAGCCATGTTATTGGCCTTCTACCATATTAAAAGATGTCCACAAAGAATACAATGTGAAACTTAGGTACCATAAAGTATAGATGGGTAAGGAATTAGCAATGCATGACATCCATGGCTTTGAGAATGGATCTTATAATAAGTTGAGGTAGTACTATGATGCTGTGAAGACGACAAACCCTAGAAGTATTGCAAACTGTGAGATTGATTCAATTAGTCAAAAATTTCATCAACTATTTATATATTTCAGTGTCTGCCTTATTAGTTTTCTCAGGGGATGCAGGCTATTGATATTTTTACACAGCACCCATATTAAAAATAAATATAAAGAATGCTTACTTAATGCTATTTATAAGGATGCTAATGATGACTTATTCTCGCTAGCATATGCAGTTGTTAACTCTGAAAATGATATTAGTTGGGAGTTGTTCTACTTTAAGCTAAGAAAAGTTTTAGATTCTCAATATCCGCCTGGCTTATCAAAGTTTACTTTATTCTCTAATCGATATCCAAGTCTTCTTAAGGCCCTTCCTATAATATTTCCTAGTAGCCAACATGAATATTACTTGAGACACTTAGTGGATAATTTTAAGAAATAAGTAAGCGTACTTTATCTTTATTTGTAAAACAATTATGTGAAATAAACTCTAATTCATAACAATTAGCACATTACTATTCCATTATTTTAAATTTAGGTATTACGAAAGCACCATCTACAAAACAAGTAACATTTGTGCTCTGTTTTTATGAAAGCTTCATATGCGCTTACAAGGTAGAAGTATACATAACATATAAACAGCATCGTAGAGTCATAGCTACTTGCTAGAGACTTTATTATGCAGTCTGACCTATCATGTTGGGCAAATTTCTTATTCAATGGAGATTGATTGGGGGGGGGGG